>CM074499.1:1488095-1954616 GCA_037389245.1 Oryzias sinensis
GGGTTTGTACACATGTTTCTAATTGCAGTCACACCGATTTTTCACACCGTAGACCATGAAGGTCACAGAAACCACGGTAGATTCTACTATTTACTTCAGATGATCACATTTTTAGAAAAATGTCAATAATTTCATATTCAGATTTTGAAACAAAGGAGCATCTTTCAACATTTTTTTGTTCTTTAAAACCAGTCTGCCCCTGAGATCCATTAGGGAAATTAATAAAAGGAAATTTCACGCCACATCCTGTAGTAATTACTTTCTCAGTCTGGAGTGAGAGTCTGTGGCTGAAATGCAAGCGCCCCCTGAATGAGGAAACGGCACCAAAGGTTAACGAGTCTAATCGCAGAGTGACGCCTGGCTCATTCCAACTGTCATCTGCTTCTCTAATGATGCAGCAAACGGTCGGACATCCATCATGTCCTCACCGCACACATGAATTCACAACCGACGATCACAAACGTTTCTCCATTTTCACTCTGCTCACTAAAGCAAAATGACTTTATTTTGAAAAATATCTATTTGCAGCCTGAAGAAAAACAAATGAACCAAAATATTTTAAATTGATGTAACTTCTGGAAGTTGATCATTCTAATATTATTTGTTAATATGGGTGTAGAAAGTTGTCTGTTTTTTTGTTTTTCTTGCTCATTCTCAAAGTACAGCTGAGTGATTGTTATAAATGTTCTTTTTCAGCGGTAAATTCTGCTTAATTAGAAGAGGCAGGAATTGAGGAAATCCGGAAATGGCTTCGCGATGAAGAGGAAAGTTGGATTTTTTTCCTGTTTCTTCTAATGGGGAACATTAAAAAGCACTTCTTTGTGGAGGGGGAGGTTATTACTTATGAAAGCAGCAAATATAGCAAATGTTTGAGGAAATAAAGTCTGGTTGTTAATGTGTGTTTTTAATGTGTTGTAATTTCTTTAAACAATAAACACGATGTGTTTATGGTCGGCTTTCTTCATCTTTATGTCAGCATTTTTAATAACTGCCTTTCCTTCCATCATTTCTGATTTATTCCCATAATTTGGACCGTTTGTGCTTTCCTAAAGAACATAATGGCCTCTTTTATGGACTGAACTGTAAAATCAGCTGCAGTTGTTTTCCTCTGTCATCTGAAATAATTAGGAGAACTGTAATCGTTAATCCCGCTGCTTTTCCTCTGATGCAGTGATGTATTATTGTGACACAATGAGCTTTAGAGCATTAGTCCCAGCGGGGCGTCTGGACCACCTGCCTCCCTCTGGCCTTATGGCGCCGGGCAGCTGCTGCGGTGGCCAAACCGCTGCAGGGCTGTTCTCACACCTTCATGAGACCCACCGAAGGACTGCTGTCTGCAAGATATTCTTCATTAAAAAAAATAAAAAACTGAAGGTGAGTGAAACATCCAGGACTTCTTACATTCTTCTCAGTATTGAAAATTACAGTTAAAGAAGCAAAAAACAAACAAAAAAACATCACATTTAAGAATTCAAAACAAAATTCTAGAAAACAAAAACAAATCCAAAAAAAAGGTTAAAAGAAAAAAGAAAAGAAACGTTTCAGAAATCAAAAGTAATTTCCAGAAATTGATAATGAAATGTTCAAAAAGGAAACCCCTCTGCCCCTCCCTATTGCTCCGATGGCAGGGGTAGTTTTTTAAGGAGCAGCCATAGTAACTTAGAGCTGGCTGTCCCTCTGCCGGTCACGCTGTGACGCACAGGATAAATGCATCTTCACGTGGGCGTGCTCTGAAGCACAGACGTTTACACTTAAATTTAAGTAATGACCTTTTGTTTTTGTATTACTTCTTAAAGTTATAAAACCCATGTTAGGTATTTTCCGAGCGCTGGTGGCTAAGCGCTAACAGATATAACCGGCGCCGAGTGGTAACGTCTGGATGTGAGGACAGCGTTTGTCCATAGGTCTCCGCCTCCGATAAATGTAGAGGTAGGGTGAAGCTGGACGGGTAGGGAATAGATTTGGATTCGGCCAATAGGAAACCAGGAAAAGGTAAGTACTATGGTTTGTTGATGGATGATGAAGTTTAATGTTGGACGTGTCCACATATTAACCAAAAGTTTTATGATTGGTACAGAGCAGATTTAGTATTGCTTCATGTCAACCAACTTTTAGTCGAAATGATCATCATCCAATCAAAAGCTGCGTTTCCATTGACCATCAAATTGAGCAAATTGGATTTGCCATGATAAATTTGTTAAAATAAATAAATAAATAAAAAGACTTTTTGCGCTTGGAGGAGTTGATTTTTGAGGTGCATCGAAATAGACTCTACTTTGATGGATGATGATGAGCGCCAGAGCCATGGCAAAATGTGAATTATCTGCTGTCAATCAAAGTGTTCACATCCGTCATCGTGTTTTAATGACTTATCGGGTCAGTTGGTTTGTGTTTAGTTAAATAATTATGACTTAATGGAAACAGTCCAATTGTGAAATTGTGTCTTTTTGACATTTACAGAATTTGGATAAAGTTTTGTGTCTTGGAAACGCACCTGCTGATGTTCCATAGTTTTCCGCTTTCTTTTTTTGCATGGTTATTACTTTTTGTTTTTCAAAACTTTACTATTTTAACTTTTTAAAATCATGTTTTAGTTTCTAAAAAGTTTTTTTTTTTTTATCATTTGTTTTGCATTCTTAGTTGTGATCTTTAACATGTTTTTGCGTTGAGTGATTTGACCTGCACTTCAGGCCACCGTAGACGCTGACTTTGTATCGTGACTCCACGCATGCGGTGCACAAAGAGGACATATAGGGAGAAAAAAACGACTCAATCACCAGATGTTGAACCCTGACGGCCTTACATCTTCAGGACCATGCAGACATCAGTCTGCAGTTCAAAGAACTTGTGGAGTCTTCAATAGCCACTTTCCAGCACTCAGAGGTGTGAGTTAGCTCTATTGCCTCCACCACAGAGTGATTTCAACTCCAGCTCCAAAGCTTTTGCCCAAGCTTTAATCGTGTTACAAGTAAAGCACATTATCTGCAGCAGGTAAGAGTGGGAGCACTCGTAAGCTCACGGGCATCGTCTGCTTTCCTCTCGCAGTCAGAGTCAAACCTGATTAGAGAAGATTGGAAAAGATTGCTTATGAGTTAGACGCAGAAGAAAAACCTTTTAGCCTGGTCTTTCCTCAATGGAAAACAGCAATAGCCATCCCTGAAGGGGTTGCATGCATGCAAGGAAATGAAACCAGGACGGCAGTTCTCAAAGTCTCTAATTTTTTTCATTTGTTGTGTTTCATTAGGATACATCTGCATGAGGCTCCTCTTCTATGACGTCCCACAGCAATTCGAGGGAAAACAGCAAATTTTCTGCATATGAATTCAAAAATACGGCAATTTTTTGCTCTTGAGCTCAAATAATCTGTCTGTTCTGGTGACCGTCAAAGTCAGCTTTAAAGGTCTGACACATCACTTTCTCCAAAACCATTAGAAGAGAGTGTGATCCAACACCTTATGTAGATTACTCACTGTTTGGTGAATAAAGGCAACCCTCAATATGTCCAGTATAATGTGTGAAAAATGATAATAAAGGCAAAGGGACAGGAAATGAAAATCCTTTCACAGGTGATGCGACGGTGAGAAACAGAGAAAGATAGAAATGAGTTTCTCGGTTGACTTCAGCCAAACAAACTGCTGAAACGGAAGGATGCTTGAGTTATGGAGATAAAGAAGAAACAAATGTAACAACACAATATATTCATGAGATGGATTTTCCTTTGGATAAACACAACACAGACTTTATTTTCCTGCAAAAGCACATAAACATTTTCATGCCTCGTTATCACTTAGATGAGCAGTTTATTTGTTCACACAACACTGTAGGGGCTGAGGATGACTGAAAGTGTGACTTTAAAATTTAAATCTGTTTGAACAAAGATCTAAACATATTTAAAGCACAAAACCTTTTTGGTTTCAGAACAATAAAAGCGTCAAAGATCCAGTTTTAGTTTATGATACAGCAAACCGGAAATCAAAACAATCAAATGGAAAAAAATCTATATTTAACAGACAAATGTTCAGGACACACTGACCGACCATCCCTCTATTGTCATTTTAACCTTTACACTCATCCATCTGGACACCGCTGAGAACGACCAACAGACTCAAACTGTCCCTACAGACAGAAATATCAACTTATTTTTAGCCTGTTTGGGTCAAGTGTAAATGCATGGGGAGAACCGGGCTTTCATAAGAACCGCCATGTGGAAGATGTGGCCTTTATCGCTACAATGAAGGTAAGAGCATGGCTTCAGTAAAAATGGAAAAGCTGCTCTCAGATGGAGCCAGCTTTCATAGAGGACGGTAAAAAGAGACCCTGCATTTTCAAAATAAAGTCTTCAGAAAAATAGATGGTTTTATTTAACATTCTGTTTGCTTTAGGATATGAATTATGAAGTGACTCTTGTTGAACTAACTTTTTATTAATAAATAAGGAAAAAATGAATACAAATACTTTCACTTCTTCTACCTGCTTCTTGTCCAACCTTCTTTAAAAAAAAAGACAGGAACCTACAGTAATTTCCAAAATCCTCTCTGACAGAGCGGGATCCTGGTTTAGGATCAACTGAATGTTTTTTTCCACATTTTTATTACGACAGACCTGTCTTTCCTCCATTCTTACCCATGATTGCATGTTGAGAAACTATTTGTACATTTCTTGAAGTGTAAACAGATTGTCACTAGAACAGCCAGACGGCTGGATCCAAATGCAGCAGGTTTACTAGATCAGCTAAAAGTCTACAAAGCTAAATCAGGCAGGCAGGCAGGAGTCGATAACAAGCATAAGATCTTTAGAAAAGAGTCCCAGTGTGGGTACCGGATGTTCTCGGGTTGCCGGATGTTCTCGGGGTCCTTCGGGGTCCTTCGATCAATGATGACGTCACACTATTTCTTTGGCTGTAAGTTGCCACGACCAATGAGTTAACGTCGCTAAGTTTTTTAAAAAACTTTATTGACAATTGCGGTATCATACATTAACAATGACATTAACATTAACAACGAACAATAACAATGTAATGAATATTGCCTCGAAGATCAGTCATCATTGCCAAACATAACATATTAACATAGAAAATAAAGAATAGAGGGGAAAAAAAGAAACAATGAACATAACACACAAATAAATAAAAACATAAGTAAAATAAAATAAAGGAACATAGAAAAAATCTAAATAGTCTAATACTAGTTAGGGGTACTCGTGAAGTTTGTATTTCTGAACAAAACAGAGCTCTTTATTAAATGTTATAAAAAGTGGTTTGGTCTTCAAAATTTTATTTTTGTGCATATAAAACTTTCCTTGCAATATCAGGATATTAAGAACTGTATTTTCTGGTCTATATGATACCACACCGAATAGAACATTTTTTGAGTGTAAATGAAATGGCATTGCAATTTTGGAAGAATACCAGAAGCTGAACTCATCCCAGAATTTTTTTTATAATTCCACAGTTAAAGATTTTGCACTGCAGTTGTAACTTGACCCCACCAAGATGGCGGTGCTCCCCTCCCATGAGGAACCACGTGATGTCTCCTCATTGGAAGGACCCCCGAAGGACTCGAGAACATCCGGCAACCCGAGAACATCCGGTACCCACACCGGCAGTCAAACCAAGTCAGACACAGGGTAAGGAGACAGAGGATCAGGTCTAAATACAACGCTCAGTAAGGAAGGCAGACTGGCACAAACAATACTTTGCACTGAGCTGAGCTCAGCGCAGTGCTTGATTGGGTTAAATGAGAGTCTAAGTCTAGAGTCTTAGAAATCCTAAGTTCATTATCAAAACGCCCCAAAAACTGTTTATTTATGATGTTTTTATTTTATTTCAAACAGTAAGTGTTTTATCACCCACACAACGGCGGCGTGTTGAAATAATTGTTCTTTTGAAGAAACATTTCTCAGCCGACCATCAGCCCACCATGTCCCAAGAGCAGCTTACCGCTCATTCTTCATTCTTTTAAAGCAAACGTTTGCATTCGAATAAAGTCATTAAATCATCAAAACTCTTTTTGTGTGCATTTTCCTGTGTTTACTGAGTGTTTCTCCTCTGCACGGATGGTTAATCAATGCAGAGAAGAAGGTGGTCGTTTCTGATGGAAACTTGGCCAGCAGAGAAACACTGCAGGTCTGCCCTTTTGGGGCGATCTCAATCAACCTGTCATGTTCTGCACATGTGTGAGGGGTAATGAGAACGAATCGGCGCTGGAGGATGTATGAGGGTTTAGCTGCAATGAGGCGTTTCACAGCCCCTCTTCGTCCTGCAGGCCGAGCAGAACAACCGGCTGACGGGGTTTTGCTTTTTAGGTTGATGGGGGCCTGCGGTGATTAACCCACTTTTTCTGCAGATGGAAACCATCAGACGTTGGAGTATGTGCGATTCCACTCTTTCTGGAGTGGTACATGCTAATGAACAGGTGGCTGCGATGACGGATGTCTTCACAGCGTCAAAGTTACTGCGTTTTACATGGAGAACAGGTCAGGAACTGCTGGACTTGGACCCAATGTGCAGGAGATCAGACTCACTGACATGACTAGACTCATGCAGAACCAAAAAAGGTGACAAAACAGATGACCTGACCTCAAACAACTGAAAACTGGACTCTTTTATACGTGACATGAGGCCCATTACCACAAATCAAGACAGCTGTGGATGATTGGAAACCTGAACCTGCTGTGACTCGCAATGAAAACCTGAAACCAGAACAAAAAATCCAGATTAGAGTTCCCAATAATCATGTTGTTTTCCCTTATATCCTCATTTTCTTTGTTTTTTGACTATTGAACCTAAAAATCATGAATTTTTCTCTGAAATTGAGCAAAAAAATATATATATCAATGGTTTCGCATCGAAAATAATAGAAAAAAAAAGAGTATTAAAGGGATTCTTCCTTGTTTAAAGGCATTTCGATTTAAAGCCTTTTTGTTTAAGGTACCATCATGTTTTGAGGCTCTACAGTTTGTTCTTTTTGATTAATTGATTGTTTTATCTTTAAGTAACTTCAAAACCCGGAGGAAATGGCATTAAAAATAAAAAACATTAATATGAAATTTCATTGAGATAAATACACGTATTCATTAATTTATCAGAAAATCATACTAATTCTATCTTCTTAACGTTATAATTACTCATATTCATAAATAGACATATTAGCACTTCGCAGTAAATGTCACATTGAATTCAATATAATAATTGTCAAATAGAATTTGGTTAATCAAATAGTTTATTTGCATGAAAAGTGATGGAAAGAAGCAAACTTATAGAATCCTACCCCTGTTATGTTTTACTTTACTTTGAGTTATTCTGAGTTATAATAATTTGGTTCTTAATCAGAAAACAAACACAGCACGTTTAGCTGAATTAAATGCATGAAATAAAAAAAGGACATTTCCTCTAAATCCATTGGGATTTCCATGAAAGTTAATAAAACTTTTTTGAACAAATATTTTTGCCCCAAAACTCTGATCTGAGGAACCAAAGATTACAAATGTACCCTGTTTTTGAGGTGGGGACACAAATAAAACAAAGACTCGCCCAGACCAAGTCTAACTAGGAAGAAATGCAGAAACCGACCTAAAATACCAGACTAAATAAAGAATGCCAATGTGCTCTGACTAATACTCAGTGAATGAGTATTCCGGATCGAAATGTCTGAGAGAGGCTGAAATTTCAAAAATTAAAAAAAAAAGGAGTAACAAAAGCATGTTGGATCAGCTGGAGGACAGCTGACTTGTATGATGTTTGCCTACTCGTTCACTACTTTTACCATCGGACCAACTTGTAAAAGGATGTAAAAGCAAAGCTGCGGTATACAAACAAATTCCACCAGGCGCAAAGTGACGATTGAGAGTTTTGAAGTGGACCAGCCCTGATCTGTCTGGATTTGTTTGCATCAGAGTTTAATTTAGCCAAAAGTCTGGAGACATACAGGAATTCCAAAAAACACATTTTTTTAAGAAAAAAGAAGATGGAAAAAAAACTTCCCAAACTTCTGCAGAGTGCTGACCTGCTCTTAACTTTTAAAATGTGCATCTCTTTGTGTCCTTAAAATCCATTTGTGAGTCCCCAAATATGTGGCCTTCAGTCCCCCTAAATGAAAATACGTTCAAGTATTTTTGTACAGACAGAGCAGATGTTTGTCTGAAGGGTTTAATCATTTTTCCTGCAACAGAATGATAGAGAAACGTACAAAACTACTTGATGTAAAACAGTAAGATGGTAAAAGAAAACAAATCGAATACTTGCCTGTTTGTCCAAAAGAACGTAATAAGGAAGTAGATTCAAAGTAAAGAAAGACAACATTTGCACGTAGTTTTCTAAATATATGCAGCCAGTGCACGGACTGCACGGACCTGGAGGAAGGGTTAGGTTAGCGTTAGGTCAATATGTGCGACCAATAGCAACATTTAGCCTTGGATGCACTTAAAATACGTGCAGGCAATGCAGCAATGCATATCCTGTGTGTGTGATTATTAACCTACTTCTTAGTTCTTATATTATCAGACATGGGTTGTGTGTTTTTTTTACACGTCACACACTATTGATTACAACGAAGACGGAAGTGCGTCTGTCGAAACGTGTCAGGTCTGTGAAAACACAACCCGTGTCTGATAATATAAGACACAAAATTGACTTCTAATACAACCAAGAAGTAAATTTTGTGCTTAGTTGCACATAAATAAGAGCAAAGTAAAACCAAGAAATGGTCCAGGGTAAAATCCATGAGACCCACCGAAGGATTCGTGTTTGCAAGCTCCTGTGATACTTTCCATTTTCAAAAAACTGGAGGTACGTGGGGGTGAAACAGCCACTTCTTAACTATTAGTGCGATTGGCTTGTGTTCATTAGTAACCAATGATGGAGAGCCAGACGTCAGGGGTGTGTATGTGTGCTCAGTGCGGCGATGATGGTTCAAACCACACGCAGATTGCAGGAACAGATCGGATGATTAGTGCAACTCAAAACAGGTTTGGGTTAAACCAAACATAGGGGTTGAGGGGGGTGGGATATATTTAAAACATCATCATGGGAAAACTTAGAAATGACCGTAAAAATCTGTAGCAGAAAAATATTTAAAAAAACAAAATGTGGCTCATAACACAAACCAGATCATTTGTATGTTTTTTCAGGCAATAGATTTTTTTGTGAGTTTTTCCTTGAGCGATGAATGAATTAATCACCCCCACCCCCAAAAAGAAACTGGAAAAAAAACTCACATGCCACCCAACACATTCCCTCAAAGCGGCGTCTTTTCCAAAGGTTCC
This sequence comes from Oryzias sinensis, assembly GCA_037389245.1. Lineage (NCBI taxonomy): Eukaryota > Metazoa > Chordata > Actinopteri > Beloniformes > Adrianichthyidae > Oryzias > Oryzias sinensis. Next base: position 1,497,357 of record CM074499.1, read on the forward strand.
TGGAGCTTCCCGTTGGCTGGAAACACCTGATCCAGGTAATTAGCCGTAATTAAAGCAGCGTCATTTGAAATAAAAAAGACCAGTCATGGAGTTAGAAGTGGAGGAGGCGGGGCTACAGGGAGATCATTCTTCAGAGAGTGACACTCCATCGTTCTTTTGCTCTCACTTTTCGTTATTTGACATCATGGAAAAAGACTCCCAGAAATAGACTTTTGTGAGGTGATGTGTATGTCTTCAGGGTCTGTTGATGACTGGATCTCTGAGAATTAAATCATCTCATTTTCCTCCAATGAATTTGATCATCACTGGAAGCCTAATGGATTTAAAATCACCGCGTTTGTTTTCTTTGTCATCACAAAAACAAACACCTTCTTTTTCAAAAATGAGTCCATAAAATGAACACCGAAAAGATGTGGGATGTTTATGAAAAAAGGTGGAGTTTGTGCATAAATAATCATGTGCAGCCTCAGCGTGTGGGTCTCCCTCTGCTCCTTCACCTCACCCCCTCCAAGCCAAAACACACAGCAGACAATTAACTGTGGGGGCTCGGATGGAGGCATTCGCAGTGCAGACAGTTACCCTGCAGAGTGCTCCATGGAGCTGCTGGTAATGAGTTGGCAACACAAAGTTTTGTCTTTGAAGCCACTTTTCATACGTGAGCAACAAGGCTGTGGAAGTTTGATAGTCATAATGCTGCTAGTCTCTATGGAATGCGAGGATGAAGCGCAGCTGCAGCTCTGAGGCTTGGAGAAACTCCGCAAACCCTGATGCTTCTTCCAAGAAGAAGTGAACTCCTTCTTTTAGGGTTGTAATTAGATTTTTTTTGTTCTATTCATCAACAATCATGTCCTGATGACAGAAAAGTTTGAGGTCTGAATTCAAAGAGCAGCCACTACAGTTTGAGGCCTTCCGCATCACCATGGTGCATTCAAACACCGTAGGAAACTGCTGATCTTCTGACAGCGCGGTGCTAAAATCGAACAGCTCCGACCTCCGCGTTCAATCAGGCAACGTTTATCCGCAAAGCCCAGTGCAAGGCTAATAAGGCTCACTTTCATCTGTCAGTCGCGCCACAGTGTCCTGCATGCGATGCAGAAGGCGTTAATGATGGAGGCATCGTCCACAGCCTCTTTGCCCCTCATACATGTCCAATCAGCACCACAGAAGAGAAATAAAGGAGCTGAGGCAAAAGCAACAACAAGCTTCCCCTGCATCGGAACCAAACGTTTTGTGATTTGACCTAATCCACAACGTAAAACGCTGCAAGTGACGTGAAAAACTGCAATTGTGTTAGTTTGCAAAGGAAGAAAACACCCTTTTTTCTTCTGGGGGAGTTAGCAGGTGTTTGATGTGTGGGGGAAAGGGGGGGTCAGCGAGCTGTCAGAGAGATTGATGATTTTTATTTAAAAAGCACCACAGCCCATCTTTGGATGTCAGGGTGCAGAAGACATCACTGAAAATCTATTGTGCCCTCGAATTCATTCAGGCAGAAGAAGAAAAACCCTTCAAGTGTTCCTTTGGTTCTTTTACACTAACGTGTGTCTATGAACACAGCTGGGAAATAAACTATTTTAGGTTGAACCTTTTGATCGTTAGATTCATTGATCCTCAAATAGCAGGTCCATGCTACACTCAGAACTTGTCTGATTCTTTGAAAGACCCACTCCAATAGAAATCATGTTTTTGTTGTTCTTAACTTGTTCTTGTGGAATTTTTCTGATGATGGAAGACACATACAGCGGGGAAAATAAGTATTGAACTCGTCAACATTTCTCACAAAAAACATATTTCTAATCAAGTTATTGACACGAAATTTTCACCAGATGTTGGCATCAACCCAAGTAATGCACACGAGTAAAAGGAACTAAACATTTATGTCCATAAATGGTTATGTGTAATAAAAGGGGGAAATGGCACAGGGAATAAGTATTGAACACGCTAACTGAAATTTATTTAATACTTAGTGTAAAAACCTTTGTTGGTGATTCCAGCCTCAAGACGCTCCTGTATGGAGCAGAACCAGTCGTAATACATTGCTCAGGTAAGGATTTTGGCCCATTCATCCACACAAACTGCCTTCAAATCTTCAAGGTTCCGGGGTCTCTTCTAGAACCCGGATCTTCAGTTCTTCCCAAAGATTTTCAATTGGATTCAAGTCTGGTGATTGACTGGGCCATTCTAGCAGCTTTATTTTCTTTTTCTTCAACCAGTTGAGTGTTACCTTGGCTGTGTGCTTGGATCGTTGTCTTGCTGAAAAAGATCCACCCTCTTTCACTTAGCAGCCTGGCAGATGACAGCAGATTCTGGATCAACAAATGTCTCAATACTTTTTCTCTCCAGTCATTATTCCTTCCAATGATATGAAGTCTACCAGCTCACGCCATGATGCTCTCACCTGAAAACTTGACTGTTGGTATGGTGTTTGGGGTGATGCAGGCCATTTTTCCTCCAAACATGTTGTGTCTTATGACGTCCGAAGAGTTCAATTTAGGTCTCATCTGACCAGAGTATCTTCTCCCAGAATGTCATTGGTTTATCCAATGTTGTGTCACAAACTCCAAACGAGCTTCAACATGCTTCTTCTTCTTCAAAATGGAGTCTTAAGTGGTGTGCGTGTGCATGGAGGCCATGATAATGAGTGCAATTTTATCGCTTTGAAACAACGTACCTGCTGATTCCAGGTCTTTCTGAAGTTCCACGAGTGGTCCTGGGCTGTTGAGAACCCTTCTGAAGATTGTTCTGACCTCTGTCTGAAATTCATGAGGAGCACCTGGCCGTGGCAGGTCGTATGGTAATGCCGCAGTTCTTTCCACATCTGGATGATGGCCCCAATGGTACTCACTGAACCTCTAGAAGTTTAGAATGCACTGTAACCAATGCCCTATGTTTTGCAACAAGGCTGCGTGAAGTCTTTGGACAGCTCTCGTTTTACCCATCATGCAATGCTTCTTGTCTAACAATTGGTTGTAGAGAAACCTTTTTAAAAGGCATCAATCCGGACTATAACAGCTGATATTACTTTGCACTAATAGGGGGCAGGTTAACCTTCTGAACACTCTGTAAAATATCTTCATCTGCTTTAAACTTGATTTCTAGACTGGATTTCTCATTAGAACCATTAAACTGATCCAGACCTCCTTTAACCCTTGTGCTATCTTAGATGACTTCTTCCATTGAGGTGTTCTCCTACCATGACAAAGGTGATAAAGGTGGAAAGATTTCATGTAATCCATGGACACCAGTGAAGATTCACAAAATCATTGAAGAAAAAAGGTTCAGAGTTTCCTGGCTGTCTAGTGGGTCTAGATGACCAACTCAATGGTAAAGTGCCAGATAGGCTAAGGGTTACCCCAGAATCAAGCCAAAGTGGAAGTTTAAAATCAGACACCAACTTCATCCTCGTCCAACTTTTATGGTGCGACACATAAACATTTTGGTATTTTCTTAATATAATGATAAACGTGAATCCACCATTTTAACAACTTCATAACATTAGACAGCTGGTAGATGAATGCTCTGCATGATTATGGTCTGGGAGAACAACTGTCGCAGTAAATCCATATTTGGAGTAAAGACTCCTGGTTTGTGTTTGTTGAATGCGCATTTCTTTTATTATGAAGTCCAAGGCTCTTCTTCTGTTTCACTTTACTTTTTTTTGCTAACTTTGCTAGCTTGTGGGTTTCAACTTAGCGGTGGGTGCAGCCGCTTTGACAAAGTAACGGATGGATTTTCAAACACATATGGATAACTTCATATGCGTCAAGAATGAGTCGGATGTGTTGGGGAGAGTCCTGTAGTTTTACAAACTTCCTATAGAATCTGATTAATGACTAAATAAAGACAAGACTGTGATTCATAGGGGAGATGCTTTCCTGTGAGTTACAGCCGACCTGTAACTGTTGGTGCTGCTGATCATCAGACCGAACCAACCCCCCCCCACCCAAAGCCCTGAGGACTTGTTCTGCTGAAGATTAACTGTGACACGTTTGCAGCCGAGACGCTTCGCTTTGTGCAGACAAATGAAGGAGCAACAATAAAAACGCTGTTTGGTCCTTTTCCCGTTGGCGCCATCGTGACCTCGCTACATTTTCATTCAGAATGTGGAGGAAGAACTGCCGACTCGCAACCATCAGATCAGAGGAAACCTAATGTTTTATTCTATACAATCAACCAAGATCTGAAACCTCAGATGAGTCTTATTTGATAGAATAATTCATATCACCAGTCCATCAGCTAGTTCCCCTGATGTTCAACATAAATGAAGTTTCATCTCCTTCATGATCTTTTTCCCCCCTCCAGTGCAGAAAATATTATGAATGAAATCCATTTCTGTAGGAACCAAGCTGAAGAAATGTTTGTTTTTAGACATTGATGAATATGCATTGTTCTAATTTCAATGAAATAAAAAGATAATCCTACAGGAGTGTCTAACCTGATCGATGACCAGCAAAAAGGGGAGGGGCCAGGTTATTCTGGGTGTGTCACTTTGAATGTCATTCATTCAACATCAAACAGAAATCAATGGATTTCCAGCAGAAACAGATTAATGGTCCAGAGGCATCATCATGAGAAATACAAAAATATAAAACAAAGATCCTTGAATTCTGTGACCAAAAGTCTCAGAAATGTGATTCAAAATAACGACAACTAAAATTAATTTCTCATAGCAGCTATGTTTGTCTGATGTTGTACATTTGTCTAATTTTGGTTTGTTTTAAGCTGTCTTTTTCAGAAAATTCTGAAATCAATATCAAATCTTTAAATTAAAATTGAAATAAAAAGTCATTGTCTCATCAGGCACTTTATTATATGGGAGAAAAATTCATACCGCTTCAAAATACATAAAAACATTGGGGCGCAGGAGTCAGCATCACAGAACTGCTTCCCATCAGACTGAATGATTGCTAAAAAATAAATGAAACGTTAAAATCCATCAGAAGCAAATATTAGTTAAAGCAAAAATGAGAACTATGGTAATAATAGTGCACGGATAATGCCTTCCCTCAGTTGGGACCTTCCTCTGGTCGGTTGTTGTTCAGCCGCTGCAGCCTGGATGGGGATCATCATTGTTACGTGGTGGAGCGGTCCCCGCCTGTGATGCTGCATTTGGCTGGCTGATCACAGAGGGGGAGGTTCCAATTATTAGTGTTTCCAACATCTTGTTTTCGTGCTCAGCATTATCATCGCTTCATCAGTTAGGTGTGTGGGTGTGAAAGGAGTGGGGGTTGTGTGTAGGTAATGTGAGGCTCCTCATTATTTATTAATTTATTTATTTTTCTTTGTGCTGGCTTATTTTAATTTTCAGGCTTGCTTTTATATTATTTATTAATTTGTGTACACTTGTGCTTTTATATGACAAGTGCTTCACAAGCAGTTTGATTTGATTTGATTTGTTATCAGACTACAGCAAAAGAACTCAAATCCAAACCCATTGCTCCTGCAGCTCTCTGGACATTTGTGCTTCTGTTTGGTTTTCATGCTTGACTTCATGTCAGAGCTGCTGTGTAATCCTGTGTTGTTGTTTTTCCAGAGATTTGTTTTTGCTGTTTTCACACCACCAAAAAAAAGTTTCTTAAAATAACTCTCCTCTTATTCAAAGTGAAGTGTTTTTTGGGATTACAAGGAAGAAGAAACCCAATGATCTCCTGCCTCTTAGACTGAACGGGGGACATTGGAGTACTAAGAATTGGTTCTTGATCCTCCGTGTATCCAAATTTTTTGTAAGATTTGGTGTGAAAACTGTTGACTGACCCTCATCTTTCTTTTGCATTTTCAAGAGTCCTTCAGGTGATCTCCTGACCTTTAAATACTAAAGAAAATGTAGTTTGTCTGTTTATGTCTTGTGTACCTCATTTGTTAAGATGAAGACAAATGAAGCTGGACCGTAAGTAAATAAACTTGTTAAAAATGACAGATCAGGTCATGTGACTGCATTTCATGGGGTGAGTGAACAGGAGCCTTGGGCCAGGTTTCTATCTTTGTGCTGTAGCTGCTGTCTCTGCTGGAATAATGTAACAAGTGGTGTGTGGTGTGGGTGGCAGAGAAGGATGGTCTCTCCTCAAAATAGATGTGGGTGTAAAATGTGAACGACTTTGGAGAGGAGATGTTAGGATGTGAAGCTGGCCGTGCGTGCAGCAGGAGTCTGCAGTCATTTATATCAGCAGAAGGGAAGGAGGACGGTGCAGAAGGAGGTGTGCAGATGGAAACCATCATCTGCTTCTGCTAGTTCAGGAGGAGGAATCAATCTGGAAATTTCCTGATTTGTTTCTGGATTTTTTTTTAAATCTTTGGTGTGCGTGCGCATGCGTTCACAAACCATCTGAACACTTATTCTGAATGAAGTCCAACTGAATCAAGCGGTGTTCTTCACAGATGGACCAAGAATCCTCTGAATCCAGAGGTCCATGTGCGTCCTAAGGAGGAGCTGAACTGTGACACGGTCTGAAAGGTCCTTTCCATCCACGTTCACGCGCCTCCGTGCTCAGCAGCATCACTCCACCCTCCCGTGGGGGCAGCGGCGGCTATTTTTAGAAACAACGTTGCGGTGAAGGAGTCAGTCAGAGTAAAATCAAGCCCTGAGTTCACGGGAATCCGTGCTGCGCGCGGTGAATTCGTTTTTGGCTGATCTCCGTCTGCGCCTTCTCCTCATGAGCCGAGGTGTTCCGTGTGTCCTCACCTGACCCCAGGTGAAGATGCCCTTTGCGTTTGCGCACCGCATCACGGCAAACCGACGGGCTGCAAACTTTTGCAGCATGCCACCCGTCGCATCTACTGGCAGCAGTGGTGGCTCTGCTCTCGGGACCTGAAGCTCCCTTTCTGCGCACAAGTCTTCCTCTCTACCTGCAGGGCTGCGCGCTTGGGATGGAGAGGCGCGCGAGCCTCGCGGCGGGCGGGCGGAAGGACAGACGGACGGACTGGCAGCTCACTCCTTTCTTCACTCCGATCCGGCGTCACACTCCTGCGGGCTCCTATGGGAATCAAACACTCGTCCCGCTGCATGCTCCTCCGGAGAAAAATGGCGGAGTCTGAGAGCGCTGAGGTGAGTGTGAACACCTTTGATTCCACCAGAAGCCAGAAAGGATAGACGCAGCTGCATCTATTGCATGGCATCATGTCACTTTTGCACCCACGTGATGCTTTTCCTGCAACAAGACTGTTCTGCACCGGTTCCAGAGCCTCCTGTGAGCCACGCAAAAGTCCTGCGCTGTCCAAGGTGCTGCAGCACATTGCGGGACCTCAGTGCTGCAGCTTTCATTCAGAAAGTGTTTAAAAGAGGTTTTCGGGAACGCAGCGCCTCATTTCTTGCATTTCTTAATCCTCACTTAACTTTTGGATCAATTATTGATGACATCACACGCACGACCTGGTGAGAAAACTGTGGTGCTAAGTTCTTTGGACTTGATGATCAGGAAAAAAGTGAAACCTGAAGTTACGTCCTGCATTATTGATGTTCCATCGAAGCAAGTTCTTAATAGTTTGTCCACGTGCGCATTTCTGCTCGCAGAGGGGTTGGGGGTTGATGCATTAGGATGGGATGGATGTTTGATGGGAATATGTGTGTTAGGGAATCACCTAAGTGGCAGTAATGGCAAGAGATCAATTCCCATTTAGAGAAGGCCTCTGCCTTTTTATATATGGGTGGAAGAATTAAGGCTCAGATTTACTTCATATGAAAAGTCCTGCTCACAGCAGAAAGACATTTAAAGATGTAGAATACATCATTTTTACTGGTCACTGAAAGTTTCAGCAACCAAACAGGTGACGGCTGCCTGGGAGTCTTTGTCTAGAACCAAAGGATGTGGAGAAATGTCCTTCTCAAGTCTGAAATAGAAACTGTATAATAGAAACTGAAAGTGTTTAGCTGCCATGAATGTCAAAGGCTGCAGCTTTTCCCACCTCCCCTCGTGGTGAGATGACTTCTCAGTTACACTCAGAGCAGCTGCTCTCCTCCGACTCCATTTACACCCAAGATAATCGGGGTTTTTTTTCCATCGAGGTTCCTCCAAAGTTCAATTTCAGTTAACTTCAGTCTCTGCAGTCATTATGCAAAGCATTCAAGAATGTCCTTTAGTACGGAGCCCGTGACCTGACTTGGGTAAAACAATTAATATCTCGTTCCCACGCAATGATTTATCTGTGCGAACGAAATAATTATTCACGCCATAAGTCATTCATAAACACGGATGGTGGCATGACGGATTTACAGCAGATAGCTTCAATGCTTGTCTGTGTGGGCCTTATTGAATGCAAGGCTTATCTATATATATATATATATATATATATATATATATATATATAGTGTATATATATATATATATAGTATATGTATAAAAACTGCATTTCTGAGTATTTATTTATTCAAATCCTTGTGAATCAGGAGCAGATGAAAAAGAAAAGAGGCTGTTTTAAAATATCTGTAAACAGAGAGATCTGTTAAGGGTGACGGGAAGAGGGGTGGGGTTAACACTCCCGCTCAAAACTCTCCTGCTGCTCTGCAGAAACTATGTCAACAACACCAAAGCTGTTCATCTGAGCTACAAACGGCAGAATCATAACAAAAAGACCACTGGGACCGCTTCAAAAACGGATCAGTAAATGATTGGAGCGGGAATTTGAAGGGAAAAAACTAAACACACAAACTTTAGTTCAAAGCTGAAATGATCATAGAAGTCCTCCAATGATTGGATGTTCTTGGATTTTCTTGTAATCACAGTTTGGCAGCTTGACATGGTTAGATTAAAAAAACTGCTCAAAGGAAGAGACAGACAAGGACGAAGTCAGTGAAGCTCAAAAAGCTTAGCGCAGCAGTTTAAAGCCACTGTGAGGCTCAGCGTTATCTGTTTCAACTTCATGAGAAAATAACTTCAAAAAAAGATTAATGCATTGATTTTTGACCTGTGGCTTCCCTCCTAACGTTTCTGCTGTCATTTCCTCAATCAGGACCAAAAAGTTTAGAAAGGTTCCAAAGATTAGGAAGGACGGTTGAACGATTCAAGACACATGATATTTCAGATTTGGAGATGACAGTATTGTCAGGGAAGTTTTGCATGCCCACCCAGAGACTGCAGCCTTCTGCCTCATCCTCCATCTCCTCATCATGTCCTGGATGCCAGTCTGCTGAGTTTTGAGTTCTGAGAAGTTTTACAAAAACGGGAAAAACTCAAAATGTTTCTGATAGTTGGATGTGCTGCATGGACTTGTGGACTTTCAGTCCAACAGAAGGTGTTCATGAATCACTACTGCTGCACCAATTCGCTTACATTCCAAACATGTTCCTGGTTTATTTTTAGAAGTTTGTTGGTTGGAATGAGAACAAACGCCAGAATGGCGTTCTGGCTCGGTGCTTGGATGATGATGGTTGTCTGCTGCTTCATCCACAAACACAGTGGCAAGCCCTTCCCAGCAGGCCCCACGGGTGGATAATCTGCTGCCTTCATCCGACTCCACGACAGCAGGTTCATGAGCTCATCAGAACAAAAAAGGAGCGGCGGAGCACGAAGAAACGTGGAGGTCACTGAAGCCCCGCCTCTGTGTGAGCATCTTTTGTTTTCTCTCTGAAGCAACCACGGCCGCAGCCCATCCGCATAGTCCCTTCTCAGTCGGCGCAGCCCACCCCGCTGCCCAAGCCCGTGCCTTCTGTGCAGCACGCGCCTGCGCTCACCCGTCCACCGCATACTCCCCACTGCCTCCCAGCTGCCCGGGCGGCAAATGGCCAGGTTTCTCACCCCGGAGGAGATGACGTCACGGGATTACTACTTTGACTCTTACGCCCACTTCGGGATCCACGAGGTAAGCGCTGCACGCCATCTCAGCAGTTCTGGATGTTTTTGTTAAAGCCCCGCCCCCCATGATGACATAACAGGGGGTTGAACCATCGACAAAATGTTTAAATATATGAAATCTTAAATATATGACCAAATCCACTAACAAAGCCAAAACACTGGCGTCACTGATACCCAACGGAAGTTTTACGATTATTATGGGATGGCTACAGAACCAACGGCTTAGCGCCATTTTGTGATTAAAATGCGAAATTTGGGTGATTTTAAGCATTTCTGCACAAACATTTTTTTTTTCAAGCAATCTTTAATTTTACACACACACTACTGAATTTAAGCTCGCAACCACAACCAAGGTTGTGTTGACTCCTTGACCTAGAAGGAGGCTCCATCTTAAAAAACACCTTTAGTCCACCTCCTACAATTTTAACCTCCTCCTAGGGATTTGAATCTATGGCCTCCTTACTCCTCGAGCATCGTTGGGAAGCTTCTTTGGGAAATCTGTTGTTTTTTTTAACTTTGTAGTCTCAGTGTGGCGAGAAAGTGGCGTCTCCCTGTTGGACAAAACGATTTAACACACAACATGAACATATTAGGGACTGTGGGAGGTGATTAATAAACTCCCGTTGCCAAGGAAATCCAAAAGTTCACTTTTCTATCTCCTTCTAAAAACCACATAGACTTGTTCGTCTCCCCCTGGCAACCAAAAAATAAGATGGTTGCTATGGAGATAAAACCCACAGAAGGCCGCCATTTTGAAAAAGTAGTTTTTCGTGAATTTGTTCTACACAGCTCTGATAAATCTGTCAGAAATCTGTAAGAAAATGAACTCTCTTCAACTTTACCTGATCACTCAAATATAATACACATTTGTTTTTTTTATATAACCTTTATTTAACTAGGTAAGCTATTAAGAACATTTTCTTGTTTACAATAACATCTGGAAGGCTATAACTGTTCACAGAATTAAAAAAGGATTTGTCACTTTCCTAGAAATTATAGATAAAGCGTTTATAAATGTATTGTTTCAGAAACTTTGCAGTTTTTAGTTGAAGACATAACAGAAACTTTGTGCTAACACAAACCATCAGATTGAATTTTTTTCTTTTTTATAATCGGTGTGAAGAAAACGTTGTTTATAGAAAAAAGTCCAAACCTTTCCTGCAAAGGAATCGTGACTTGTTGTTTGACAGGCGTGACTCCATCCCGGTGGTTCGTCGGGCCTCTGTTCCTAACAGCTTCAATGACCTTTAAACTTTTTCAGCACAAATTGAGTTTTAGAACGAGCTGCAGTCCAGATCTTCGCTCTGTTTCCTTCCCACAGAGGAAACAAATCTGACTGGAAGCTCAGCAGCCCCAAAAGCATTTTCAATTTCAAAATAAGAGTCTTTTATTTTGAAAAATTATGATTTTTTTTCAGGTGTTTTAAACCGTGACTTCCATTTAAGATGTAAAATTTTCCTTTAAGTCTTTACTTAAATCCCTTTTGATAATAATAATAATAATAATAACAATAATTATAATAATATTAATAATAATTTATAAGACCTGGATCTCTTCTTATAAATTATGTTAGTTTAAGAGCTTTCTGTATATTAATTATTTTTATTATTCATTCTCCAGTTTTTAACAATTTTAACACACATTGAGGCACTTTTTATTTACCTTTATGTATTATTTATCATTTTAGTAGTAAGTTGTTTACTTCGTTTTTAAATGGATGAATGCTGCACTTTTAATTTCGTTGTACGTATGACAATGACAATAAAGATCTATCCATCTATCCAAACAGGAAGGATGAAGCATCACGATCACTGCTGTTGTGACCTGACACGTATTTTTAGAATATGGGTCAGGATTATTTTTGTCATTCTTGGATTTGCCCACTTTTGTAGAGAAAGAGAGGAGGTGCAGACATGCTGAGCCTGCAGCCTCACAGGCGTTTCAGAGAAACTCCTACAATGGATTTAAATGTTGCACCTCAGAGCTGAGAGGGAAAATGCTGGGATCCAAAATCCACACTTCTAACCACGGTGTTTCATTTGATGTGGAGGTTTGGCGTCTTCCTACCGTTACGTGTCATGTGATCCACCAGGAAATGCTGAAGGATGAGGTGAGGACGCTGACCTACAGGAACTCCATGTACCACAACAAGCACGTCTTTAAGGACAAAATCGTGCTGGATGTTGGAAGCGGGACGGGGATTCTCTCCATGTTCGCAGCCAAAGCCGGGGCGAAGCACGTCTACGGGGTAAGCTCGTCGCTTTCAGGCAGTCTGACATTAAACATGTTTGAAAACCTGGATTCTTGCATGCGTGGAATTCGTAAAGAAGATTTTTTTCTCAAGGTTTAGGGTGCAGAAGATGAAAAGTATCTCCTGGAATGAAGATCTCTCTCTCTCTGTGTTATTGCGCTCTGGAGCAGAAGTCATTGTTAGTCAGGTCGTGTCTGAGAATACGACCAGGTGGAGATCATTTTTGTGTGGTAGCTCAACGCTGACTGCATGTGCTTCAGGGAAGAAGTGATTAACTGGAAATTGCCAAGAGGCTTTTTCTATAAACTGCTGGTTGAGATTCTGTGTTTGTGCACGACTTTCCCTTCAGCGTTTGCCTTCTCTCTTGCTGCTTTGCTCAGTTTCTGACGGCGTTTCTGTCGCCCTGCTTCTGTTCTCGACATGCTTCTAACCGTATTCTGACAGCTGTCCATCTTTGGCCGCAGCAAAGGAGCTACGATTCCTGACAATAAGTTCATCTTGATCCATGAATATTTCCTTTGCACCAAACGGAAAACTTGTTGGGTGAAATAAACCAAGAAAACTCTGGATAAACAAACATAAGCTTTTTTTTTTAAATACAATTCTTGTGGTTCACCTTTTTAACTCTACAATCTGGATTCACCTCTCCAACAATAAAGAATCTTATGAAAACACAGCTTCTCTCTTTTACGGAGGCTGAACATTTTCTCTTTTCCAACACTCAAGTTTTCTCCTTTTTTCAGCTACTTTTGTGGCTTTTTGCTGGGCCTGCTGGCACGCGTCAGTTTCTATAAGGTTCCTGATAAAAGCCACGGACATAAAACAGAGAGCTACCAAACCTCAGGGCTCCACTTTCGGTTTTAGATGCATTAACAACCTGGAAAAAAGCCAGATATTTGATGCAACAGTCGGTTGCTTCTCCAGCTAATGTTCCGTCTTTCATTCTTTTAGACGGCAGCATTTTGGTGACTTTTTCTTGGATTGGCAAATCCAACCGTCCTTGAACAAACTGTAAAGTGTGGTGATCATTTCATGGAGTCGCCAGAAAAGCCACCAACTGTGTATCTTTCTGAACTGTCCAACTGGAGGTGTAGGACCCAAAATGCAGGAGACACTAAAACATCCAATAAATACACTGAAACATGACAAAAACATGGGAGCAAGAAAAAGGGGGACGAAGCAGAACAGAAGACCTGGAAACCAAACACCTAAATAGACTGAGGTCAATTATCTGAAATGAAGACAGCTGTGGATCATGATGAACCTGAAACTGGACTGACAGGGGGCCAAACCAAAACCATGGAAGCTTACACAAACATTATAAATATCAACACATATAAATATTCATATCTCTGTTGCTGCATAGTAACAATTCAGAATTTTGTGTGCAATAAAAGACAAAAGAGGTTGTTAAAATACATTTCAGTAAAAATTAGTTTTACCTCAAAATATTCTTTTAAGTAAAAAGACGTTATTTGTCCCACAGACTTTGGCACAGGACCTTTCCAGTTAGGAAAACCACAGTCCACCAAATCTCCTTCCAGCTGTGGTGATTCCTGTGTTCAGCAGCAGCCAAAGACCAACAAATAAAGAACTGACTTTTCCAGTTAGGGTTAAAACAAAGTAACTGATGAAAAAAAAACTACCAGAATAATGAATTCAAAGGTAGATATGATTTCTGTCTTTTGGTTAAAAAATAAATAAATTGCAGTCACCTTAAATGGTAAAAACCGTCGTCTGTATCCGAGAACTGGAGTGAGTGAATGTGGCGTCATCCATAGAAAATGGTTTATTCTAGCTCCAACTAAATTGAAGCAAGTCAGCCGACGTTTTGTTGTTGTTGTTGCAATACGTATACTGCCAAGTTGGAGCAAGTAAACAGTGATTGGTCCAAGTCATTTGGACTCAGTGTTTCTATGGCATCCGGTCTCCCCAATCAGGAGTGAGTTTGTTGTAAGACCACACCCCTAACACTTTAAAGTGGCTGTATGAAATCTGTCAAACGTTTTGAATGTTGGATGTGGGGGCCATGAGGCTCCATCTACTTTGAGTAAGGCATCTGATTGGTCAGTTTCTAACCTAAATAACTTGAACTACAGAAAATATGAAAAAAAAAGACGATTATGGGGAACACGTTAAAAAAGGCATCAGAGCAAGGATGGTTATTTTGACTAATAGAACCACTGACTGCAGCCTTTTTTTTTTCTTTTCTTAAAACCTCAGCGGCCGCCGTGCAGCCTGTAAAAATGTGACCACAGCCTCTCAATTACAAATGGCGCTGCTGAATTTTGCTGAAAAACATGCATTTAGGTTGTGGCGTTTTGGGATATATGATCGTAATCTTAGTCACAACTGGGATATATGATCGTAATCTTAGTCACAACTGCCCTCATGGGTGGATATGGGCTGTCTCCAGGTGAAAAATGGTCAAACCTGTACGGGACACGCAGGTGAAATATCAAGGTTGTGGACCACTCTCTGAGCCCATAGAAAAAACTGTTAATTCTTATTTTTGCTATGGGCATGCTGCGGGAAACAGCATGTAAGGGTAAGTCGTGGCGCTTCCACCTCCAAATCTATCAGAAACCCAGTGGTGCTGTTCACGTGATACGTGCGCGCTCATAGCTGCAGCCTGACTGTTAGAAATGTGGAAATTAGACAGAGTGTAGTTTGAGTGGACGACCTAGGATTTACAGACACTTGCTGTCACAAAAGATGGCTAAATCCAAATGGAGCAGGTTTATTAGCTCAGCTGAAAGTCCACAAAGCTGAATCAGGGTCAGGCAGGCAGGGGTCAGACACGAGCATGAGGGCGTAAGCGAAGAAGGATCAGGAGACAGAAGGTCAGGTCTAGGCTAGAGGTAAGATCTTATGCCCGAGCCCGAGTCAGAACCCGACCGGCCGGGCTTCTCTCTCGCTGACTTTTTTAATAAACATATTGTAATGGCTGCAAAGAAGCTCCTTAGGCGTGCGGTTGTCAAACAACGGTTACCGCACGAACCGAAAGGCACAGCCAGCTTCTTCTTACTCAGAGGGAGAACGTTCACCGAACACACGCGCGCACACGCACACACTCAGGTAGACCCTGCCCACCAGTCACCAACCCACCGTTGATTGACATACACTGTGGTCCAGCAACTGGCAGAAAGAGGGGGGCGCCAGCCACCCACAGCTCTGCGCACGTGTCGTGAATGTAATCTTCCCTCCAAAGCCTGCATCTATTTTGTTTAGGTATCCCAGATACAGAGCAGCAAGAAGTCAAGGATAAACTTAAGACAGGGGAACTGAAAAGGCAAACACGCACCGCGCGGCTGCAGAATTTCTCCGTCAAGATCTCTCTTTCACTCTCTTATTCTGTGTTCCAGCGTTATTTCGTTGTGCAAATGCATTTATCATGTAGGCAGGAACCTATGCGCAGCGCTTTCGGTGGAACTCTAATCCACAACAGCGAGCTTGACTACGCGCGCGGCTGCAGCGACCACTCTCTGTTCGAAAGAAAATAACTTTCATGATCATAAAAATATGTCGATTATTTTACCTTTAAGAAATCTGGCGTTTTTTCTGCCAAAAATACTATGGGATAAATTGAACTTTCGGGTTTGCTTCTGGCTCGGGCCTGCAAATCAAGTTAATCGGTCGGTTTCGGACCGGGTTCGGCTTTAAAGCCTGCGGGCCTGTGTCGGGTCGGGCTGGATTTTTCAGGCCCGATCTTACCTCTAGTCTAGGCACAACGCTCGGTAAGGAAGGCAGAAACAATACTTCACACTGAGCTGAGCTCAGTGCAGTGTTTAAGTCAGGTGTGCGGCGTCCAGGAAGTGTGGTTAGAACTCTGGAGATGGTTCCCACTGGTGACCAGATGGAGAGATAAAGCTCTGACTTCTGACTCTTGCGTATCTCATGCACACCTCATAGATGTGGCATTAACGCACAGTCAGTGAGGGGCCAGTGCTCGCATCTGAGTCATGACTAAGAGGACCATACGGGAGCATCAGCAGTGCAAGTAACTTCCATTATCCTTACTTCTCGATACACTTACCACATGCAAAATAGTACCTTCCATTTGCATGACATCCCAAGGGAACTGAAAGACTTGCCTGCGCCCCCCCTTTAATACGACCCTCCATGAACCCGGACAACCCAAGAACCTACAGCGACCCTGCGGGTGCATATGATTACGGCTTGACGTAGCAACTGCAGCTATACAGGTGTAACAATTTAGGTTGAAGGACTAAAACTTTGAAAGACTCCACCCAAGATGGAGACTCTCTCAGAATTATGATCACCGTGGAAACAACAAAACCTCTGACTTCAAGATAACCTCTGACCCACCAGTAGACGGATTACCCCTCCCACATTTATCAAGAAGGTTATAAAGTTGAAAGCAACAACAATGTAACGTCAGATAAAACTGTGGGTGGCTGAACTTAATTTAGGCAACAGTTTCTAAGGAACAAACTCAAACTGCTCTCCAGAGGGATTTGCCAAAGCTTTAACGTTCTCTGGTTCTACTGGCGGATTGAACTTAATGGATAAGACAGAATAGCCAGATCGATTCTTAGAAAAGGTTTAATTCAACTCATTCTGTGAAAGAGAGCAGTCTGCACAAAACAAAAGAAAAAGATAATTGGTAAAAATGACAGGGAAAGAACGTGTTTGAATTAAAGTGAGCTAAATATCACACTATGAACTATCTTTTTCCTTTAAGATGTTTAATTATGAAGCTCCTGATTCTGAAAAGTCCCTCAGCTTTTTATGCTCCTATCATTTCTCATATTTAAATTTGACCCCACAGTTTAAACCCTCTTTTGTTGGTATAAATCAGTGACTGAAAAAGAACCGCCCCAAAGATTTTCTTACCAAAACGGCTTAGATTGTATTGTCCAGGTGCATGCCGGAGGCCTTTTTTGTCTTTTTTTAAATTGACTGAGCATCTGGGATACAGAAGAATCCATCAAACCAAACGACACTAAGCAAGGAAAATCCCTTTTTTTCCCCCCCCAGGAAATTGTGAGGATAATGGCAGTTTAAGAGCCATTGTTGGCCTGGAGAAAGCTCAAAAATACTGATTCCATTTTCTTAAGTTACACAGGGAAGAAGAATTCTGGCCCTCCAGAGAAAGTATTGAAATATTGGAGGCTTGATGTCTGCCTGTAAGCAGCAGACTTCACTGTAATCCTGTTGTTTGGAAATAGGGTTGAAGATATTTATGTGAAAGAGTGTTAGGGTTTAGTAAAAGCAGCTCTGGAGGCCGAAATGAAGAAATATTTCAATTATAGATAAAGATTAAAAAAGACAGTGCTCAAGACAAAGCTGCTTCTTTGGTTAAACAGCTGTACAATAAATTCAATTTCAAGCTGAAAATATATTTTAAAAAATTAATAAAAATGTGAACAATCACAACGTCTTACTGTAATTTTGCTTGGAAGGCATATTTTTATCTACATGGAGTCTCAACAGCAGAGATTTATAGATACAAAGTGCAGCTAAATTTTGTTTTATTTTTGAAAAAATAAAAAAATTGAATTAAAAAAGAAAATGTTGCCTCAAGCCCCAAAAGCCAAGTTCCATGTCCGGCTTCAACTGTCACCCAAACCACATTGCACGGGCCGCCTTTGGGCTCTCCTGCAGGTGGTGGGCCCGTGGGGGCCGGCTACCACATTTACTCTTCGAGCTGGACCCACAGAGATGTCAGGCGCTCACCCGTGAGCCCCAACCCCACTCCTGGCTCAAGAATAGGACCCGGCAACGCCAATCCCAGGAGCGTAACAGAGTCACCCAATAAAGGGTACTGGACGCTCCCTTAGAGACAATGGGAGAAGCTCGGTTACCTGGAGGGAGTCCAGAGTAGAGCCGCTGCTTCTTCACATCCAGAGGAGCCAGTTAAGGTAGCATGGGTATCTAAACGCCTCCTTGGAGACGTGTTCTGAGCATGTCTCATTGGGTGGAGACCCCAGGGAAGACCCAGAATACGCTAAGAGACGCAGTCACTCCAGCGTGTCCTAGGAACGACTTGGAGCCCCCCCAGAGTAGCTGGAGGAAGAGGCTAGGGATAAGGAAGTCTGGGTATCTTTGCTAAGACTGCTGCTCCCACGACCCGGTCCTGAATCAGAAAAGAAAAAAAGTAAAAATCTGGTAAATATGACTTTTTGCCATCTGTCAACCATTATATGTTTTGGTTTACATTTTTAGATAGTAAAAGTTATCTAAGTCATTCCTCTTATGGTCCAAGATGTTGGGAAACAAAAGTTCAAACCTCCCCTTTCTTTGAAGTTAGGGGTTTATAATGTTATCATGTCATCATAATCACAAAGAAATATTAAATGTTATTTCAATGAGGAGAAATATTAGGAAAGAAGGTAAAGATTTATTTGTTATAGGAAAATGTGCATGAAATAAGTCCTTAGTCTTTGGCGATTAGACTTTGGGTCGATGAGGTCTTGTCTGAATGAACTCGGATCATTGAACCTGATGGTGGTTCGAGTCCAGACCATGACAAAGCATAGCTGCAGGCGGAGAAGGGTGGAGGAGGGCTGGAAGAGAAACAACAGCTCATGAATCAGCGATATTTTTGCTTTCATGTAGTAGATGCTAAACTAAGGTCATTTCGGAGCTGAAGTGATTTGATGCAAATTTGCATCAATAGAGGTAAAAGGCAAGCGTATAATTGTGATTGGCTGAGAAGAGAGGCGGGTCATTTCCATACTGGTTTAACCCTTGTGTTATCTTAGATGACCCCCCCCTTACATTGACATGTTCTTCCTACCATGACAAAGGTGGATAAAGGTGGAAAGATTTCATGTAATCCATGGACACCAGTGAAGATCACAAATCATTGAAGAAAAAAGGTTCAGAGCACTGTCTAGTGGGTCTAGATGACCCAACTCCCATTCTTAAAGTGCCTAGGATAGTACAAGGGTTAAAGTGAAGGCCTGATTCCCAATGATGGGAATCAGGCATCTCCTTGTCAAGTCCAAAAACAGGCTTCAGAGGTTCATTAGAGCCTTTAAATGGTCCCTGAGTTGTAACCATGAGTGTGTGTAGTTGCTTGTCTTTGTGAGAATGACGGACACGTGAAATGCTGGGATGAACGTCATCTTTGCCCTTTAGCAGTTGGATGACAGGTTTAGAAGATGGATGATATTAGGAAACCTTTTTTCATCCAATCCTCCTTGTTATTTGATGTTTTTTGTACCATAGATGGTAATAAAAAAACTCTTTATTGATGGAAAGAGCTTTCTTTTTGAGAGTGAGCAGAGCAGTGGCTGTCAATGAGTTGAAATATTATTATTTTTTGTTTTCTCTGTCCAGATCGAATGCTCTAGCATATCAGAATACTCGGAGAAGATCATCAAGTCCAACCATCTTGACAGGGGTGAGAGCTGCAGAGGTTTCTCCTGATGACGCTGCCACTCTATCAACAATCAAAAACCACCGGTTTGTCCGAGAATGAGAGAAAGAGTACAAGACCACCAAAGGGGAAAAGAGAAGGAATTATGTTTTATGCAAACACGTTCAAATCCAGATGCTTTATTGCTCTGCAGATTTGCATTCACATGCCTCCACCTCTTTGTTGTCGACTCGAGCGTTCTTATCGTACAGCTGCAAACAAATTTGCCGCAAAGCCGCTAGCTTTGCAGCTGCCAGATAACAGCTTCACAAACCTCCCTGTCAGCAAATGTCCTGCCTTAAAAAACCTATGAATAACAAGTATTCCCAGAACAGTAGGTGCTGACTTCCAATCTTAGGTTGTCCTACAGGTTTTCCCATTTTAACTATTATTTGAGCTGTTTTTTTGCACTTTGCAGTTATCACCATTTTCAAAGGGAAGGTGGAGGAGGTGGAGCTGCCTGTGGAAAAGGTGGACATCATCATATCTGAGTGGATGGGCTACTGTCTTTTTTATGAATCCATGCTCAACACCGTCATCTTTGCCAGGGACAAGTGGCTGGTACGACACGCACATCAGAGTCCAAAAGTTATACTTCTGTCAAAAATGGAATTTTCACAATAAAAGCTTAAAATGAGAACATTTTCAGAGGATAATTGATGACTTTTTATAATATGTTTGTTTTAAAATAATTTGTAGATTTAATTGCAGTTGAAATTTTGCACCTATTGACAAATTTAAAAATGATTTTATATTAAAAAATTAAATATTATTTCGTTTTTCTGTGTCACAGCATACTTTCTTTCTAAATGAATAAAGTTACTTACATTGTTTAATTTATCTAAGCCTTGGACTGAAGTAAACTCTGAGACTAAATCAACAAAATGTATTAGTCTTTGACTGGACTGATGTTTAACTTTTGCTTTTTTAACAAAACAAAGTATGTTAAACCCTAAAATCCTTGCTGCTTCTGAATTTAGAGGACTAAACCGTTTGTTGACTGCAAATTTTTTGTCTCCTGGTTTAAGCAGAAACCCGGCGGATTGATGTTTCCTGACCGAGCCTCGCTCTACGTGTTAGCCATCGAGGACAGGCAGTTCAAGGACTTCAAAATACACTGTGAGTGTGGAGTGAGCGTTTTCATGAACCCCAGATTTGACCCGCTTCATTTCCCCCACTCCAAATGTGGGTGGGGTGTGGGATGAACACGACGATAAATGGATAGACAGAAAGACAGACAGACATAAAATGACATTTACTGCTAGTTTACTGTTTCAAATAATATACAGTGGGTCATTTAAAAAACTACTCTATATAATTTGTAACTGATAGATGATAAATGCATGATTTGGTCTTTAAAACTAACAGCTAATTCCAAAAACTCAATTGTAAAAAGAAGGTTAAAGTTATTATAGTAAGGGTAATAATAACAACTATACTTAAAGACCCACTCAGATGGAAAGAATTTTTTTGGTGTTTTTAAGATGATCTTGTGGCATTTTTTAAATGATGGAGGGCATATAAAAAGAAGTTAAATTATAATTGCATTCCTGACTAAATTGTTGTGATTTTTTGTTGCACTGCTAATGTTAGGTTGTGAGGGGCTGCCACTCTCAGTAATGGGCGCCGAACCAACGGTCTTGGCAAGAGCTCAGAGTCAAATTTCTAATAAACTCTTGCCGCCCTGCAGAAACTATGTCCTAAATGACAGATTTTTAGATTTTGGCTGAAAACGGTATCATCATCATTACAAGACCACTAGGAACCCTTAGATCAGAAGATGATCAGAGTTTGACTTCAATAAAAGACCACAGCAAGTTTTTACAAACATCTAAGATTCCACAGTTTCAGCAGCTGTGGTTTTAAATTTGACATTTTTAAACATTATTTAAAACACTAGTTGTGGTGGGAAAGTGCTGCACAAAGGCTGTTGGCGCCGTGCATCAGGTAGTTGTAACTGACGTCTGCAGTTATACTGACTTCACTTTACTTATTTTTGTCACTCTTTACATGTTTGCTGTACAAACGACACCCTCCCACTCCCACCGCACGCCCGGGACCTTCCCCGCCACATCCCACTGGCTTATTATAGAGTTTCTCTATGATGTCTGTAAGATTTAGGTCACGCTGTGCACATATTGACTGGAAACTTTTCTCCCCCATGGCAGTGGGTCCATGCAGACCTTTGTGCTGAGTCAGGAGTGGCCCTTTGAAGGTCTCCCGTGTTCTAACAGCATCCAGAAATCTCTGCTGACCCTCCGAGCTGCACTCACTCTTAAATAAGTGGGCGGCAAGAAATGCAAATAGGTCTGGAAGCCCCTGGTGGTGTGCGCCCTGTTCATTATCAGCGGTTCTCCAAAGCACTCGAGCCGTTCCCCTTTTTTTAGGTCACGACAGAGATGTTTGCTCACGCTACCCTGGGAGGCAGAATGAATTAAACATGAGATGACTTAGCTTAAGCAGCCAGGCTACATGAGGCGAGGATGGAGACAAAGCGGAGGAAGCAGATGTTTCCCACTGCACTACAACCCAACCTTTTATCTGGCAAAATAGAGACGTTCTTAAAGCGACAGGATCTAAATCTGGGGGGAGAGGGGTGAGACACAGTGATGCTCCCCTTGGAGAAGGTGGAGAAGGTTTTAAAAGTTTGTGTTAATAAAGTAACTCCACTGTTTCTTGCAGGGTGGGAGAACGTGTACGGCTTTGACATGACCTGCATCCGTAATGTCGCCATGAAGGAGCCTCTGGTGGATGTGGTGGACCCCAAACAGGTTGTGACAAACTCCTGCCTGGTCAAGGTCAGTGCTCTGAAGGACTCATAGGACTTCGGGTTATGTGGTATAGAAAAAAAATTCCAACTGCCAACCTTTGAAGCTGCAAAGAACACTAATCTTTGGAAGAAAATCTAGACACAAGGAGTCCCACACCAGCATTTAAAAAGGGAAAAATAAGCTAAAAAAGCTAACTGCTATAAAATTACTAAAAATCAAATGTTCTACAGCACAATAATGAGTATTTATTTGCTGGTTCTAAGCAAATGGTTTGTATTTTGTGAGACAAACCCCCCCCAAAAAAGTTTAAAATAACCCATACAGGTATGGCAGGTGTTCTGTAAACCATGTGGTCTTTAAGCAAACAAGAGATGTGCTCTCAGTGCCATGCCCACCAATTCTAACTGCACCCTTTAGTACACACAACAATATACACTCCAACACACCACTCAAGGAAGGTGGGACCCCTGACCTTCTGTCCTCTACCCCATCACTGGCAGGGGGTGGGGGGACGAGGCCCTCGGCAACGGCGGCTGTGTCCCTTGGCTGTTGGATTCCGGGGCCTGGAGGCATTCCCTCCACGCAGGGAGGGGGAGAGTCTCTGGCTAGATCATGAGCCGGGGAGCACATCACACCTGAGCCTGGGGGTGCCTGTGTCCATGTCCCTGTGGTGCAGGTTCTGGTCCCTGCCCTTGAGCGCTGGGCCTCTCCTAAATTTCAACAGTGGGTGAACCTGGTCGGGCCATATTTACATTGCTCTTCAGGGATCCCCATTTCTTTTGGGGGTCCTAGTCCTGGGCGGAGTTGGGTGGCCCCAGTCCTTGCTCTCTCAAGGACTTCCGACAGGCTGGGCGGGTGGCTGCCTGGAGCACGGGGCGGGTCTCCCTTGGGGGAACCCTGGCTTGTGACTGTGGTTGGGGTATGCTCAGATTTCCCGGATGGTGATGAGCTGCTCATCTGGGGCCGGGGGTGCTTCACTGGTGTGGGCCCCCGCGGCTGGGGGCTACTCTTGTGCTTCTGTCCCCCCCTGCTCTCTGGCGTTGGGCAGTCCTGCTGCCCCTGGTCTGAGTGGCAGATGTGATTGCCCCTCTCTCTTCTTCCCTCTTCTTTTCCATCCAGTCCAACTAAAAACAAATAAAGTTTAGCTTAAATTACAAAAGGGGTTTATTCAAATATACACCTTGTGTGTCAGAATATTCATAACCCCTATTGTAACAGTAAAATATGTCCAACACAAGAGGCCTTCAGCTCTCACCTGTTGGACAGACAAGTAGAAAAAACAAGTACATGTATTGTAGAAAGGAAGTACGCCAACTGAATATCTTTAATTTATATAGATAGAAAAATAAAATAGATGACTTTTGGCTAAGGGAATCCACCTGAAAACTACAAAAGCAGACCCCCCAGAAATGAGCCAGAAATTCTTACAAACGACGCATTTTCTTAAATAAGCAAACAAAAACAAAAACTGCCAATGAAAAATGGTCTCACCAAGAATCCCTGTTCAAAGACAAAAATTAAATAGTCACGAAAACATGTTTTTTTAAGTCCGTGTCATACAGCCTCTACGTACATTCTGTGCATTTTCCACGTATGCAGTGTCCGTCTTTTTCCTGACACATGCGTGTCATACGTAATTCTGAAGCGTTTGTCATTCTGCGATGTGCGCAGATGTTTGTCGATGGTTTCTGCCGGCAGGTCTTTATGTGAATTCAGTTTTTAGCTGCTCAAAATTTTTGGTCGATACAGATTTATGCAGCTTACATGTATTTAATCTAATTTATATGGAATTATTAAATAAATCTTAAGCCATTGTGTGTCATTTTTGCAAGATGCATACGCAAATTTGGGGCTTTCCACGACCGTTACACGTATGACTAACGGACCATCAATGTATAACTTTTATATGCCGTATGCACAAATCATGTTAAAATTACATAATTGATCCACAAATCACTATGCGATGAATTGCATATAAACACCCAAATAATCATGGACCGTTCATGTTTAACGTGGATTTATGCGTTCTTTGTGTTGTTTATTCGTACTTCTACTGTGGTTTAAACAGGTTTTATCCCTAAAGACCAATACTTTTCTCACTTTTTCCACGGATGTACCAATTTTCATCCGTGCAATATGCCCAAAAAGGACGTAAAGCTGTGTGACACGGCCTTTAAGCTCTTGAAACAAGGTTTTTGTTTCATTTATTAGGATCCAGTTTTTGGAAACCCACTCATTTTAATGAATACCCTTTTTTTATTGCTCCCGCACTACCAGCCCTCATAACAGTTAGTCTGTCGTTTTTATTTTCTAGTTATGACTCTGTGTCTTCAGTTTGACCTTGCTGTGAGGCTTTTGCCCCCCTCCCTGTATGATTTAGACCTGTGTGTTGCATTTAAGCAGCGGCTTGTTAATTCCCCTGAACTGTGCTCCTTTTTGAAAATGACCTCAGATCAGTGCGACTGATTACAAGCCTCTGCCGAGCCTCACCTCTGTCCTGGCAGAACAGCTGCAGTGAATACACCTATAATTCCACATCAGACGGATTTTCTTTACGCCCCGAATCAACAATGAAAACAATCAGTCGGAGCAGCATGAATATAAAAGGAGAGCAGAGCAAAAAGCCGGTGAATATCTGTTTATTGGAGAAAAGTCTTCTTTTGTTTAGGCAAAAAAAAAAACCACGAGGCTCATTCATTCCTCAACAAAGGGGGATGTGGCGCCAAAACCGGAGAGTGAATTCCTGTTAGCGGGGGCGCCGCTGGTACATGAAATGAGATTATGGCAGCACCGCCGCTCTGCAGCGTGCGCTCCAGGTGAATTCAATAAAACAAACACGTGCACATTGTCATTCCCACAACAGAGAAACGAAAGCGTGGAACTCTGTGTTCTCATTTGAAGATGAGCACAATGAGCTGATGCTGCATCAGATGACTTGTTAAACTTCATGGACAGTTGCAGATCTGCTGTCCTAAATGAAACTCAGCTGGATGCTGAGAAATGTTGGAGATGGCCGTCATCCAACCTTTCTACGGGCTTTTGTCGAAGCTTTCATGTGTGTGAAAAAGGTTCCTCTGTTTCTTTACCCTCAAGGAGGTGGACATTTACACGGTGAAGCCCGAGGACCTCACGTTCTCCTCCACGTTCTGCCTGCAAATCCAGAGAAACGACTACATCCATGCTCTGGTCACCTACTTCAGCGTCGAGTTCACCAAGTGTCACAAGAAGACGGGCTTCTCCACAGGTAGAGACTGGAACGCCGCGTCCATTCCCGTTCGCCGTATTATCATCAGTCGGGGAGGGAGGTGGGTAATATGTGAGCTGCTGCAGTGGATTTGTGATGCTGATGGTCGGTCATGGTCCTGTGGACGGAAACAAGGAGGGAAATGATTGAGCCAATAATGATGTGTGTGATTAGCCTCTAATCTTCAAATCTTCATGTCTGCAGAGAGACGGCAGCAGCATGACAGCAGTCACATACTTAGAGAGTAAATGACATACATAACCTCTGACCAAAATGAAAATATATATGATTATATATTCATGGACGCCGCCACGTGTCACACAGCCTCTATGTACAATTTGTGCATTTTGCATGAATGAAGGTCACTGAATCATACGTGGAGAAAGTGAAATGTAGTGACGCGAAATTTTTACAGATGTATCAAGAATGAACCACGTTAATATCACGGAAGAAATATAAATAAATCACACAAAGAACATGTGAACCAACGTTTATTGCGCTGTTTATCCCCAATTCATTAGTGATTCGTGCGTCAATTACGTATTTTTATGTGAAATGGGCGCCGTATGCGCGATATATAAGTTAAACATCCTTGGCATAATAATTGCGTATGAACCACGTAAAACTGAGTATAGTCCGTAATTCTCAACCGACCAAATATTTTGAACCGAAACCCTCAACGGACATCTAACATCAACAAATGATAAATGCAAGAAAGAATTGTGAAAGAAAACACTGGCCAATAGAATGACTGAGTAACAGATGTTTATTTCTCTATAGAAGTCCACGGGATGTCAGGAGTGCCAAGGGGAGGGGCCACTCAGTCCAGGTGTCCAGGCCATCCTATGACCCCCCCCCCCTTAAATTGACGTGTTCTCCCTACCATGACAAAGGTGGATAAAGGTGGAAAGATTTCACATAATCCATGGACACCAGTGAAGATCACAAATCATTGAAGAAAAAAGGTTCAGAGCACTGTCTAGTGGGTCTAGATGACCCACCTCCCAACGTTAAAGTGCCTAGGATAGCACAAGGGTTACAACTACTTATGTCTTTAATTACCTGAATATAAAGCAAAACTCTGTCTAAAATGAAGGGAAAAAAAGCACAAATCAATTTAAAATAAAAAAAAACTTTGGGATATTTATTTAAATCAACGACAGACTGAATAAAAAGGTAAAAACTTGACTCACTTTGAGAACTGTTTCTGCTGCTGTGTGACATGGTTTCACTCAGGCTTTAGCTGTCAGGCAGAAGGCCTCACATTTGACTCCACATTTGTGATGCTTGCTCAGACATCTCCAGCTCATCTGTCCAAAGTAAAAAGCAGCAGCAGCAGCAGCAGGAGGGACTCTCAAGGAATCCTTTTAAAACTTCTCATTTTCTGCTACTTGAACGAAAACCACACAACCACTTTTTTTCTGACAACCAACCTTTTCAAAGGTGGTTCAATTTCTTGATCTATTGATGACGTCTTATCTTGGGAAATGTGATCAAAAGCCAGAGTTGATCTGAACTGTTAAGTTTTAGGATTTGATCTGAGGACTGAGGACACACACCAAGAAAGCTGGTGTGTGACTGACCTCTGGTGGTGCTCAGGGAAAGTACCCCATAATAAATACACATTTGATAACGACTCAACTCTCAGATCTTTAAGATCGTCTTTCATTTATCAGCTAAATTACAAAGGTCTTTGCGCCAGCACAAAGAACTGCAGCATGTCATTTCCGTCCGTCCCCCACTCCCACTATTGATTTCCTGTCAGAGAAAAGGTCGTGCAAGTTTGCCAGTGTCAGCCAAAAAAACTGTGAGATACGGATCTACATCTCCATGAAGCGTCTGGCAGACTCTCTAACCTGAGATGGCAAAGCAGAGGTCGTATCCATTTCAGCCTCAGAAGAAAAGCTGCATTAGCATAAGACGCAGGGCTTCCTTCCAGCCTTTATTGAGAGTCAGGCCATGTTGATTGGCAGCTCCTTTATCTGTATACTCACACTGAGCTCGTCTGCTGAGCCTAAAGACACCAAAGCATTCCTAAGAAACCGTCAGAAAGTGGATGAAAGATCCACCGACCTTCAGATTCTTGCCCCCATCAATGAAGATAGTGCAGGAAACAGACTTTTGTTTAGATACTGGAGGCTTCAGGGTTTTCTTTACAAAACTTCTGCACTCAATAACATTTCACTCACAGGTGAGATGTGGCAGAGATGATAGGAGATGGAGGTCAAGAAGAACTGTAGCTGAAAAGAACTCCACCCCCTGTTGAAATGTCTCCGGCAGCCGCAAAGTCTGAGTGACTGATCCTCAAAAGGGTGGCGTGATGTGGAAGGATTGTTTTCAAACCTGCTGTGCTAATTCATCATTCTCAGAGGAAGTACTTTAAAAATTTAGTGAGGTTAAGCTGATCTCTTAAGGAGTTGTTGTGTTGCAAAGTTGACAACATACCCTTCTAATATGCATTACGTGTTTTAGAAAAATGGCAAGGAATTATGAGCAAAATGAGTGGTACCATTGGATTTGAGTGGGTCCAAATAGAGTTTGAACAGAAATTTTTAAAGATAGGTAAATTATGTTGAATAGGGAGCCAACAATGTGTTTTTTTTATTAAATTGTAAAAAATCTACAGTGGAGATGGAGATGGGCAATCTTATTTGAAAAACGTTTCTCCCCCAAACGCATTTTTAACTGTAACTGACCACCTGGTGGCGCTAAAGAGCCAGTTTTAAGTTGTTTCTCACTAAATTGCATAGTGTTATATGTAGTACTATTTGAGAAATAGACCTTAAAGGTTTGATCCCATTCATTTTGCTAATTAAAGAAAATGCTAATAAAATTTAACCCTTGTTCTATCCTAGGCACTTTAACGTTGGGAGTTGGGTCATCTAGACCCACTAGTCAGTGCTCTGAACCTTTTTTCTTCAATGATTTGTGATCTTCACTGGTGTCCATGGATTACATGAAATCTTTCCACCTTTATCCACCTTTGTCATGGTAGGAAGAACACCTCAATGGAAGGGGGGGGGGGGGGGTCATAGGATAGCACAAGGGTTGAACAGCTGCGGTTTGAGAAAACCCTTTAATTTAGGAGTGTTAGACTCAAAACCTCGAGGGCCAGTGTTATTTTTCCAACGAACATCTCATTGAAGGACCTTATTGGCTGAACACACCTGATCCAGGTGGTTAACAGCAGATGACGCAGGATTTCAGGGAAACCAGCAGGAGGCCGGCCCTCAAGGCCTGGAGTTTGCCACCCCTGTTTTTAACTCTTCTAGGTTGACGGTTTTATAAAAACAGTTTGATCTGGAATGATCTTAACCAGAAGTTTGTCATGTGATGACAGAATATTTCATGACATAAAATTTGATACAGAAAAATCCATCCATTTTCTGAACCGGCTTCGTCCCTTTTGGGTCTATCCCAGTCACTGTTTGGGAAAAAAGACCATTGCATCCCGGACAAGCCCCCAGTTTGTCGCAAGGCAACACCGAAAGAAGAAAGTAGTAACTCTTTTTTTAAGAAATGGAAAAACCTAAAATGGTTTATGGGTCTTAAAAAAAAAAGCACAGAAACATTTTGAGTGCAGAGAATAACCTAGAGTTTTTATGAAACTCAGCTCCAGACGCTGCGTACACCCACTGGAAGCAGACGGTTTTTTACCTGGAGGACTACTTAACGGTGCGAAGAGGAGAAGAGATCAGCGGCAGCATCTCTATGAAGCCCAATGAGAAAAACATTGTAAGTATTTAATCGAATGAGATTATCAGCCGTTGGTGACAGAACGGCTTCATGCTGGGTTACTTGGGAGCTTGGACATGTTTGTGAGCCGATGCTGCCCTCAGTCCTCAGTGATGTGCAGCAGAGCCTCTTACACAAACACGTCTGCTGTTGACCTTGTCCGTGTCCTTTGTTCCCTCGGCGGGATGGCGTTTGCTGTCCAACACAAACGCTCGATTTGTCTGGCACCGCATCCCGCTGACGGGTCAAAGTGAAAGACCGCTTCCTTCTGAGATTCAGTCTCTGCTGAGCGTTTGATCAGCTCCTGCTGCAACGGAAAAAACTCTGGTTTTTCCTCCTTCCTCCTGCAGCGAGACTTGGACTTCACTGTCGAGCTGGATTTCAAAGGCCAGCTATGCGAAGCAGCCATAGCCCACGACTACAAGATGCGTTAATTTTGAGAGAGGAGCCCTGCCGGGTGGGAGAGTGACCCGGCTGCAGATTGGATGAAGGTGGGCCCGTCAGTCCTGACCTTTACAGGTCGCTCTCGTGTTGACTGTTACACAGCTCTGAATGTAACTGACAGCTCATGTCAGGAATGTCTGATCATTGTGTATCTGTGAGGTGATGTTCCTGTGCTTTCCTCAGAATCACTTGGACCTTTGGGAATGACAGATGGAACATTTTGGAATGCTCCTCTTTTTCCATGATCTGTTTAAAAATGTTTTGTGATGTGAAGTACGTAGGAACGATGAAAGGATCGATCATTGTAGAACTTTCCAAACGGTGGAAACAGTGTGACTGAACACCAGAGCCAAGGATTACGTTCATCGTTTGCATCATCAGTGTTTTAGTTTAGGTTGAGCCGTGGTCTGGATCAGAGAACTGGACTGAGCGAGTGTGACGTCACTTACTTCTGGCTCCAACCAACTGAAGTCAATTCAGTCGCC
This sequence comes from Oryzias sinensis, assembly GCA_037389245.1. Classification (NCBI taxonomy): domain Eukaryota; kingdom Metazoa; phylum Chordata; class Actinopteri; order Beloniformes; family Adrianichthyidae; genus Oryzias; species Oryzias sinensis. Next base: position 1,527,456 of record CM074499.1, read on the forward strand.
ATTTTTTCATGATAAGGATACCGCCATGTTGGAGCCAGAGGTTGTTAGTAGGCAATGATCGGTCTGAGTTAACGTTTCCAAAGCAACCACTCTTACCAATCGGAGGGCGCTTGTTGAAAGGCTGCACATCTGTCAAACGTTTTGAACATTGGATGAGGGGGCCACCAGGCTCCACCTACTTTTAAGGCATCTGGTTGGTTGGATAGGACAGAAAAAATATTTTTTATCAGAGCAAGAATGGTTGTTCTGACCAATATCTCTGTAATATCTCTGTTTCTGGATTTTGGCTTCGGGTTCAGATACTTCCCGTTTGGAACACCAGGGTGGAGGGGTGGAGCGGGTTACTCAGTCCAGTTCTCATATACAGTCGATGGGTAGAACTAGAAGAAGTGCAGATGTGATGTCGACATGTCTTCAACATCCATTGTTTCCATCCTAAATGCCTTGAACAAGTTCCTGTGTCCCTCATCCTTTATCAGAAAATTATAATTTCCAAAACTGAACATTGTTTTAAAAAATTGTCTTATTTTCTGTCTTGCAAGAAAAAGAATCTTATCGAGAAAAATGTTCAAAAGCAAAATAATCAGAAGATGTCTTAGTGACTAGAATGTTAAGATAATTCTTCCCGCCTCATTGACTCATTTGTTATTATTGTTTAGCCTGTTTAATTTTTTTTTAGAATTTTAGGAATTTCCAACCTATTTCAATAGGATTCTAAATATCAGATTTAGTCTACATTTGGTGAAATGCACACAAAGCAGCTAAAGCAGGATTTCTAATCTAAGTTAGATTAGATGGATTTTCCTGCATTTGGTCTGTAGGTCGACTTTCTGCAGTCTGGATCCCTGAATTCTACTAAATAATGAAAGTTTGTCAGCAGGGTGGTGCTGTGCATCATGAGAGAGAGAATAAGTAAATAACTACATTTTATTTGCATAGCACCTTTCACAAACAGAAGTCACAAGGTGCTTTACAGGTTAAAATATGTATATTTACATATAAAAACATGAAAACCACGTAAAACAATCATCTCAAGCCCAATAAAAGCAGTTTCCGTTAAAACGCTTTGCAAAAATAAAACGTTTTCAGTTGACTTTTAAAAGAATTCACAGAGTCCAGGGAACGCAAGGACAACGGGAGCTCATTCCAGAGTTTTGGGGAGCGACAGCCTGGAAGGATCTGTCTCCTCTAGTTTGAGTAAGAGGAAAACCAGTGGAGGACTGACCCTGACAAACCAATCAGGTCCCTCAATCTGTCCAATAAGATCTGGTGGTCAACCGTGTCAAAGGCTGATGAAAGATCTAGTAAGACGAGGACTGTGCATCTGCCAGAATCAGCAGACATCAAAATATCACTGGACACTTTCAGCAGGGCTGTCTCTGTGGAGTGATGTTCACAAAAGCCTGACTGAAAAGTGTCATAGATGCTCCTTTTATCCAAAAACTATGACATTTGTTCAGAGATAATATCTTTGAGATAAATGGAAGCTTTGAGATGGGTCTATAATTCTGGAAGACTGATGGGTCCAGATCAGACTTTTTCAGCAGAGGCTCCACTATGGAATGTTTGAACGCGTTTGGAAACACACCAGTGGAAAGTGAAAGGTTGATCATTTCAGTGACACTTTGGCCGATGGTATCAAACACCTTCAAGAAGAGTTTGGAATGAATAACATCAGATGGACAAAAGTCAACAGAGCAGATATGTCCTCCAGAGTGACAGGTCTAAAAGTAGACCGTTTGTGTGAAACAGGCTCCACCACAACACCATCATCACAACAAGGAGGTGGGAGCTGCTCTTTGATCTTCTTAGTCTTGTTTGCAAAGAACTTGAGAAATTCATTGCTGTCGTCTTTGCAGGACACAATGGGGCTGTAGGACTAACAATAGAATTTATAGTGTCAAACAAAACTTTTGGGCTCTTCTTATTCGAGGATGTTGGCTGGCGGAAGTAGTCAGATCTGGCGTCTTTCATCATCTCGTATGAGGACACGAGATCCCTAGGATGCAGCCTGTGGACCATGAGATTGGTGGATTTCAATAGACGCTCAGTTTGACAACACTTTTTTTTCTCCATTCATTCTCTTTTGTTTGTCCCTTTCGGGGTCACAGGGCTGCTGGAGCCTATCCCTGCCACTTGTGGCTGAAGTCAGGGGACAGGTCGCCAGTCTGTCACAGGGTCACACATATCACACACCCATGCACAGTCACATTCATACCTATGAAGCATGTTTTTGGTCGGAGTCCCCGGAGAAAACCCACAAATGCTCGGGGAGAACATGGAAACTCTACACAGACAGGTCCCCCATTGATGGTCTGTTTCAGGTCCCCCAGCTGGGACTTGAACCAGGGGCCTTCTTGCTGTGAGGCAAGAGCGCTAACCACTGCGCCATCGTGAACCTGTCTCTTTAAATTTTGGATGGCTTCATTAATCCAGGGACACACTTTTTTCTGTGATAAATTGGATTTGACAGGAGCCACCTGGTCCAGGATTGAGACACAGTGATCAGTAAAACGATCAGATTGTTAACATCAAAACATTGTTTAAATAAGTGGGGGTCAAACGGCGCTGAAAAACGTGTTGACGGTGATAATGCACATTGGAGACAATATGCCTGAAGAAGCAGGTTTAGGAGGGACGTTTAACTCAAAGAAGACATCACTATGATCACTCATATGTACATCCGCCACATTAAAGATTAGTAATGCTCAGGCCAAGAGAGAAAACTAAGTCCAGAATTTTGCCCTTTTGATGGGTGGGGTCAGAAACCTGCTGCTCAAAATGAAAAGTTTCAGTCAAAAATAAAAAATCCATTGCTGGGTAGGATGAACAGTCATTTACATGAAGGTTAAAATCCCCAAGTATTAAAAGCCTTTCCAGTTTTATGATGGAAGACAAAGTCACTAAATTTATGAAATGGGGGGGGGGGGGGGGGGGGGGGGGGGGGGGGTAGTCTAAAACACAAAAAAAATGGATCTGAGGAATCAACCTAGCATGACAGAGAACGTTTGGGAGTCATGTCTTTGCATGTATAGTTGTCCTTGTACACAACTGCCACACCCCCACCACGGCGAGAGGGGCGGGGCTTCCCGATGACTGAACAGCCCTCCAGACAGAGTTAGTTTAAATGAATAAACTCTTCCTCTTTTTGCCAATTCTCAGTCAGAAACATGACATCAAGTTGTGTCTTGAAAAGAGATCATTCAATGGCAATAGAGCGCGTGTTAGCGAGCCAGGTTGTCTTGGAGATGGTGACGTCACTATCGGAGCGGCGGCGGGGTGCACGGGGATTGGAAGCAGACCGGTCCGGCGGTCATGTGACTTCCAGTCGGATGAGGTGGAAGCCGAGCGTACACCAGTGAAAACGCGGAGAGAGGCGGTTCTCTGGTGTTTTAAGTACAAATATTTATTTTTAGTTTGACAAATACATTAAAGTCACAAGCTTTTTTAGTAGTGAAGCAACATGAAAATCAGAACACGTTAGCATTTCATTTGAAATCCTGTTAAAATAATTACTCTCACAAAATCCTCCATTTAAAGTACCACGTATTTATTACACTGGGTGTTTTTTTAAAGAAAAGCAGTTCTGCAAAGTGCACAATGTTATTGTTTCAAACCCATAAAAAATACTTTTTCAGGTGATTAGATGATTAAATAAACATCTGTTAAAACTGGCCTTCATGAATTTACAGAACAAATGTACAAATATGTTGAATTTCCAGGGTTTGAAGTTGTAGTGTTCATCTGAACAAACACAAAAATTACAAACACACGTCAGTGTGGACTCACATCCATGGATTTAAATGTCTAACATTGCAGGTTGATGGACTTTGGAGGCCAAATAAATATTTATGATCTGTCAGTTTGGGTCTTGAAATGCACTAAAAAGGTCTAAAAAATCCAAAGTAATCCAATTGAAAGTACACTTTAGATACTGGTGTAGTGACAGTAGTGCAAAAAGCCCATGTGCGAGTGCCGCTTTGGTCAGAATATGTCCTCACAGGCGGACGGATCACCAGCTCAACAACAGGACCTCTTCCTGGCTGACGGCCCCCCCACCAGCAGCACCGTCTTCTCCTTCTCCTGGTCCTCCTGCTTCTTCAGAATTCTAGGAGAAAAGCAAACCAGACAAAGAAATGAAGCGGATCTACAGGAAGCTAGCTCTTGATTTGTCATCATCTATTTCTGCATTTACTTCATTTTGTTACACAAATATTTCAAAGTACTGGGATTGTACTACAGTCCACATTTGTGGGCTTTCTAAATACCTGACCTGGAATGCAAAGTTTTGTTTCGGAATGAAAAAAAGTGATGCAAAGTCATAACTTTCAGAAAATGTAGATTTAAAAAGAACCAACAACATGTCTTTGGTTTATTGGTAGATTAAAATAAGTGTATATTTCATCTAAACGTTAGCCTGATGCCCTGGAATGGTCGACGCCCTCCTCGGATCAAACGCCGTTTCTTCATCAATCTTCCCATTGTTGCAAATATTTAGTCATTTCTGGACTGAGGATCCATAACTTCCAAAGACATTTATTTTACTGCATTTGCCCCTGCAGACCAACACACCTGAGATGGATTTACAGATGGCACCTGCATTTAACCCTTGTGCTATCTTAGATGACCCCCCTTACATTGACGTGTTCTCCCCACCATGACAAAGGTGGAGAGATTTCATGTAATCCATGGACACCAGTGAAGATCACAAATCATTGAAGAAAAAAGGTTCAGAGCACTGTCTAGTGGGTCTAGATGACCCAATCCCCAGTGCCTAGGGTTACCAGGACAAATCCTACAACAGCGACACCCGCAGGACAAACTGTATACGTGCTTGACCGCCGATCTGCCTTATGTAAGCCACGCCCCATTCTGAAAAACTGATCCTCACAGGATACATCTGCTCAGAATGATTTTTTATTTCCAAATGGAGAAAATCCAGGAGTCTCCTTGAGTGTCGAGTATGAACAGATGCTGAAAGTGCCAGGATGTAAAACCAGAAAATGAATGCGTTTCTGTCCAGGAACTTTGAGTATACAATTACACAAATGTTTGTTTATTTTCTGTTGTTTTTTTTTTACTTTATGAAACTGATCTGTACTGAAAGTGGGAACATTAAAGTATCAAAGACTGATTGTGTGCAGAAACGGCCTCAGTCGTTCTTTAGTAAACATCAAAAAGGCGGAGTCAGGTGATTTTCTCACCTGGCCAAATGAACCATGGATTCCAGGACGTTTTCTCCGGAGTAGGCGCTGCATTCAAAGACGCTCAGCTGACAGTCCTTTTGGGACAGTTCAAGGAGGAAACAGGATGTGAAAAGTTCCTGTGGTTTTTCACACTAAAACTGAAGTAATGTCAGTAAAAACTTGACACCTTTCTGCTCCTCTCACTACAGATACTTATGTCACTGCGGAAAAACAGACCTTGGCTAGTCTTTCACCCATTTTCCTGTCAACTTTTCTCTCCATCTCTTTGTCTGTTTTGTTTCCCAAGAGCATGATGGGAATCTCTTCATGGGCGCTCTCCTGTGGACAAAGAGGAGAAAAAGATTGACCTTCAAGTTTATTTCAACAGAAAAAGCAGCTGAACTCGGCTACATGTGATTGAAAAAGTGAAGGAGAACCCAGCCAGCAGCTTGCTCCCTTACTTTGACGCTGGTCAGCCACTGCCTGACGGCCGTGAAGCTCTGCTCTGCCGTGATGTCGTACATCACAACCACGCCGTCCGCTTTCCGGAAGAACTGCTTGGTGATGCTGCGATACCTGCGTAAAGAAGACACATCGACAAAAAGGACGGCTCAGATTAACCACGGATGTACAAAATCTGATGGATTCATCACACAAAATATGTCCAGACCTCAACGTTTCACCCAAATCTCCCAAATAATTATTTTTTTCCCAGGGATTAGATTTATTAAGGGTTCAGTGGAAGAAAAGTGGGTGAGAACAAAAAGTTTCCAAAAAAGAGGACTAACCGCTCCTGCCCCGCTGTATCCCACAACTGCAGCGCCACCTGGCTGTTGTCCACGGTTAACGTCTTCACGCTGTAGTCAACTCCTGAAAAGAGGAGAGAAAATAAAAAAGATATTGATGGTGTGAAAAATAAAGAAAAAGTTGACTGAAGATAAAAATGGATGAAACTTTTTCTAATTCTACTTTTTACGGGTTTCTGAAACTTTTCCCTAAAGATCCTTTTGCTTTAAAATAAAAGTTGCTTCATCTCTGCATCGGATGCCAAAAGCTGCTACTTTAGAAAATTCCTGCAGCGATGTCATTTCTGGGAACATTCCTTTCTATGGGGTTTCATGGCTGCCATAAAGTGAAAGGGCGTAAAGACAACTGAGCGGGCGTATTCAGGAACTGAGTGAGAGAACTTTACATCTGCGCAGGTGCAATTCTCACTGGATCACGGCTCAGCTAGGATTGCAGCCTGCAGTTGTAAAATGTGGGTCGCTCCGTTAGAATTGCACCTGCGCAGATGTAAAGTTCGCTCACTCGGTTCCTGAATACGCCCGCTCAGTTGTCTTTACGCCCTTTCACTTTATGGCAGAGATGAAGCCATACATTTCCTCAGTCAAAACTAGAAATCACGCAATCTTCACACGTCAAACTCTTATCTTCATCTCGCCTTCGTGCTTTTGGCGGTTTGATTGCCATCTTTCTAGGGGGATCAGAGGTGGAGATCTTCTCTGCACAAAGTGGAGATGCCAGTTTGGGAGAGAAATCTTTTTAAATTATTATTAGGTTTAAAATTCTGAGCCCTTGATGGCAGAAAAGCATGGATTTCCTCCCAATGGGGGCAGTGATGCACAGCATGATTAGTCATGATTAAAGAACAACATCTAAAGTCATGACGGCGTTCCTCGGATGTCTTTATCACAACTAGAAGGAGCTGCATTTCCAGAAGATAATGCAGGGTTTAATGCAATGCTGCTGAACGAAAATCAAACTTATAGAGTGATAATTGGCAAAAATAAATAAATACAGAAATGATCAAACTTGACCATAAATAAAGTTAATACAGCACAATAACAAAAAGAGATATTTTTGTGAAAAATGCCAGAGCCGGGTATCAAACCAGTGACCGTCTACTCTACACCAAGGATTCTCCGTGTATTTCAATGGAGCCAGAAATCCTGGAATATCTGGAAAAATTCTAGGATTTGAAGGACCAAAAGTTGTAGCTGGAAAAAGATGAAAGAGCTGAACATTTGAATAGTTGGATGGTTAAAATAGATGAAACATTGTAGGAGGAGTTAAGCAGCAAAAAATGGCGAAAGATACTAGAATAAAGAAAGAGAAACAGGAAAAAAATGGGTTTAACACTTTATAGCATTCAAATCATTTCTGCTGGGTTTCCTGTTCTTCTTTAAATATACTTCCAGATTTAAAAATCCGGAATATTTTTATGGCAAAACTACAGAATAATTATCATCTTTCAGAATCTCTACTTATAAAAAGAGACAGGGGGTGCCACCTTTAGTCAGTTGGCCAATCAAAGAACAGCCAGCAGGTTGTGATTGGTTTTGATTTCTAGCCAACTGAAACCAGCAGGGATGAGAGGAATGAGCTTAACTGTCAAATAGTTAAAAAAAAAAAGTTTTCTGATGTAATGAAGCCAGTTCAAACTAAGAGAAAGTCCATCTGATTAACATTCAAATAGACACATTACTATTTAAATGAACAGCGTAACTCAAGAATTCCATTTTTACATTTACGAATCAAAAATAAAATTCAGGAAAAAATATGTTTTTAGAGGGAATGCAATGACTGAAGTGATTACACGGAGCTTTTTTAATTTTTTTTTTTTACAAAAAGTACATCAGAGAGATTGGAAACTTGCCGTTTCCATAGCAACAAAACATGTCTTAAAGACTCTGAGACCAGTGTGTGTCTGCCTTTCAGACAGTCAGGAGAGTAAAGCACTGAAATTTTAAGCAAAGAAAGAGAAAAAACATTTGAAACTAAAAGAATTCTCATTCAGTCGTTCAGAAACCTTGGTGTTAGTTTGACTCTAAACTAACTTTAATCCCTCATATTAAGCAGGTGAGTATAAGTGGTTTATCGTCTTTAAAAAATGAGGCAAGGCTCCGCCCACTGCTCTCTTTTGGTATCATTCATGCTTAGCATCGATTATTGTGACGCCCTTCTGTCTGGTCTGATAAAAAACTACATTAAGAACCTTCAGCTTCTCCAGAACTCTGCTAAGTTTGATGCGTCTTTGATTGTAAAACTGCTGATTGTTTTGTTTTGTGCATTATTCTTGCTTGAAATAAACCATTTCAAAACAATTTTAAAAAACAAATAAAACAATAAGGAAGTAGAAAAGGTTTGGTGGTTTTGCAGCACATGATTTTTTAATTCCTTTTCTAGAAAATCCCAAAATGATCAAATAAATGTAAGTTCAGAGAAGCAAAGACCACACAGACGGAAAGGAATTTGAAAAAGGAGGAAGAGGATTTCACCGTTTTATCTGCAGCTCTGCATTTATAGAGCTCCTCCAGCAAACCTAATCAGTGTTTTGAGCTTTGGGCCCAAATAAAAAGGCTTCATTTCGCTGCAGCACATACCCACAGTGGCACAAGTGCCCGGGTGGAAGCAGTCGTCACAGAACCTCCGGAGGAAACAGGTCTTTCCGACACTCGAGTTCCCCACCAGGACCACTTTGAAGAGGCGATCGGGTGCTGAAGGGGCACTTTCCTCCTGAGGAGACGCCAATCACAGCAGTTTGTGGAGCACTCATCGCTAACCTGTCATCACCTACTTTTAAAGGACTCACGTTGATGCTGGTTTCCTTGCCAACGGGCTGAACCCTCGGAGATGTTGGCATTTGCCTCTCCGTCTCCCCATTTTCCTCTGCAGAGGTGTTGGGGTAAACCGAGTCCTCAGTTTCTTCGCTGCACAGGTCGTCCTCGCCGTCAGACTCCTGGAGAGAGTTGGGAGATGAACGGTAGTTCACCAAATGCGGGAGGTGGTCCTCCTCAATGGAAATGATCCTCTGAAGATGCCGTCCCGGCACGGCAGACAAACATGGCTGGCTCGATCCGTTCTTTGAGCTCAGCCTCGTCTCTGCCTCCTCATCCTCACTGCGGATGGGAACAAAAATGAAACCTTAAACGGCCGGAATTACAGCTGTGAGAAGAACGCCGAAGCCGTTTACCTTCTGGGGAATTCTGCATTTGAGACTTTCAGCTCATCCACTGATGGCCGCTGCTTTAAAGTCGCTCTTCTCAAAGAATTTTTGGGTTTCTGGAAAATCAGAACAAACATTGTTTTTAGTGTTACAGGTCGATGTTTACTCCTCAAGTATAAAGGGTTTGAAACTGGAAAAAATAAAAGAAAGAAGGTGAAATCTTGTACGTACGTGATGGACCATGTCTCTCTCATCTCGCAAATGTTTGTTCATTTCTCTGAGAAAATAAACAAGATGACATGTAGATTTGCTTGACATAAAATGACAGATTTCACATTTTGTTTTCATTTTTCTACTAGAGCTGGGATTTGAACACTGAGGCTCTTTTACCCCTCCATGATTGGCTCCCTGGCTGAAGGAAAAATAAAATGAAAGCTGCCCTAAGTTTTGAAAGTTACTTCGTTAGCATTGATTTTAGTTTAGAAATGTCTGGCTGAGGTGCGCCTACAGGTCTACACACCACTGCTGACATGACAGAGCTCTGCCAGTCTTCCAGAATACACAGATTTCAAAGTTTCAGTGAAACGTCTCAGCTTCTCTGAGTTTAAAGCACCAGTTAGTTCATGCTGCACAAAACCCTTTCTGTTGTACAGAAGAGAGTTGCAAAGAAAATCCGCTTTAAATTCTTCATATACAATTTTTATTGAATTATAAACCAATACAGTCATGTTCAGGTTAACATGTGTAGTAAGTAGGGACAAGGTCTTTTCTACATTAGCTCCTATGTGCCTCAATTTAAAGAGGAAGTCGTACATGCCTCATCCACAGTCAGAAGCTATTTCAAATGAAAACATTTACATTTCGGTTTTAATCCATACCAAATATAATTTATTAAGGATGCATCAATTCAATCTTCCCATGATTCGGTTTAATGGTGTAACATTCACTTCAGATTTTGATGGAGAACGTTGCCATCCCTACAATTTACCGTGTCTATATTTTTAAGTAATACTGGTACAAATGCAAACCAGTATCAACATTTTCCAAAGGGTAATAGAAGACTTTGCAGCTCTAAGGTTTTACCCAAATGGTATTTCTTTTTTTAGTATTAAAGGTTGCAGACTCCTGCACTAGTAGGAACATGAGAGCTGAACTCCAATCAATGTGCATCCATGCATAGCTGACAAATCTCATATTTGAGCATTGTAGATAAAAACATGACATTAAAAGATATGTTTTCTCTTAAAAATCAGTTAAAAAACAGTAAAAGTATGTCAAATGTGATTTTATAAAAACAATCATCTTTAAAGGAACTGGAGGCTGGAGCTGACCTCAACAGGTCCAGTTGTTTGAGGAGACTCGCCCGGTCTCTGTGCAGTCCCTCAGTCTCTCGATAGACTTCCCTGAGTTGGAGAACATTCAACAGTCAGACATTAACCACATGGTGAAAATCCTGAAGCCTCCGTGGATAAACGACAGACACAAAAAAAGGGAAAGAGAACAACGACAACAAAGAAAACTCAATGAGATCATCGTCTTTTCATCAACAGCATCGCAGCCACAGAAAGAGACATTTAGAACGATGTGCGACAGTTTGTTCAACCGAAAGCAAAAAAGCAGAATGTTCTGCAGATCACAGCAGAAATACCTGCTGAAACCCTGTGAGAACCATGTTTGCCCCCAAAGGAGTCGAAAGCTGGAAAATGTCTCAGTAACCATTTAAAATGCACCATTACAGGAAAAAACAAGGAAGTTGTGACTTTATAAAGATTTCCTGTTCCTTTCTTTCCCCTTCAGAATATGATTACTTTCAAATCGGTTGAAACTTCAACAATGCAGGAAGATGATCAAAATTTACATTTTAAAAGGTTCTGTATGACACAAAATGAATTTTTTGAGCTTTTAAGTATTATAATGTTCATTCCTCACAAAAAGAAACCCTAAAGCTGTGCTTCGAGTTTTCCTCTAAAAAGCTGCGCTCTGAGCACTAGCCCCTCCCAACTCACATTGTGACATCACAAAGTGAGGAACCGCCCCTTCCAGGAAGAGTCTGCACTGCCAGCCCCGCCCACCAGCTAACACACACTTTCTCCGTGGAGCTAGCGGTGATCGGCTAAATGATTTCCTTTTCTATGCACAATCTGTGCGTCCATCTCTGCTAGAGTTTGGATGTTGTCCGTTTTTGTGGGAGACACGCCGACTCGCTGCCGAGGCCGACTCTAGGATGACATGAAATGGGCAACACCCACAAGGAGCAAAAGGCGGAGCCTCAGAGAGGGAAGGAAAAGAACTCGGGAAAATAATTGATATTTCATAAGAAATGTGTTCTTTAGCGTGCCATAATTAATATATTACCATATACATGGATACTGGTTACTATAAAAGCTTTAAAGATAACATGGTGTAGGCCCTTTAATGAAAGTTACTTCATTTAAAATGATTTATTTGACGTGTATGAAAACTTTGGGATTTTCAAAAATCTACAAGTGAAAGACTTTGATGCAAGTCTGAATGATCTTTCCAGCTGAAATTATTACTTAAAAAGTTTAAGAACGTTTCCCTCGTTCATTTTTTAATATCCATACAAGAATTAAAAGAGTAAGATGATGTGATGGAGACGCGGCAGAGGAACCCAAACATAAACCTCTCTGCTCCGTGGCTGCAGATGAGCCCTGAAGCCACTCACATCTCCCTCTCCTCGTGGAGTTTGGACGATTGCTCCTGCAGTAACTCCAGCTGCTCCTGTGCAAACATCAGCTTTTGGCTGACGTACTGCAGCTCTCGCTCCAGCTCGCCGTTGGACTGCTTCAGCTTCATGTTCTCCACCTTGGTCACGTGCTGCTTACCGTGAAGTTCTTGGCACTGAATCTCCAGCTGGAGAGAGACGCATGAAGGTGCACTTTCAGGTGTTTTATCATTTAGTTATGGTGGCCGAGACCAAAGTAAGAGAAAAAAAAAAGTAACGGTGCAAACAAAAAATAAAACCCTGCTGCAAAGGAAAAAGAAATGCTACAAATAAAGAGAAACACTGCTGTAGAAAATAAATGACTCTGATTCCGCACGCCTTAGGCAGCTGTTTTCACTCGGATGGTGCAAATGCAAAAACAATCACTGATAATCCACTTCTGTTGTGGCTTCCTTTGGTAGCATTTCATTTATTTGGAACGTTCTTTTTTTATTTGCAGAGTTCCTTCTTGCTGCGATGGCTGGATTTCCACTAACCTTTCTCTGCTTTTGGAAGAGCTGCTCCAGCTCCTTCTCCTTATTGGACAGTTGCAGTTCCAGGTCTCGACTGCGAGACAGAAACCGCTCGTAGTCCTGAAGGTTCAGGGGGACGGCAAAAGGGACAGGAAGTCAGACGGAACCACGGGCCTGATGAGGGAAATGAAGAGTCGGTTTGCACCTGCAGAACAATCCTGTCCTGTTCATTTTTTATCTGCTGCTCCATTTCTTCGTAAAGGTGTTGGATCTCATCGTCGTGCTTTGCTGCCTTCCTGTTTGGACAACATTCAGGTTTCATTTGTTCCGAGAAGATCATCATTCTACACATAAAGCTGAGATTAAAGCTTCTCGACATGCGATCCTTGAAAACCTTCTCACTTCTCGAGAGCGCATTCCATCTCCTTTTTCTCCTGGTTGGCCTTCATGATCTGCGACGTCACTCTGGCCAGGAAGTCCTCGAAGTTGGATAGAAGCTGAGGCTCGTCGCGGCGCAGCTGAGCCCACAGACTGCGCACCTCGGCGGGGCTGCAGTGAGAAGCACAAGTTCAATGTCTGCCAGATGTAACATTTCTCAATGGTCTGTTTGTGAGGAGATCAACAAGCCACACAAAAGTTCAGCAACATCTGGAAAAAAGGAGTTGTACAGCGACTTTACAGCTCCATCAGCGTGAACACCTTAAGACAACAGCAAAGTAATTATTTACTCGCCCTCGTTAGGGTCAGGAGGGATGCTGGAGCCAATCCCAACTGCCGTCTGATGAAGACGAGAAGCTGACAGAAACACAAAGTCTACAAATGATTCTCTAGCAGACCCAAAACACTCTTTTCTTCTTTGTTCTAGGTTATTTTGAAATGTATTTTCATCCAAAACAATTTAATAATTAATTAGAAAAATCTCTGAGTTACCAACAAAAACGTTTATTTGTTTATAAACAAACATATAGTTATTTTGAGATGCTGCTATTCTTCTCTTCAATAATATGGATTTACACCACGGTCCGGGTGAATACTCAATTCTGATTGGCTGCTGGGTGTGGACTAAATAGTGATAATGAATGCCTCAAAAAGTAGTTCCGGTCACATCACCTAAATGTTTTGTATCACTGCGCCGGCTTCTTTAAAACAAACTTTAGCTTCACAGTCTGGACAAAAACAGGCGGTAAAAAGGTGAACTTTCTCTCTGAACTGATGCTTTATTCAACCCATCGTGACCATCAGCATATGTGATGTTGCTTTTTAATTTAAAAAAAAAAACTATTTTACCCCAAAAAGAATTAATTGAATATTTGATTTCTTTTGTAAGTGATGGTCATGGTACAAGCAGAATAACGAGGAGTCCATTTTCAGAGATTAACGCACTTTGTGAAAGCAACCGTTCTCTGCTTCGCGTCGTCCGCTAATTCTTTCTGATAAATGACACCTCGTTGGACGTTACCCCTTACTAAACCAAAACATAACGAAACATAAATATTGACTTGAAGAAACCATGTGACTATGTTAAAAAAACATTATCATTGAAGAAATCACTTTTTACACAAACACAAAAATATCAGCAACAGTTTTTCTTTCATTTTAAATTAAAATCCAGGATTTATAAAGAACAAAGATCCTCCTCCTCTCAAAGTTGCAGGTTTTTATGGGTTTATTTATTACATTACATCACATCTGCAGTTCAGATCCGGATTAGATCCAGATGCTCAACCCTCAGACAGACGTCCACATTTACAATATTAACCCTTCATACCTGAATGTATTTACAAATATATAAAAAAATGTTTCTGCCATTAAAGGTGATGCTAAGCTAAGTGGAGTCCTGGATTATAAGGGTAAATTCCAAATTACTGACGTGCGGCATGAAGGGATAAAATCACAGGATTTGAATGACCTCATAGTTGAAGTGAGGTACACGCCTCCCAAAATGCTTAAATAAATACGTTTATACTTTCTTTTCTGAAGTTTTTAAACTTAACCAGCCTAAATGAGTCTGTCCGTCATACGACCAAAGGCGTTCTGATAATTCAAAATTTGGTTCTGGTTCAGTATAAAATGTCACCAACCGTCTGGCAGAAAGCCAATACGATGTTCAAACATGGAATCAACTAAAGTTCACCTCAGCCTGGTCGCCCGCTGAAGGCGAGTCAAGTCGAGCATGACATCATCATCTGTGCTTCAGTCCAACCCGAGACGCTGCAGACTTCATTATGGGAGGCGCACTAACAGACGTTTAAAGACTCTCCCCATTTAAACTTTATTATTGAGTCACTGTAATACCAACATCCAACATACAAGTCCTCCATTATCAGAAAAATGTTAAAACATGCTTGAAATAAACATTTTCAACGGAGTGCGTGTTTAAAAGTAAATTTCATTATCAAGTTCCAGTTCAAACGTAGGATTTTTTATCATTAGAAACTAAAAAAAGATTTAAGCTACTAAAGCTTCAAACTAGAAAACATGTCAAGACTTCAGGGGCAAAACTGTTCTGCTGGTAGATGGGAATATTTAGCTGGCTGCTGTTTGCACAGCTGACAGGAGTCCCAGGCCAAGTTCATGGAAACATGTCAGAGTTTTCAAGAAGACACTGAAACCTACAGGAAGGGAAACTTACTCCTCAAAGGCGTTGTTGGCTCCAAGCCTTTCCATCAGCACACTGAAGTGTTCTTCCTCCTCGTACTCGTCTTCCCTTGTTGGGCCTTCCTCCCACACTTCTGGTAGGATCTTACAGGGGTTTCCATCCCTCGTGCTTGGGTCTACGCTCTGACCATGCAAAAATGCGCCTAGAAAGGAAAAACACAAGAACTCAGGCAGCCTGTCAGTCTCTGGTGACGACAGAAACAACATTGGAAGGAGACGAGAGCCCTACTGAAGCCTGAAGAGAACTCCTCCAGCGTTAGGAAGCCGTTGCTGTCAGAATCCAGGCAGTCAAAAACGTTCTCCAGCTCGTTCTCGCTGAGCGGAAGCTCACCGTTCAGCCTCTGCTCCAGGCGACACAAAACACACATTCTGTCCATGAAGGACACCCGCAATAGTTTCCATAACAACTTTCCTGTCTGCTTTTTAACCTTGGCATTTATTTTTTATTGCATAAATTTAAATATCAGATCGTTTTAACCAGAGATATTTAACAGAACGTTTCACGAAAGACCCTCTTAGTGCAGTGACCTTCTCCAACGAGGCTTTGACGGCTCTTTGAATTAACAGGTTAGCACATGTGTCAAACTCACGGCCCGCAGGCCAAATGTGGCCCTCCATGTCATTTTATGTGGCCCGCGAGAGCATAAAAGTCTTTAATTTCTTAAAATAAAAAATAAAAATTGGTGTGTATTTATTCATATCTTCGCGTTCAAAACTCTCGCGTTCAGGTGTCGCTATAACAAGTTTTAAGGCTCTTTTTGGGATTGGGTTTGGTAGGGATGGATGAGTAGCGTCCTTTCAAATTCAAGTGCCAGCCTTTTGAAAATGGATTTGTGCCCGTTCGAATTCCATAAGACCAAGTCTTTCACATATCGGAATAGAGCTGTGAAAGAAAAAAGCCTGGAACAAGATTCACAAAAAAAACAAAAAATCAATTCTGCTGTGACACTGTTTTCTATTCAAGTATGAGAATAAACACAGCGGTGAGTCGCTCAAAAACATGCCGAGAGATGTGAACAATCCTTTGATTGACAGACATTAAAATTTCTGCCACGTTTCTAGCGGTCATCCTCATCATCTATCAAAGGAGACGTCTGCGTCTTCTCCAGGTCATGGAGCGGCGAGCTCCTTACACGTGGGAGGGGCTACAGATGAAACTATTTTGGGAAATGGTGGTTGGTGATTTTCCAGAGGAGCTGTGGATCCAACAATTCCTCATGACACGCTCAACCTTTGATGAGCTGTGACGCTGTGGGACCTCTGGTGGCGCCCGCCGTGCAGCGCCCAAGACCGCCAGTTCCTACCAAGACGTGCATCGCCATCCAGTTGTTGGTCACATGACTCATTTAATTTTAAGTGTTTTCATTGCAGTTTTGCGATGCGCTTCAAAAACCACCTCCTCCAAGAGCAAAAACCTTCTTTTCGTGGATGCAAGTTATCTTTTTAAGTCGTCAAGATTCCATTAGGTGAATTTATTATTGCAAATCCAATTTTTGCAATTTCGTAAGTCAATGGAAACGCAACATTATCTAGTGACAGGTAGCGCCAGTCCAGTGTGAACACCGTATGCTAAAAGCAGGTTCAAGATCCCGTCTTCAGCACCTTCCCGCAGGTGTGTACGTCCCATGACAGATGAGAACTTGCTGCTATGAAATTGTCAAACAAATAGTTCGAGTTGGTGGCTGCTCCTTAAACATATTTACTCTCCTGACCAAGACAGTAAAGGCTGAGCAGTCAACAACAGTCAACACAACCACACCTCAGAAAAACACAACTCTGAGCTTCTCCACAATGTTTGCACTGCTGCAAATGTTGACTGACGCCACGATAACGAGCCGGGGCGCCGCACAGAAAGGATCCCGTCTGCGAAAGACTCAAACCCGTTGGTGTGAAGTGTGTGATCAGAGCGCGCGTCATCTGAAATGTGCTTTGAGTTGTGCAGAAGTGGCTGAAATTGTAACGAAAGTACGACTGAAGCATCGACGGAAACACAAAGAGCTGCTTTGAAAACAGGACGTTCACCTCGACAGAGAAGATCAGGCAAATTCTGGTCATAAGAGACGGGCGTCATCTCATCTCTGAATCATTATGAAAGACGCTGAATGTTTTGATGCTCCTCACAGAGGAAGAGGAGCTTCATCAAAGGATTGGATGAATGTGTGAGAGGCCGGTGAATCTGCACAATAATGCCAGCTGCATGAAAGCTTTTTCATGCCTCTTTGTCTCGTTCTCTTTCATGATGTTTTGAGTGAAGTGGCGGTTCCACGGCGGTGCTCCACTCAACATCATTAGAGAGAGCCCAGCATCTGCGCTTTGTGCTCTCACTGAATGAGGAGCATTCATCTGGACAGAGCAGGTACAATGTTAACGACCCGTCGGCGCTTTGTCAAGCAGACCCTGGTGCACCTCCATGTGGATCCATTTCCACGGTTTCTATTGGCGTCCGCATCTCCCTTTCCTCTAAAGTAAACTCTCAAAAGTTATCTTGGTTCAGAGTCGATGTTCAGAGGGTTTCTGCCAAAGCGCTTAAGTCTGGTCGGCGCCTCACCTGCATGTCCCGTCGGTTGATGAAGCCCTTTTTCTCCAGGTCGCACATCTGGAAAAACTCCGGGATCTTCTCCAGGATGGCGTCCTGCCCCAGGTCTCCGCTGACGCTCTTTTCCCGGACGATCTGGAGCATTTTCTCGCCGCTTTCTCGCTTTCGCCGTTGAGTCTGACGTCCGGCGGCGGCGCTTACGCTGGCGTGGGAAGTAAAAGCAGACATCCTTTCCTCAAGAGTTGGGATGGAGGAGCGTGTCCTGCAGGCTGCACATGAGGTTTAGATAGGAAGGGGGCGGGGCTTCAAGCTGCTCTGCATCCGAGGCTTTCACCGATGTCACAGACCGTCATCTCTTAGCAACCGCCTCCCCGTTTGGTGGATGAAACCTATGAGACACGGGGGAGAAGCGTCAGTTCAGGACTAATAATCCTGGATTCATTACTAATACAAGCTAAGATAGGAGAGCTTGCTTAAAAAAAAGAAATAAGGAGTTTTATTTTGAAAGGTTTTTCTAACAGCAAAGTTTGCGACAGAAATACAAGAGTTTTGGTTCCATCGTGACTATTTTCGTCTTTCTTTTAAAACCAAAAGTAAACTAAAGAAAACACAAAATCTGGTTTTCAAGTAATAGATTTATATTAAAAGAAAAATGAAAACGTTGGCTAAAAATTAATTGCTCCCCTCGTTTAATCATTAAAGAGCCACAAAATTGTGCTTCTGGTGTTTTTAACATGTTCGTGTGGCATTTTTCTGATGGAGGACAAAATTAAGCTTAAAATTGTGTTTCTGAGTTTTTACTTTTTCTAATTGTTGTGAAAATCAGGAGCAGACAGAAAAAAAAGCACTTTGAAAGAGATGGTCTATGTGACAGAGGGCAAATCACAAGCTCCGATTGACCCAAAGATTTCCAAAATACACCAAGAAATAGTCACGAGGGAAAGCAAAGTGAAGGAAAGGAAATTCTTAATCTGGAAGAAAAGTCTCTAAAAAAAATCCTCTGCAGGTAAAAGAGAACTACGGAGCCCACGACCTGACATGGGTAAAAAAAAAAAGTCTTAATTTGTTCCAAAGAAATAATAATTCACGTGATATAGAAGGATGTGAGCACACCTGGATTTACAGCAGATACCTACACATTTCTGTGTGTATCTCATGATAATGCATGGAAGACACGGAGGATGTCAAGATATCGGATTTATTTATTTTAAAAAGCTCCACAAAAGCATCGTTAATCGCATCTCCATTGTCTGGGTTCATTCACATCCCGGTACGCTCTCCGTCCTGCTGCAGAAGCCGCTTCCCGCCGTTACTCCCGTGTTTCTGTGAGGTCCGAGCTTGCTGCTTCCCCAGCGGCTCAGATGCTGGCAGCTTGTTGACTTGTCATGCCTGGTGTTGCACTTTAGGGTCGAACAGGAATAATAATACAGCGGACGTGCTGAGGTAAACTTGTCTTTCATACACATACTCGTTAGCAGTCACTTTACATCCGAAGGCTACATGCTTCGTACGCATCCCATCGTGCGTCACACAAATCCCATAATGCATCATCACTAATCAACGTGTCACTGCAACTGAGGAACACTCAAGGAATATTACACGGGGAAGCAGCAAGCCATTCGTGGGAACAAATAAATTTTTTTGTACCCATGTCAGGTCACGGGCTCCGTAGAAAACACAAAGTCAGGTTCCACGTTTAATCTCATTTATCTCTAAGAACTTTGAACAAATACTCTGTGGAACACGGTGGTGGTAGTGTGATGGTCGGTGACTGTTCTGCAGCTTAAGAGAACAAATACTGTTTAAAAATGAATAGAACCACACATTCAATTAAAGAAATAAGCAAAAGACTCAAAAATGCCTGGATATTTATGCATGTACAAACGTGAATGCCTTCAGATCAAAGTAAATCAGAAAACTGATATTTATTTTTTATCAAATTTTGAATATGGTTATTTTGGTGTCCCATTAACAGAATTGGATGTGGCAAAAGTTCACACATATGGGCACAATATTGGTTTAAAAAAGGGGAAAAAAAGAAAGGGCTTTCCCCTAAAACTTAGAGTTTCTCAAACAAAGAAAAGTATTCTGGTCTGTGGTTAAAGTTGACACTGAAGTCATCCAATGACTCAAAGAAACTTTTGCTCTGACGGCGGATGCATTGCAGCATCGGCTCGAAAGGTTCGTGGCTTTCATGCAAACAGACGTCAAATGCACAGCGGTTTGGAAGACTGCACCTCGGTTGGTGGACCTGCGCGCGGCAGAGATGGTGGTGATCCGTAAAGCAAATACGAGTAGGAGGAGAGCAAACAGGATGGGACACATCATCACTGCACTCTTACATTTGAAAGGCCACTAAAGAATCCCCTAGTGATCTAAACAGAGCTTTCTTTGGCTTCTAGACATTTAACGAGATCATCAATGGAGATGAGATAAACAGCAGAAAAGCCTTTAACGTGACATAATTCTACTTTACCTCATAAGTCAAGTAATGATCTTAAATGTTGATCAGCTTCATTTTATTCAGACACTCATATCATTTATTCAGCTTTTTGGGAGTACAAGCAATGCTGGAGATCAGGTCACTGCATATCTGGAACTCCTGAGATGCAAACCTTCAGGATCTCCTTCCACTACTGCATCACATGTACGATGGACACGTTTTATCATCCATTCACATGCTGGAGGAGGGCGCCTTTTTAGTTTGGGTAGGTTTCCAGGCTGAAGCCGCTTTGCATGAGCGCTTTATCGGCGTCAGGGCAGAACATGCAACAGAACTCTGAGCAGCAGAACTTTGTCGTCGGATCTACAGAACCGGAAAAACATTTTACACCAAAACCCAGAAAAAACCTTTTAAGCTCAAAACCAGAGGAACTTTCTCCACAAAAATCCTCAGGATATTTTCGTTTCTACTTGAATCCAAGTCAGAACTTTGTTAGGCTTGTCTGATTCAAAGAGAAAGAAAACAGACCCAGAAGAATCTTTTTCCACAGAAACCCAGAAGAACCTTTAAACATGAACTTAAAAAATTTATAGTGTGAAAAGGCGGGAAATAGTTGTTTTCTTTTCAGTTTTTTAAATTTTAAGGTCACTTTAGACATTTTCTTCAAACTCGAAACTTTTTTCAAATCAGCTGTTGCAGAATCACACGTGACGTCACTCACTAAAACAAAGCTGCTGCTCACACATACGTATTCACCCCCCCCCCGAATCGTTTTTAAATAAACGTCGGTTGTTCTTTGAAGTCTTTTAAGCCGCCGCGTGTGAAATAATGTTTCTATTTCTGCTCGCACGTGCGCAGCCCCAAACCTTCACTTCCTCATCAACTAGTACTATTGAGAAGTTTTACCGAAGTTCCTGTTGAGTAAACGGACTTCAAACACCACCACGTTCACGTCCGCTCCGCCACACGTGACTACCTCCTTCCTCGGAACCGGTTCATCAACCGAACCAGCAGCACGAACTCACCGGGCGGGAATCGGTCCGTCTGAAAGAGCTCCGCTTCCAGGTGAACCGGACTGTAGCGCAGGAATTTAAGCGGATCTCCTCCCGCGGTTACTGTAGCAACGCTGACACGGAAGCGCACGCGGGCTCCACAGGCGGCCCCTCCCTCCCCTGAAACCCGCACCTGTCTTCAGAGGAATGCGGAAGTAACGCAAAGAGTTTGAGACCAAACTCTCACTTTCACAACGACACAACAGGGGCCTGTTTCACAAAGGAGGTTCAACCAACTCTGAGGTCAAACCTGAACTCTGAGTTGGTCAATCGAGAGATTAACAACTCTGAGTTTTCAGTTTCAGAGCAGCTGATCCGCGTTAGATCAATCAACTCTGAGTGGACTGATTCGGAGGTGAGCGTGCGCACCGCGACTATAAGAAGCCATTATCAATGGAGCGCAGATATCACGAGTCACCATGGCAACCGTGAAAAAAAGAGGTGTGCGTATTTTTCTCCAGCTGAACTTGACGTGCTGCTACAGAGTTACAGTGAATATGAGCACATATTCCAGAAGAAAAGCAACACCGCTGCATCTGCAAAACAGAGACAGTTAGCGTGGAAAACATAGCTGCTCAAGTTAATGCCTAAGTTTGCATTTAAATCATTGTTATAAAATATTGGCTGTAATAACTTTTTAAATAGCTTAAGGAGTGAAATAAAAAATGGCGATATTTAGGTGTACTTTTGAAGTGTTATTCCTGGTGTAAATGCATGAAATGCTGCATAGTGTACAGAACCAATCTGGGGGAAAATGACTTTAACGTCGGTAATGTTTAGAGGACTTTTTTGTTAACCTTCCCCTCTTGCAAACGTTGGTCAGTTTAATATTAATACATGCAATTGTGTTTTTAAAGGTGAACTTTTGTCTACTGTTGAACCTTTCGCTGCGCAAAGACTTCTCCTTTCTTTTCTCTCGTCTTTCCGAGCGTGGTCAGAAGCGCAGGGGAGATTTCCTTCAGGGCCGAAGGGAATTCTCCTTCGGGGTTCACTTCCCGTTCGAAACCCTCAACCTCCAGAGCGGAATAAGAATGACTCCAAAACAGTTATTCTGGGAATGACACCTTCTCCGTCCTCCTCATCCGTGCTCACCCCCCCCCCCCATCTGCACCTGCACTCGCCCCTCCCCTTGTCTCTCGTGGATCGCACCCCGCTCAGCACACACACGCTGCAACACTACCCTTGTATTGATCAAGTGGTATAGGTTTATATGGGATTAAGAAAGAAAGCAGTGCTAGAAAATTGTGTTTCCAAAAAGTAATTGTTACATTAATCTAATTAAATGTCCCTGATTTCATTTTCATGTAGATGCAATCATGCAGGAAGTAAAAGAACATGGCAGCAGCTAAAAATGAAGTATAAATATATTTGACATATGAAACATCTACATAGCAATACATAATGTTGTTTTCATTTTATATATGTGATTGACTGCAACGAAAAACGGTAACGCTCAAACAAAAACGTATGGGGAAATGACAAAACATCGAGTCTAGGTCTCAAAATCCTCGCACGACGTAAATGTAATTCTCTATGAATTAATGCAGCCTCCTCGTCTATTGGGTCCTCCAAAAAAGGACAAGCCATTCTTGTCACTTAGATCGTGTGACGGAAATGTGGGCGATGAAGGTTGAAGCGAAATATACCGCTTCGTCTTTAAAAAGGGGAGGGGACCGGCAAAAACTTCGAGTTTGGAGAATAAAACCTGCTCCCGACCAGGTTAGGTTCACAGCATAAGTAACCATGGATACGGACTCTGAGTAAAAGTTACCTCTCTTTCAGAAACGGGCTTGACTTACTCTGCTTTCTCTGGTTTGACAAACCTCCCATTCTGAAACGGAAAACCCAGGGTTTCCCTGATTTCCGGGTTTATGAACTCAGAGTTTACACTTAACCTCCTTTGTGAAGCAGTCCACACAAACGACAACAACCTGGATGTCAACAGGATTCTGCTGAAAACTAACTGTTGTTGTTATGTTAGTTGTTTACAAAGATTTTAATTAAAAAAAAAGTTACACAACTTAAAGGACAAAGTCACTTTATAAAAAGATGCAAAACTCAGTTTATCTGTGCACGTTTAGATACTATACCTGAACAAAAAGTAGTCTATGTAAGAGTACTACAAAAGTACTTACTCTGTACTAAAAGGCAGTATTGTATACTACATTCACTTTTTATAGACTATCTATATATTCTAAACTTTAAACGTTCCAATTTACTTTATAGAAGTATTTATACCTCCTACTCCACACGGACATGGTCTATAGTATATTTGCTATACTTCCATATATACTCAAGTTTACTTAAGAAATTTAACTATGGGATGGCTAAGGGATACAAAATAATCTACTTAGACAAGAAAAATGTATTTTTATTAATAAAACTTGAAAAAAAGGATAAATAATAACAAATTAATATTAATTATTATTATTTACATTTATGATACACTTATTATATTGTGTAAGTATTTGATTTAAAACATCTTTTTTAGAGATTTTCTTATCATAATTCTTTAATTTTTCACATTGTACAATATAATTTGGAAAAATATGTATTTTTGATTAATACAATAAATAAATTATTCATTAAAACTAAAATTCAATATTAGTACTTCTTAATATAATGTTTAAAAAAACGTTTCTTCCTTCTATTTTTCATCAAGCTGTAATACCACATGTTCGCGCATGGGGGCGGTAGAGGATTGGATTCATTTTCACTCAAATGAACCCAAGCTTTCCTCTTTTTGCAGAACAATATCTGCATGATCTTAATGATAGACCTTTTTAAAGTTCTGCTGCGGGCCTGTGGGCTGTCCGTGTGCACTGTAGAAGATTGTTAAACTCAACACATGGACTCAGCTCAGTCCTGAAGCCGTGGAGGGTTTTAATTACCGGAATAGAGTTTCCCAGTATTCCATAAAAACGTGTTTGCACAGCAGTCTAGCATGTGTGAAAGTCCACTCACACGTAGACGTCTTCCGCCACAGTTTCCCCGTTTCAGTCAGTGAAGCTTCATGATGTTCCACATGGAGAGAACCGATGATCCAGCTGTGATGTTGTCTTTACACACAGGGTGGACACCATAAAAGAGGCACACATGTCTTTCATAAAACCAATCAATCATGTTTAATTGTAATTATTTTATCTTTTTTATCTAGAAGATGAAAAAGTTCTTGTTTTTCTTCTTTGTAAACTTCCTTTGCTCTTAATCATTGTTGGGAAGGTCTGAAAACTACACAGATGTCTGCTGAAGATCTTCTCCCCAAAGATCTAAGTTGTAATTTTCAGCGGTTTAGGAGAGCAGGAGCAGGGCTGGTGAAGCGATGCCACATCTCTGATCTGCTGTGAGGCCCTGGAAGGACTGACATCACACTTGGAGAGTTGCATCTTGCTGCATCTCAAAGCAGGAGACGGAGTGTGCTTGGCAGCTTGGAGTCATTGATGCTTTGGCGATCTCTGTGTCTCTGGGATGAAGCTGCAGTGATCAGAGATGCAGCTCTGCGTGCAAACAGCCCTGACTTCTGATGTAAATGCTGTTTTCAACACATTCTTATGGCATGACATTTATAAAGAAAACTGAGCTTAAATGGCTTTTCTGAGTATTTGATAAAAAATTCTGAATGTTGTTTGAAAAAGATCGTATTTGTGACGTAGAAAACACACTAGTAGTCATGTCCTTTAATCATTCACTTCATTTCTAGGAGCTATGGAGCATTTTGCTCCCTGTTTCATGGGCTTTGTCAGCGTCTGCATCTCATTTCTTTAGATCCACTAAGCTCCCAGTCGTAAAACTCCCAAACCAAATCCTTTGTTCTTTGCTTTTTGAAAGTTTTCTTGTGAAATTAAAGCTGAAATGAAACTCAGAGTGCTATTCAACACTCTGGGTGCCACTTTACATTACACAAAGCATTAATCTGCTAAAAGTTTACATTTCAGTCTGGTTTGAGTGCGTCCCAATACTGAAAACCTTGTTTCAGTCATGATATGATTTATTTGTAGGTTACCAAGCGTTACATTATCCCAGTCTGTTCTCAGTTTAAGGAAAATAATCAAAGTGTGGTATAATTTCTTTATGAAAAGGAAAGATATTTCATAGTGTGAGGTACTGCTAAGGATAAACTGTGAGTGTGAATGTGTTATTGTCGCCATGTCAACCTATTTCTGCAGAACAGCTCCACCAGCATCCTTCTGTCACAAACAAGTCCATTCATTTGTGTTCTCCTCCTGTGTGTGTGTGTGTGTGTGTGTTTAACCAAACTGCAGTGCAGTTTCTCAGAGGATCATTTTCTGACTGTGCTGATGGTTCGATTTCAGCCGTGTGGTAACTTGGCCTCGAACGGTTTGCCAATTTGGACAGAAATGGAGTAAAGCGAGGATGCTGATGGCATCTCCTCTGATCACGCTGGGCTTAACTGTGCACGACCAGCCACTAGCTGCTCCAATTACAGGAGAAAAAAGGGATAAATGGAGGGACCGAAGAGTTTGCATGATGTGAAAAGGAATGAAAAGGCTTTGGATAAAAAGATACACCAAAAAAAAAAAAAGATAAAAGACAGAAGTAGGAGGCTAACAAACTCAGTAAGATGATTGCAGTCGGTGCAAACATCTGAACGAATCGATAAAACAAAAAGGAAACGTGCTGCTATGATCACCTCAGGAAGGGGCCTGCATGGTCATTCATGCAGCTTTGCCTGCAGGCATCAACCTGCAAAAAGCATGGAGTGTCTTTCCCAAACACTGCAGCTCATCCTTTAGCTGCAGAGGCAATGCTCGTTGTAAAAGCATGCAGAGATGATTTGGAGGCAACAAAAACTTCTTTACTCTGTTTCTGTCCAAACCAGAAGAAACATACGTTGACGGACGAAGCGGATTTCTAGAGAAATCATTAAAACTATTTTTTTTTAATAGTAACAGAAAACTTGAGCCTTGCGGAGTCATTACTTGTTTGAAATGTGTCCCAGCTGATTTGCTTTCAGCCACTTTTATAACCTGTGCATGTGAAAACATTATCTTTTTTGTCTTTTTTGTCTTTTATTTGGCTCCGGCTTTCAGGCTTTTCTTTTTACGACCCACAGGAGTCGCATTCTGTCCCCAAAATGAAGAGCGAGCCATTTTTCTCGCCTACAGCTTCAAGCTAAATACTTACTGTACATCTCTGAATTACAGTTGTTGTAGCAGTCGTTCTGCAGATCAATTCACAGACTAAACTCATCGGCATTTAGACTTTTGTCAATTATCCAGATGATTTTACATTCAGACCATTACAGATCCTATTTTCTTCTTTGATTTTTTTCACAGCTCTTCTCAGTGACGCAGACTTTATTCATCAACGCAAAAGAGGGTTTGACTCTTTTTAGATGCGCATCAGTAGTTGTCATTTTTTTTCTGACCATAAGATTTTTCTTTGACAAAAAAAAAATACCTTGAGACGAGATGATTGATGAATGTTTTATTTATCTAGTTGGAGAGGATCTAAAGGATGAAAGATGAAAAATTAGCTCCCAGAGATCAACAAATTCACAAACTCAGTGGCTGGAGATATTAACAAACCCAACATTTTACTATCAGATAGTTGTTTTTTTCGAGTAGAAACAAACAAATCCAGATTAAAATCTATAAATACTACTGGAAACATTTGTTTTTTTTAAGGTTGTATTCAGACTGGACACATTTGGTTGGCTTAAAGTGAACCAGAGTTCGTTTTCCCTGATAATCCGGAACAAATTTTCAGTTCAAAAAACACCTTGGTCCAGGTCCAGGACCAGGCCCGTCTTTTGAGGTGGTCTTGGTTAGTTTCCAAACAGACTGGGCCAAAACGACCCATAGCTGGGCATTATGGGATGTAAACACAGTAGGAAGGTGACGATTAGACACAACAACTGGTTGAAATGTGGTTAGATGAATGCACGCTCATTAGAATGATTTAACGTGATCCACATTGCTTCTCACTGTTTTCCCAACAATCTATATGTCATAAACACCTATCAGACTGCCTTCAACGCCGACGTCCGCCTTGCAGCACGCCTCCGTCCTAACAAAGCAGCGAGTAAAAAGTGTTGTACCCGGCGTTGATACAGATGTTCAAAACTGGTCAGCAAAACATAAAGTTTGAATCAGTGAACAAGGAGTGCTGAGCAGGACTTCAATCACTCTCTTTAGTTGCTTTGGCCCGCCCTCATTGTTCCTGGCTAATGAGTGAAGAGATCTTCAGTCACATGGTTTTGTTTACAAGCTTTGGTTCGAAACAGACCAAAGATTTTGAACAGCTAAAGCCGAATTCACGTAACAACCCATCGGCCAAAATCCTTGGCGGACATCTGAGCACATCGACGAACGCAAGAAACATTAATGAATGATGAAGATCACGCATGGATCACCAAAGACCGACATTTCATCCACGAAAAATGTGCAAATGTACACAGTGGCTTTGTGAAACGGCCTTAAGTTTTTGATTTCAGTGAATAATTTCCACTGGATGAAAATGGATTTCAGCCGCGATGAGATAATGAAAGTTTGATGCATTTCTGTTGTGCAAACTCCTGTTTATTCCTAATGTTTACAGAAATGAAATTCAGGCCTTTTGTCATGCGATCGCAGAGAAACTTCTGCGTTGCGACAAAATTAAAGCACTCAATGATCTTTCTTAAAGACTCACTGTTCATCTTTTGATCTGCTTTCAAAGCGTTCCCAGTGGTCTTTTAATCATGATTGTGGTGTTTTTTAGCCTAAATTAAAAAACCTTTGTCGTTTTCTAGGACATAGTTTCTACAGAGCGGCATAAGCTCATTAGAAATTCGCCTCTGAGTTGTGGGCGGGACCAGTGAAGCAACCCCGCCCTAAGCGTTTAGCCCTACAAGCGTATTTTCTACGTCACAAATCCAATATTTTTCCAACTGCTTTGGTTTGATCTGTTTCTGATCCACAATGACTCGAGAAAAGAAATACTCAGAAATGCAAACGTGAGCCGAATTTTCTTTACATACATGTCCTCCATCACAAGAAAAACATGCTAAAAAACACCATTTTCATAGGGTTGTTCACCGTGAATGTGAACGTCTTTCTCTTCATCCCACAGATGCTTTCCATCCTCTGTCGACGAACCGGATGAAGCATAATGTGACTCACATGTTCAGAAAAACTCCCAGCACAGCACACACTGCTTGGCAGCCGGATGAAGGTGTAGGGTGTGATCTGTGAACACCAGCTTTAAAATAAAATAAAATAATAACAGCTGCCATTATTCTTTCCTTATTGAGACGCAGGAAGGTGTCCGCATGCAGGAGCTGTCAGACAAGACATGTGACGGGATTGGAAGGGAGGTCGACCGGACCCGGACTTCTCCCTGATAAGTTCTGCTGGATGGACGACTGCCTTCTCACTGGGTGGCACAGCTCATAAAGCGTCTGAGCAGAAATACCACAGCAGTGCCATGTGCTTGGCTGCAGGCTGCGCCATCAGTCAGGTTTAAGATACCAGCTTGCAGGAGCTTTTCCCATGGCTGAGTGCACAGAGTGATGCCCCAAAACAGCTTTAACGTCTCCATTATGGGGGCGTGGTGATGGATTTGTTTTAGAGTTGAGTCGTTTCTTTTTTTTGCCGTTTTCATGAACGTGCTGAACCATCTTGTTTCTTTTTGCAGATTCACTCGAGCCGCTCTCCTGCCTTGGATGGGCAGATGGTGGCACACTTTCCCTCATCAGATCTGGGTCACCGGTTTGGCTCAGATGGGGATCAGGGGGTTAGCGCGTGTCATCATCTTTGCACACGACCTGTTGTTGGCTTTTTCTTTGGCACAAATATTTCCTAAATCTGCACCCAAAACACGGGACGGAAGCTTCACACCAAGTAAAAGCACAGATAAATAGACGGAAGTGCTGTTTTCCCCTGTTTTCACCTAAATTTATTCAAATAAAATAGAATAGAACTTTATTAGTCCCACAAAGGGGATAGACATGTGACAGAGCACAAATCCCTGCTTTGCTTCTAATCTAGAAGAGAAACGAAGAACATTCATTTTGCATTTTCTAATCAGCATTGTATGGAGTTTTTTTCTGCTGCTATGATTGTATGTTTACCGGTACTTCCTTTAACTTGCCTTGTAAATTAAAGTCCTCTTGAAAACGTAATCGCTTTGACCCTTTTAGCCTCAGGGAGGTTTGACTAACTCACTCTCTGACTGACTTTGCCCAAGCGTGAGGGGAAATGGAAGCTGCAAAGCTCCTCAACAAGAAGCCGGGGCTTTCTGGGACCCACATGTTGTCGCACAGACTGTGTGTTGGTGTCCGTGTGGATTTGGCCCAGCTGAAAGTTTCACATTGTTCTGGGTTTGCCTGCAGAACCGTGCAGCATAGCATGCAAATCTGAATCGATTTGTTCTTCAGACTACATTTCATCCGCATCATTACTGGGTAATTCTCATTTCAGCTGCAATATAAATCTATAGCTGTCATAACAGAGAATCTGCCCCAGTTTTCCAAAGTGAACATGAAACTGATGTCGTGTCTGGTTACGGCGAAAAGCTGGATTATATTTACACCCCCTTTAAGTCTGTGGTGCGTGAAATGTAATGCAGGAGTCCATTTTCATTTCACTTTTTTATTCTTTTACATCGTTTTCTAGGCCAATTATCAAACATTCACGATCCTCTACGAGGCTGAAACTGAAATTCTTTTATCAAAAAAACAAAGATGCTTTACAGATGTGCCAGAAATAGGAGTCAAAATGTAAAAAATAACAAAAAAACACTGGTTTGCCTCAAAGAAACCTCAGAGTCTGAGGGAGACAAACGTAAAGCTCATAACCCCCTACCCTCCCTTTTTGTGGAGTAGAACTGGAAAAAGTCGCTTAGAATGATAAAGCTGACAGAAACGGTTTTGGCCTCAGTCACCAGGAGTTTTGGGTTTCACCGTAATGTTTGAGGGAAATATTGGATTCTTTTGTGATTCTTAACCAGGGAGATCCGTGGATCTCTGGAGTCTGAGGAGAAGTGGGTGAACATGAGGCGTTTTGGCAATTTCCTGGCATTCTGAGCTCCGATAGAAAAGCGACTTCTTTTTCTGCAGATTTTGGTTTTACTCAATGAATAAAAATAAGGTGGTAGTGGCTTTCAGGGCACAGGAAAAGTCCACCTTAAGAGTAGATATTAAAGCAACACGGATAGTTTTAACCATATTGGTAAATAATCTAAAATAAGAAAATGTGTAGGAGACATGCCTTAGATGATGTTTTGAAAAATTGGAAAACGTGTTCATAAAAAAAGAAATATTAAAACAAAATTCATTTAAGGTCAAAGAATAATTTTAAATTTTAAATAATTTTAATTAAAAAAAATCAACTTAAAATGACAAAAAGTATAATAAAATAAACTTAAACATTTCCTAAAAGGTGACAAACAGAAAACCTGCATGTGAGCAACAGAATGACTTAAATAGACAGAGAAGCAATTACAGAAAATGGAAACAGCTGAGGATGAAACTTAAAACAGCTGGGGTTAAAGGAAACAAAAGGGGGGGGAAACTGAACCCAGAAAACTATGAATAAAAACAATAAGATCCAAATTCAGGTGAAAAAACAAACACTGGGCTGAAAAAGAACAAATCCCCAGATTGTCACTGAATTTAAACCATTTCTCTCTTTGTGTTCGTGTCAACCCAAAATCTATATTGACTGAGGAAAACTGCTTTTTACAGATCAACATGCATAATTTGCCAAAACGTCTGTCCTGATTTGGTTTAGTAACTTAAGTTTTTGAGGTTTGCATCCTCAAAAAAGGTCATAAAAGAAATGTTAAAAAAAAGAAAAATGGAAGCAGCAAAAAACAAGTAAACAGGAACAATAAATTAAAGTCACTTGCAAAGGTTTTTCTTTTCTTTTTGCTTACAGATGAATATTATTAGCAAATCAGATTCAATGCACTGAATCTTTTTTTAGAAGTTCTTTCACGTAATTTTAAAATAAGCAAGTTTGTTTTTACCCAAACAGTAGAAAATTAACTGAAAGTAATCGGTTTTAGTTTTATTTGTGCTCTAGCTTAGTGTCGTAAAGAAGTGTGTTACTTTTGAACCCGAGGGGTTTTTGTTAACTAAAAGAGGAAAAAAAAAAGTGTTAGCCTACAGTTTAGTGCCGGGCAGGAAAATGAAGCGGTGCGTCTGGCTGTGGCAAAGGTTATTTTTAAAATGTTTTTGCGGATCGTGCATGTTCTCCTCTTTCTTGTGCGGGTTAGGAGGACTGTTGCGATGGTATCTGTGTGCTTTTCTTTCTCCACATCACCAAATGAATCAAATTCATCTCTAAATCCACTATAGGGTCCTGGCAGACGTTCTCAACAGAGAAAGCAAAGGAAAAGCTGCAGCTGGAAGAGAGAGAACATGCAGGTTAGGATTTATTCATGATGACATTCTCCTAGTTTGCATTTATCAGTTCTCCAACACTTTTTGTCATATAAACTAGCTCGACAATGGCCATTTGGCTATTATTGCGGGTTTTTTCTAATGGCAAAAACCAATCAAAAATCCTTTTTTATGCTTATTTTGGGTTTTCGTTTCATCAAAACTGGACAAACGTTGGTCCAATTATTCCCCAAAGCAACTTTTTTTTTGAGGGATGGAAATATCCTGACACAAGATGGGAAGCTTCTGCTTCAACACAAGAGATCACTGAAAGGCACCAGCCAAAAACCATCTAAAAAAAGAAGCATTTTGTCTTCCAAAGGCCAACTACACACGCCTGAATGGCTTTAGGAAACAACATGTGTTTTATACATTGGCCAAGAAGCCTGACAAACAGCTAAAAATACATTTAATTTAATTTAGTTTCTCAGAAAATGAGGGAGTAATAATGACCTGCTTGTATGAATCACACCAAGCTGTGAGCTCATCATCCCAACCTTTACTGATCTGGATGAAAGGTCAGATGAGCTGATGTCCTCTCAGGTTTAGCCATGTGTTTATCTGCGGTAGCACAGCGTTGTGTAAATGTTCACAAAGTTAGATTTATAGAACATAAAGAACCACAATCTTTTGGGTCAAAAAGTCTGTTTGGATGTTTTGCTGAAGACTGGTGGAGAAGGTCTGGATGTGAAGAAACAACAGAAAATAGAAAACAGTTTAAAGAGCCACTTTGATGTAAACATTGTTCTGATGATTGAGGACATAGATAAAGAAAGTAAGGAATTGCATTTGAGTATTTTTTTATTCATTAAATTTGTTGTGAATCAGGAGCAGATAAAAAAAATGTCAATGGTAAAAATATCTTATTTGTGACAGAAAATATGTTTTGTTCTTTTGGCTAACAGGGACGGAGCTACGGGGGGACAAGGGGGGGAAGCTCTGCCCCACATTTGCCCCCCCCCCCACCCATTTCTTAGTCAATTTTATCCCGATATTTAAAAAGAGTAAAAATTCCTCAAGGCAAGCTTCCTTAAGCATTGCAAAAATAACCAAAGCAATATTTTAAAATGAAATGAAAACTCTAAAACTATCAGAAATACGTACTTTTGATCCCTTCATTTGCAATTGTTCCATTCTGGTGTCCCCCCCCTCCCCTTCCTATAAGTCTTCTGTCCCCTTCCCCGTATATAATGTTCAAACACTGTTACTGTTTCTAAAAATTTGGAAAATCTGGCAACTTTCTCAACGAGAATTGGATCAACACGCTAAAAAATAATGAAAAGCTTATGCAGCTGCTTTCCCAGAATCTTCTTTTAAATGATCGTAAAGGTGATCTACAGTTCATTTAAACTTTATAAAGGAGTTAAACTATTATTTCTTTAAGAAACTAAACCTGGATCTCAACATGTCTAGATGGAGAGTCTCATTAACACATNACGAAAATGCAAAATTGCATTTTTCTTTTTTTACATCATAATTTTCATGAAAGGAACAAATGAATGAATGAATGAATGAATGAATGAATGAATGAATGAATGAATGAATGAATGAACATCGATTGTACGAAAAGTGTCGCATAATTCATTTGGAGTCAGCATTTCCAGCTCATAATGAATGTAGGATTTCCTCCAAGTACAATAATCACCTAAATCACATTATGTGGACAAATTACAGCCTGGGTTGTACTCCAGAAAAGATTTCCTCAGGTCTCCTTGTTTCAGCGTAAAAACCCTGCTGAGAAGCGGCATGTGTGCGTCTGGTTCTGAATGCAGTTGGAGCGCAGAAGCAGAGATGGAAGGTCAAAAGATTTGGAAAAATCAGAACCACTTGCTTTTGTGGGCTGTTTGGTGTTATCTGCAAAAACACCACTCTGACGAGGAGGAGGAGAATTTCTTAACATCACTTTCTATTCTGGTGGGGCAAAAACGGCAAAGATGACGCGTGGAGGTAGAAAATAAGCACAAACGAAAAATCGTTTGCTGGCAGAAGCAAGAGTAGGAAGATATTTGTGTGCAACACCTTCCCTCGGCTTCGCAGACGTTTGTGACGTATATTTCCATCAGAAACCACCCATCCAACAGGAGAACACAGCAGGGAGACGCTCTTTGTACTTCACTGTCCTTGTCACTGTCCTCATTTTTATGTGCAAATCCTGCTGTTTACAGTACAGGTTGAAAAAGTGATTTGACTAATAACAAATGCACAGCAGCCCGAAGAAAATCCCTTCTTTTCCTGGAAACGTCTCTGGGGAATCGAACTGGCTGACTTTTTGGGATTTCTCTGCCAGCTTCAGAAAGCTGCAGCGGTAAAATCCTACATTTTTACATCAAACATCGGAAAAAAGTCACCACAAACCCTGACATGTGACACTGCAACTTCTGGCAACTCGTGTCGGATGAAAACCCAACTTTTGTTTCACTTGTATGTTTTAAAGTGTGGATGCCATGCTTTGAACAACTTTGTCAAATAAAAAAGCCCTTTAAACGCTGATTCTATTGATACCAATAGTTTGCGTCGAAAAAAATCCGAAGCATATGAAAAATAGACATCTTTCGAAGGAATCAGAGATTTGGATCTGCCGCTAGAGCGCAGGCTGGAAGTGAACCTGATATGACCTGTGACGTAACGAAAGGCGTTGCCTTTCGCAGTTGCGCTTAGGACAGCATGTAAACAAAACAGGTAGTCTTCGTTTCTCTCGTGTTTAAATCCGTTAATCATCAACATGCCAAGTCGTTGTGTGGCAGCTGGATGTAGCAATACATCTAGTGAAAGTGTATCTGTGTATAAAATTCCCAAAACAAGAAACGCTGCTGAAAAGGGGAAAATTTAAGAAGGTGGACGGCGAAGGATTTTCCCCTCCAGATCTGCAGGAGAGAAGTCTGCGTTTTCGAAGGGACAAAAACCGGGACACAAACGAAGAATTTTGAACGGAGAGTTGGGAGGAGGATCTTGGCTTCTGAGTCGAGGAAAGGCGGGTGAGCTGGAAGCGAGCGAGCCGTTTTCTGGGTCGGAGAGGACGGCGCTGGAGTCGGTCGGGAGCGGATGCTGCTAAGCTAGGCTAGTGTGCATCACGATGGATCACATGAGGCGAAGTAGTCGTGTTTTCTGTTGTCCTTGGATCCAACTGGAGTATTTCAACGCACTCAATGTTTTGCAAGAGAAGCAACAGTTCTGCAACGTTTTTTTTCTTTTGCTTTTGAGGTGCCGGTACCGTGAGTAAACTGAACTGTGTGTGTGTGTGTGTGAGCGCGCGCGCACGAGAAAAGGTTTCAAACTGTTTCAAACGGGTAAAACTGTTAATGTTCTGCAGTTGTTAATGGTATACAGTGACTTTGCTAACTAAAGAGTAGTAATATCTGGGAAACTTTTATTTTGTGACATTTATTTTGTAAATTGGGTTGAAAACCAGTGTTTACCTTTGTTTAGATTAGGCCAAAAGGGGACATTTTGAGTATATTTTAGGGTAAGTGGAGTAATTTAATTTTATACATTTTTTAGACTTACTGGAGTCTAGCCGAATCTTCATGCTGGCTATCGTCATCGGCATCACTAGACCTACTACTTTCTGCTATACTATATCCTCCTCACTTTCGCAAAAGGGTTCGAATCGATACGGTTGCAAAAGTGACTCATCATCATGATAATCTCCGCAACTTTCCTCTTCATCTTTCTGTTCATTTGATGATAAATCGCTAATAGAGACGGTAGCATCACTGTGCTTCGCTATCGGTGCTAGCCATGGTGTCTGCCTTGTCTTCCTTTCGTTACGTCACAAACAGGGGGGCGAGAATTCGGAGGAATGCGTGAAGACGGCGGCCGTCCTCGTTGTTTATATTGCGTTTTTCGCTATTTATTCTTTTTCGAAAAATATTAAAAACAATCGCAACATGAAATAGAGACTATTTACTATATTTTGGCTTATTAAAATAGACCATGTCACCCACACTTTAAAAGGTTATTTGTTATCAACTGGGATCTCCAGCTGCTCACTGACCCGACTAGATTTTCTTCTTCTCCACTGGAGCAAGGTTATTATAGTTAACGAAAACGAACTAAAATACTAAAACTAGAACTGAAAAAACCTTTTCGTTAACTGAAATAGAAAATAAAAACGACAGTTTAAAAAAAAAAAAACTAACTAAAACTGTTTGTTGTGTGTATAAAACGAACTGAAACTAACTAATATTAACCCCAAAAAATACTTAGTTTTCGTCTTTGTTAATACATAAGTCTTTTGGGTTGAAATAAAGTCTATTTACTTCACCCTGCTAGTTTTACTGTGTATTTGACCCCTACGGCATCACGTAGTCTGTGACGTCACATGATGTCTGTCAGACACTGCCGGCTAGCGTTGTCATAGACATTTACATGAGCGTGATGGCTGCATTAAAAGTTGTGCCTTGTAGTCGAAGCAGGAGACAAAATTTGTGGAACGCTCCTCAAAGGGAAAAACCCTACGAATATAAAAGTACATTTAAAAAGCGCACACAACAACCCTCCCCCGAAAAAGAAGCGAGAGCAGATAACGTAATGCTGTTATCGGCTGTTGTATTTGAATTTAAGGATAGTTGTCCTTGTGTCCTCTGAATAATAAGTGTTTCAAAATGTATCTTTGATTGAGTTTTTATCATATAATACTTATTCTCGTGATTTTGAATCATGCACCTGACAAATATCCTATTTTACAAAAAAAAAAAAGAAAAAACTAAAACTAACACTAAAACTAATAAAAACTAAACTAAAACAAAGCAATTTCAAAAAATAAAAACTAGTAAAGCTGCCTCTAAAAACTAATTAAAACTAAATAAATTTAAAAACAAAAATTCTAAACGAAATAAAAACTAAAACTAATAAAAAATCAGAAACTATTATAACCTTGCACTGGAGAGACGTCATTTTACCTCCAGCACCAGAGGACGGTTAAGGCGTCAGCTGAACGTGGAGACGACAACAGACCTGTTGTTTTCTTTGAAGTGCAAACAAAAAGGACGTTGAGGATAAGATTATGTAATATGAACAGGCAGATCTGACTGCTTTAAGGGGCCTCTTAGACTCCACCTGTATATTACCACACCTTCAGAAAGGGTGGGACAGAAGGGGCTGCTGGACCCTCTGACTCTAGCTATTCCCTAAAATGTCAACTAAAATATTAAAAACGAAAGTTGACGGCAAGAGACGCCCGGACATTACTTTTATCAGACAGAATTAAAAATCCTGGAATAACAATGAAACACGTGACAAAGATGAATTACTTAATCATGATGTAAAAAATAACTATTTTAGAAATCAACATGGCAAATGCAGATCATTTATCCAAAATATATGCAGATTATGTTATTTATAAAAGTCATTTATATGATTAGAAAATAATACTATATCTGTAAAATAGACATAACACTGTTTCAAAAATCTTCATAGCAATAATTGCTCAAGTATCAAAGTTAAAATATGTTTAAAATTACATTAGGAAAAATCATGTGTCAATTTTTCCATTTTTGGAGCAAGTGACGTAATATCATTAGAAATCAATCAGTTTAACCATTTTACAGTCAGAATTTAATCATGAATAAAATATATTGTTGCATGTGAACCCAACTTTTATATTAACATAAAAATCATTTTAACAGACTAAACTTTTTCTTCACAGTATTTTGTGGATAAAATGTATTTTAATGTGTTTCTGTTCCATGTGAAGACACCAAAAGTATCCCATTTCAATACAAGTGTCACCAAATAGTCCATTTGTGTTGAATTTTACAAGTGTTCAAAGAATTCAGGCTGAATGGTTGGTCCTCACACATTTTTAGCTCACCAAATTTGGCCCAAAAAGTTTGGACTTAGTAGTTGTTTTTCTTTGAGGTGGGGTGAATACGGTAGGCCTGCGTGTGACCAATCCATAGATGACATAAAACTGAGGTGATTATGGTGAATATTTCTGATAAAATAGTGCACCATTATACCTGACACAGCTTCTTTGTTGAAAAATTAGAAAATTTTAAGCAGATAATAGCTTTAAATTCATAACTCGTAAATACGTATGATTTACTTATCTGTTTTGTGGCAGAAAATGAAACTGGGGGAAAAAAACACACAACCACACATTTGTGACATTTTGGGAAATGTTACAACATGGCACGAATTGAAGGAAAAGCACATAAATTTCAATCTGAAGTTAAATTGTAAAAAATAAAATATTCAGTTTGGACTGCTTCTAATTAATTTCATTTATGATTTTGTTTTTCTATGGAAAGTTTAAAAAAAGTTATAATCAAATGTGACCACTTTTTTCCCAGAAAAACTGTTTTCTAGATCATTTTTCATTAATTATACATTTTTGATCATGTTTTGTAGGTTATTTTTAGCCCCCCCCCTTTTATTGTCTTTTGTTTAATTAAATATTTCATAAATTTACTACTTCTTTCATTTAGTTTGGTATTTGATTCGTTTCCAGAGCCCAAACATCCAGATTTTCTGGGGACCAGCTTCCATCCTTCATCTCCCTATTTTTGGTGCCATAAAGAAGATGCTACTGTCGTGTTTTGTTCTCCTTAATTGATGCAGCAAGGCTTTCACTTGTGAAGCACCATAAAGTGGAAGGAAGAAAAACAAACCTTTGGTGTTTGGAGGAGCGAGCAGACGAGCGCATTCATGAACGATTTCACGTTAAAGATTGACTGCTTTAAGGAGCCACAGGTTTCTTTTTAGAAAGGACACAAATATACAATGAATGATGTTTTTTTTAGGAAGATGTTAGAACATGAAATAATCTTCAAACACATCCTCCCTAAAAGAGGATGTAAACTTTCAAACTGATTGGATGTAAAACACTCATGTGTCTTCATATAGGAGATAAAATCTGATTTTTTTTTTTTGCCTCCTTTGGTGGCACTTGGATCCTAAAAAAATCCATAACAGACACACAAAGTGAGTGGAATAAAAATCTAAAGACTTATTTTTCTTAACTCAACTTGTGCAATCAGAAAAAAAAAATCTTTTTTAGTTAGCACTATTAGCATTTTACATTTCCACAAAATTGTACAGTAATAAAAGCAAAAAAAGTTATTGAACTACAGCCCTCTTTATATAAGTTCGCTTCCTTCTACTCCCTTTCAAACATTCTATAAATTAATGTATCCTATGTTTGATACGTCTTTATATGGATGTAAACTTGTTTAATTGTATTTTTTGTGCATTATTCTTGCTTGTTTGCTTGAAATAAACCAATTCCAATCCAATTTTTAACCATATTTTCCTCCTTCATGGAGCCAATAATACTATTTATCAACATTTTTTCCAGTTGTGAAGAAAATTCAAACGTACATTTTGTGGTTTATTCAAGAACTTTCTGGGGGTTTCTATAATTGGTCAGAGAGCATACTGGTATTCATGAGCATATTGGTATTCATCTGGTGCTGCATGTCAGCTACTGTGTAATTCTGTCTGAAGGTGAAGGCACGACGTGAAGAAAACCCCCCATAACCACCGGGATGGCTTTTATCGGCGTGGCGCTTGCAGAGCAGAGGGTGAAGGCAGAAGATGCCTGAGCCGGGGCTTTTAAAGGCTCCCTCTGCTCGCTTTTCCTCTTCAACGCTCTGCTAAATGCATTAAGCCAAATCAGCTGCGCTTCTCATCAGGGACCGAGTCCCAATCGTTGCTCTAAAAATCGTTAAAGACACACCAAAATACTGTGTGCAACCGTACCTTTCTTTGAGGAGACGAGCAAGTCCGTGTAAAAGCGTCCATTTGTAATTCTGGCACATCATAACTGCAGCTCTGAGATTTCTGATCCAGCTGTGTCGACTTCACTGTTACCCTAACTGATCGTTTTCCTGGACAGGATCTTTTGGGTTAAAACTGTTTTACCAAAAGTATAAAAGACTGGATTTTTTGTTACTTTTTTATATGCAAAAAAGCCAAATGTGTGCCAACAAGTCTAAATATTCTTTGACCACTTTTTTGCCATTTGCATCCAAAAACATTCTATCTGCTAACCTAAATGGAGTGATGCAGAGACGGAAAAGTGGTCATTTTTGGAGAAGTGAGACGTGTGTCAGTTAGAGAACCACTGAGCAGCCATTATTGCTTCTGGAGTCAAAGATTAGAATCAAGGCCAGCGATTTTTAACAGACACTGTGGTTGATATGACAACCGCGTGACGCTTGATGTGAAACTATACTAGCTGTGTTTCCATCACACATTGGCGCAAAACTTTTAATTCATTCACTTTAAAAATTCTAGAAATGTCGAAAAAACACAATTTCACGATTACACCGTTTCCACTTAATCCTAATTATGCGAATAAACACAAATCACGCAATAAGTCATTCAGAAACATGTCTGCGGATGTAAACAACACTTTGATTGACAGCTGATACGTTCACAATTCTGCCACAACACTAGCGCTCATCATCATCCAAAGGAGACCTTCAAGATTCAAGAGGTTTTTATTGCCATATTCTGTGTAGCTACACAGAGTAGGAATTTGTTTCGGTGCAAATGTGCAACATAAAACAGAAGAACAGTAAGCAACAAAATTTTTACACAATGGACAGAACAAAAATATAAATAGTCAGTAGTGCAAGGAGTGTCAAAACAGTGCAAACTGAGAATGTTCAAGGTGC
Organism: Oryzias sinensis; assembly: GCA_037389245.1. Lineage (NCBI taxonomy): Eukaryota > Metazoa > Chordata > Actinopteri > Beloniformes > Adrianichthyidae > Oryzias > Oryzias sinensis. Next base: position 1,567,483 of record CM074499.1, read on the forward strand.
AGGTAGTGGGCTGGTGACTGGTTGGACATTGACGTGAAATTTAGGGGGGGGGGGGGTTACAGGGCGTTTAAGAGTCTGACTGCAGAGGGAAAGAAACTGTTCTTGTGTCTGGAGGTTCTGGTCCTGATGGACCTTAGCCTCCTGCCTGAAGGGAGTAGTTTCAGTAGGTAATGTCCAGGGTGGGAAGGGTCGGCAGCTATCCGGCCTGCACGTCCCCGGGTTCTGGAGACATATAGTTCCTGGACAGATGGGAGGCTGCAGCCGATCACCTTCTCTGCTGAGCGCACAATAAGCTGTAGCCCGTTAATGGTCCCTGGTTGTGGCACTAGTGTACCACACGGTGATGGAGGAGGTGAGGATAGACTCAATGATGGCCGTGTAGAACTGCACCATCATCTGGGCCGGCAGATCGGCTGTGGCGCTGCAGTCTGGCAGTTTCGTGCAATATTTTGAGACTTCAAAAATCTGAACTTTGGCAAATAGAACATGTTGTGGCAACCAATCAGGGAAGCAGCTTTGGCCCCTGACATTTTAACGATATAATCGCTCGGTGGAATCTAAAACCAACATGGATAAGAATCTAATTGTTCCACTCCTAATCTTTGATATTTGTTTTATTTGTATAGAGACCATAATAAGAAATAAGTGTAATTTTCTTCTTATTTTTAGTCCTCATCAAACGGGGATACAGAGATGGAAGTACCGCTGAAAACGGCCGTCATTTAGACATTGATGGTGAAGCTAGGAGAGTCTCTGAATGATGTCATAAACCCAGACATGGAAAATAAACTGGTGAGAACGTCGCATGAGGCATGAGTCCAAAAGCAGCAAAGAAACTTGTTAAGACAAGTTGTTCACAGTCATTCAGACAGAACTGTCGCTCTTGGTTTTACCAAAGATTCTGTGGTTAGGCATAAAAATGAAACCTTCCTATGGAGATGTGTTTATGCAGCATAAACATAATGTATGGGTTACATGTGCTAAGAGGATTTATTATTTCAGCATCATCATTACTCATCCTGTTGGTATTTTCAGCAACAGCTAAGAATTACAGAACAGAAGCGGGCAGCAGAAAAAAAAAAAAAAATCACACTGCATAACATGAAACAGGTTTCACTCCAAATGTTGAAGCCCACAATGGAAACAGTTTATCTCCCCTGTGACCCCCCCCCCCCCCCCGGCTTCATGTTTGTGTTGACAGTTTTTCCTTCCCTTCTGTCTCAGAGCCATAAATCCTTTTTTTTCCCTTTCCACTTACATATTTCAGCCCCGTAACCCGATCCCTTCAAACTACCAACAAATAATAGGTTAACGTTGCAGATGTGTGCTGCCGTGTTTCCAGTTTTCAAGCTGACTGGCCACGAAAAAGGTGAAAAATCAGACTTATGCGTGCGCGACACACTCAGTCCAGCGCCTTTGTGTTTTGCGTCTCCAACCCGGAGTGTTTGAATTTAAAGATTAAAGTCTCCTTCCTCGCCAGACTCCATCTTTGTCCTCACTGCCATAACTCTGGAGGACGCTGAGAAGCTGCCTCTGCAAAGGAGGGAAGGGGAAAAGTGCTGATGTGCGCCTCCTGTCAGACTCCTAAATTGGTCCTGGTGGTTCCTCAAAACAAGATGTAGGGATAATTATGATCAGCTGCATTGCACTTTTCCTGTGCCGCTTTATTATCCTTCTGTGATCACAGCTTAATGGATTTTTAAAGTGGATTTTTTTTTTCCCTCCCTTATGCAGGGATTTTCCTGACATCACATTACCTTTCTTTAAAGCATTCATCAAAACTCTTCCTCACTGACGTGCAACGTCAAGATGTTCTAGTTGACTTGGGGTAAAATAAATAAATAAATAAATGACAGCCAATTTAGCTAATGAAGATGTCAGAGCTGCTGGTTTGATGGATGCTCTCTTCAGTTCCATCCCTCATTTTCTGGATGTGAGGTGAGGGGTAATTCGCTGATGGCTGGATTGCTGCGTAAGCTGTGTGAGGATAAATACCTGGAGCTAATGTCTCACACTAATGGTCTCATGTTTTCCCTGAGGGCTGGAAAGCTAAGACACCAGGTTTCATCAGGCTCACAAGGATGAACAGTAAAATCATACACAGACTGTAAAGATCAAGTTGCAAAGCATTTTACGATGCAGAAAATGCAGCAAGTCCATGGATTTAACAACTGCATTGATGAGGTGGGATTCATTTTTTCAGGACTGCTTGTTTGATGCTTCTCTTTGTGTTTTTATTGTCACTCTCTTCCATATATAAACCAACTATTATCTGATCCCGCAACAAAATGTATGTTTTTACTTTGAACTCTACTATTGTCCATTAAAACAGTCCGTAATCTGGCTTAAAATTGAACAGCGGCTTTATTTTGACTTCCCCTTCATTCATTTATCCTCTAAACCCGTTTTGTTCCCTTTCGGGGTCACGGGGCTGCTGGAGCCTATCCCAGCCACTTGTGGGCGAAGGCAGGGGACACCCTGGACAGGTCGCCAGTCTGTCACAGGGCCACGATCACACACTCGTGCACATTCATTTTCACACCTAGGGACAGTTTAACCTATGAAGCAGGTTTTTGGACGGTGGGAGGAAGCTGGTGTCCCTGGAAAAAGAAAAAGAAGAAAAAAAACACGCATGCACAGGGAGAACATGCAATCTCCACACACAAAGGTCCCCTTTTGATGTTCTGTTTCAGGCCCCCCAGCTGGGACTTGAACATTCTTGCTGTGAGGTAAGAGCGCTAACCACTGCGCCACAGTGCAGCCCTGACTTCTTCTTAAACTTGTAATAACCTTAGATTTTGCGGTTTTAAAATGTTAATAATGAAAGTGGGGACTATATAGCTAATGTTCAATGGTCAATTCCTGATAAAAAGATGCCGTCTGGCTTCATGTCCCTCTAAAACACAGAATCATAGATGCATTTTAGAAATCCCAGAGCTTCACTTTGTGTTTCAATGCTTTCTTTTTTTTTGCAGAAATGATCAAAATGTATGTGAAAAGTATTTATTTAACAACCAGACACGACTGTGCTTCCTCAGAAAGACGTTGACTCCTCAGTTTGATTTCAAATCATCTAAACTAACAGATTTTCAGTTTTTGCCTGTTGTGAAGTTATTTTTAGTCCTAAATGTGAATTTCATGTTAAAGTTCTATGTTTACTCTTGCTTTATTCATTTACAATTACAACGACAAATTATGTCAGATTGTTTGTCTGTTGGGGAGAGTTTTGTAATATAAAAACCAAACTGTAAAAATATTTTAAAAAATATATAAATCTGTGCAAGACTGGTACAATACAACCTTTAAAATATACATTAATGTTGTATAGATTAAATGAAATCATAATTTGCTCATAAAACATTTCAATACTGAAACTAATTTTTTAATTGTTTCATTTAACTTGTATATTTTGAATTTAGACATCTATCAAGAGTGAAATGAAAAAAATCACACTTTTACGTCAGTGTTTTGCTGAGAAAAAAGTTATATATTAAAGTTAGTTTTTTTAGTGTCACAGAGCGTTTTAGACTCTCAGGCTTCTGGCTTCTTTTGTCTGCACATCTACGACAGTTCCTCATTTCTTTATTGTTTCTGCCTTTTCCCTTTCGAAAGTTTTCCCCAGTTTCCAAAAACCTCTGATCAGAGCATTCCCCTAAATTCAAAATGTTCATCATTTCTTCAAAACCAAAACTTTGTTAGTAACTGGTCACAGATATGTAAAAGAATACTGATGAGAAAGGAAGCATTCTGATAAAAAAGAACATCAAGCTGAGTTCTTCTAAGTTTTGAGTCCGAAATAAGCCAGCCCTAAAAGAAAATACAAAAAAAAACTGTTTATTTATGTTTAACAGGAAAAAAGCAGGAAATAAGAACATTGTTATTCACAGCACTGGACATTGTGGATTGTGGGCCCTCTTGTGGTAACAGTGGAGCAAATATATTATCATCTTTTCTCTTACCTTATAACTGCAGAAATAATGGGTTGGCATCTTTACGGGGCAACTAAAATGATTTTTAAAAGTATTTTAAAAGAAAAAAGTTTAATTACTATTTTAAAAAACAACTAAACTTTTCCCATAGTTGACAAAAATCCTATTTTTTCTTTTGATTCTTCTTAAATAACTATTTAAGAAGCCTGTTATTATATACTTTACTTTATCTAAGTCTTTGCTCCTGATAGCTGTCAGTTTTATTAATGTGTCATTGACATATTTGAGTCGCTGCCTATCACTGCGCATGCGCTGGCCAGATTTCCTCGCCACATGCGCTGGTTTGAATTTGAACCATAAAGTGCGCAGATAGACACCGCGCAGAAGCGGAAGTCAATCATTTTATTTTCATTTTAAACTCCAAAAAGCTGTGTGGAGTTAAAAATAGAACAAATTAGAAGTGAAATTGATATAATGAAATTTGAGCTCTATTTCAAAGATGATGTAGTTAAATCAATTCTGAAAGATTTTTGGAGCTTTTGGAACTAAGTATAAAATATTTGCTTTCAGTAATTTCGATCAATTTTTTGGTAGGTTTCTTTTACTATGGTTTAGTTTGGTGTGCTTGATTTACATTTATGTTTTTTATGCATGCATGTCCTAAAAGGAAAATGTTCCGTGTGTTTGGGTGGGGAAACGGCATGTTTTGTCTTTGTTTTGTATCCGTTCAACAATATGACGACCCAGAGCTTTATTTTGAAGAGGTAACCGGATGCAGCCGCCGGCAGGTTGGCGCGCCTGACGCGCGTCTCATCACGACGCTCGGAAGCGGCGCTGAGCATCAGAGCGCCGATCCGTGTCTGTGGCGGGGAGGCGGGCAGCATGTTGTCCCCGTGCCGCGGATCGCAGCTCGCAGTCCGGTTCCAGGCTCCGCGGCGCAGAGCCGCCATGGGTTAGAGAGGACGCACGCGGATCATGGATTATCCACTTTACGCACCAGCGAGGATGACGCGGCGCAGAAGGGACTTGTTTTCGGACACACGCTGACAAAGAAGACGGAGCGAGACAGACAGAGCGGCGTTTTTCTGTCCTCTTCCTTGTTTTATTGGTTTTTATTTTTGATTGACAGACAGAGATGTTTGCAGAAGTGCTGTGCGGCGCCGTGGCTCTGCTCCTGTATGTCAACACTCTGGATGCTGATTTCTGCTACGATGACAGGTACCTGCGTGGCTGTGTTGCGGTGGGGGGTGGGGGGTCACGCACGGACTTTGGCGGGTTTGTATTTTTTGCAGAGCTGCCTTTCGTGGCATCATCAGCACCCCACGTGGAGACCGTCCACAGCCTCCGCGCGGGTCGCATGGTGTATTCCAGCGGGGAGCGCAGATTCTGCCTGCGCTTCTGTCAAAACTCTGTTCACCGGCAGGCACGCGCGCGCGTGTTAGTATGAGTGTCAAACCCACTTTAGACATAAAATAAAAAGAGTATATTGTTCAGACATCAGCACTGATGCAGCAGCAGAGCCAAAAAGGCTCCAACATCTTCCTACTTGATCTCTGCAGAATCTCTTTGCTTCACATCAGCTTCAGACGTGTCGGAGGGACACGGAAGTTTGAGCAAATGTTTTTATTATTCATTTTCCCCTAAAAATAGGCAGACTTGTCACCACCTCCCCTCTGAACCGCCTCTGCTGCTCAGGCTAATGCATTACTCATAGCTGGCCTTTTGATTTTGACGGCTGAACGGCTGTCAGAGCCTCAGGATCTTTATTCACCAGCCTCTCCTCCATTTGGGTCACAAGCATCCACAGTTTTCTGCCACATGAACCTCCTGTTGTCATTCATTTGCCCTCCTTATAAATCGAGGCGTGATTGTAACACATTTCCTCTAATCTTTTATTTATGCTTTGTGTGTGAGCAGCCTGTGAATGTAGAACAGGTGTTGAGGAACTATGAAATCCCAGCCAGAGGGGTGCAGCTCCCCTGAACAAACGCTGCATTAGCATCCCACACATCAGCCGCTGCCGCCTTTTCCTGCACCTCTGAGCTAAAAAATCCCTTCCTCCTCTTCTGCACACTCGCAGGAGGATTTTGTGCTGAAAGACTACGTCTTTCCTTGTCCGTCCGCAGCCCTCCATGCACTTTGTGCTAAGGTCAGGTGATCCAGCCTCCCCTGTGCACAAAACCTGCTGATCCGTGTCCATAAACCTGGGAGGGAGTGGCAGAGAGCAGGCTGCAGGAAGTTTTAATTGGAGACTGACGGCCAAACCCTGATTACTCTTTGCCAGAATGTTAACGAGCATTATTAACTGGCTTTAGATGAAGTTTTTTCTTGTAAAGATTACCTTCAGCAGCAGGTTTTGTCCCTGACAAGCTTCGTCTGCCTGTCATCCATGTTATCTTCTGAGTGTTTTGGCTTGCGATTGCAGCAGTCTCCGGCGTCCTCGGGCTCTGCTTGGTGGAAGGAGCGGGATCAAGGACGGGCGGCTGCGGCTTCCCTGTAATGAGGGGAAATGGTCTTGGATCGGACAAGGATCTAATGTGATGGTTGACAATGAGCTGAAAAACATGGGATGAGCAGAAATCAGTGTGGAGCTCTAGCTGTAAACCCAAATATGCTCAGGGAATTCAAAATTTATGAGGAAACTGATTACATAATGTTTTTTTTTTAGGTTATCTTAATTAAAAATGATAAGTTAATAGGAGCTTAGAATGTTTGAGTTGACACTTAACACTTTAAATAATTGAAACTTTTTACTCAGACACAATCCTCTTGGGATCACAAGGCTGGCCGAGCTGTGGTGAGTCCCAACGCACCCCCATATGCAAAGCCCCCCAGCAGGGATTTTAACCGGGTTCAGGAGTACTAACCGCTGTGCCACCACACCTTAAAGAATTTACTCTGTATGTAGCTGGGTTCACATCATGGACGTACGTTATGACATGACCACATCTCTTCACTTAAGTTTTGACAGCAGAGTTTGAAGTCGAAGTCAAAGTTGAATCGGCCTCTAGGTTTTAAGCTGACTCGACTTGGTTTCTACTACTGAGTTCTATTATCAGAAAACTTTTGAGCTCATTTTACTCTTCGGGTTTAATGTGCGAAGACAGTAGAACTTGCGATACATGAACAAATACCAAAACGGAAATCAACTAGTACATCTTTTCCCTTTCTCTGCTACCATTTTTTTAAAAGGGGGGGGGTACTATGTGTTAACGTAAGCATTTATTGTTGTTGACGTTGTTTTTACAACATTGCAGAAGCGGGTATCGCAATAAATATTCGATTGATTGTGCAAGCCTAATGTGGGCCTACGATTGCTGCGGTGCGCCTCCCCTGCACTGCATGGGGGGGGGGGTCGTCATGTGGGCAGATCACCATATATGTTTAGAAAGCAAAACTGTTTGAAGCTTTATTTTGAACAGCCTTTTTTATTGTGAAACCCGGACCCCTTTCCCTGGCTTTTTGCCACGAAAATCGACATGTCGACAGACTAGAAATAGAACTCCTGCGTAAAGTTCGCATTGCGAAGGGACGGACGTCACGCGACGGAGGCCATGTAAACATTCCGACTGATTACGGTCTTGGGTTTTTTCGCGTCGACGCAACGGAGACGTAAGGCAGACGGAAATCCGGCGCAAGGCAGCAGTCATACCTTCAGTTTGTTCATGTGTGTGTGACAGCGCTTTGGGCCTTCAAGGAAGGTAGAGGATCCCCAATATATGTTTACACCATTTACTGCACATTTTCAGGACATCAGTTAGAAGGAATTTGTGATTTGTGATTGCTTTGGTAAGAATATACATCATTTTCTTCTATTTGTCTTGAATGTGCAGCACATCAGCAGATGATGGTGCACAGAATCGCATAAACAGCACATTTTTCGGAGCCTACAGTTCTCTCCCTTCGTTCAAGTGACAGCCAAGCAGAGTGACCCACTCCATGGTGCCAAATAGCCCTGGGGGGTGGTCTCTCTCTTTCCTTTGGAAACACTCATCATTACCACATGCCCGACTTTGACACCTACGCTGGAGAATTGGAATAATGCGTTGTGTGGTTCATTTTTCTGCTGCCCTCCAGCAGGACAGAGCGGAGTCCAGCAGACGTCAGATCACCAACTGTCCCTGCGTGTCGGTGAGCACGCTCGCTGCAGCGCACCAGAGAAATCCAAAGAACGCCACAGACGTTCCAGTGCAGCGTAAGGAGTGAGAAACGGCAACAACCGAGCTGCTTCAGAGTTTTGTTTCACATCGTGGACGTGGCGAACCCCCCCCTTCCACCGTCTCATTCCTTTGCCCCGCTGTGCTGCTGGCCGTGTGGGGATGTGTGAAGGGTGCAGGGGCAAAGCGAAGGACGCCGCTCCTCTTGATGTGATTTATGACGCCCCGCAGATGAAGCCGCTTCGGGGGCCGTCGTGCACCTCTGGTCGAGCACACAGCTGCGCATTTCCCACAGGACCCCTTTGAAAGCGCGCCGCTTGGATCTCGTTCAAGAACAAAATTACCAGATTAAATGTCCTCTCGCTTTCTGCTGTTTGACTATCTCAAAAGCAGATAAACTGAAGGTCAGCGCCGTGTAGGAGGAAACAAATCCACCTGCCCTGGTCTTACAGAGGACGGAGCTGCAGGTTGGGTGTTTTTGTGAGGTTGAAGCGTTACCACATCTGTTGTAAATCTCTCAAACACCTGCAGGAGTCTTTACATGCAAAAGAGATTTGGAATCACCAACAGATCTGGGTTTATAAGGCATGAAAAGAGAGGAAATGATGTGCAACTGCTTGATTATTATGGCCAAACAGGTGTGGGTCGGTAAGTATACGGCTGGAGTTTGAATCTGTTTATGATCAGCAGATTTAGGGATTTCTATTTGGAGTTTGGAGTGAAAAAGAAGCCACTTCTGTGGGGGACACCACCTAGAAAGGATCAGAAAAGATAAAAGAAAAACAGAACTCCAGGTTGCTATTAGGATTCTTTTTTCCCACTCATCTCTGGAGCGTTTGGATGCAGTGACGTGGAACCTCACGGCTTTCCCTGTAGGACTGGCTGCTTTTGGTTGTGGTTGTCCTGAGGACGGCAACTCGGCACTCCAAGTATCTGGGCCTTCTCCTCAGTCAGGCTTTCCTTGCCCGAACCCTGTAATTACTGAGATGTCTGCTCTGCCGTCTCCTTTTCTTCATCATCTCTTCTTCAGCAACATTCAGCCTCCCCTCCCTGAAATATAAAAGTGAGGCCTTGTAGACGTCCAGTCCCCGTCACACTGCGCCTCCAGATGGGACCAACTACACACTTTCATAGTCGGCTATCATAATGACAACAACTATCACATTGTTGTCATTAAAAATTTGATATGTTAGAAAGGAAATGTCTGAACAAAAGAAAAAACATTTTTGGTCATTTTTGTATCCCCAAAAAATGAAATTCTTTGGTTAAAAACAACACATTTCTCAAATTTCACTTAAAAAACGACATTTTCCTTTTAAAAGAGACATTAATGAAATAAAAAATAAAGCCATAGATTAATTACCCAAACTTTAAAACAGAAAACAGGACTCTGATGATCATTTTCAGCTTCATCAGTTGTGTTTTTTTTTGTTTTAAGGTTTACAATCAGGATTTGAGTTTTTCTAAAAACTGTGGATATGAGGAAAATTCGCAAACTACTGGTCCATATTGCGATAATGATACGACACCCAAGACATGAGCTAAACCAACTAATGCATGATTTCTATTTTACTGCAACAGTTTTATATTAATAAAAGTCACAATGTACTGACAAATGACCCTCATCTATTGGGTCCATCCAATGACACATGTGACCAAACGGATCATTTTAGCATGTGTGAATATTTATTGCCGTCTTTTGCGAAACTCATGCTACACAGGCTGAAATTGGGATGATTATGAATTTGCGATTCGTTGTGCAAGTTTATTAAAACTTTTTCTTTCATCCGCAGATAAAAGCAGATTTTACAAAGATGTTGAGAAAAATGATTAAAAAAACCTTTATTTTTTTAAATGTACTATGGGTTTCATCAGTAGCTCGGCCCTAACTGTTCCGTTCCAATGGGGGCCCAGAAATGGGCTTATTGGGTCCATTTTATAATGGAAACGCTTAAAATACCAGACTGGTCTGGACCGCTCAGTGGAAATGAGGCCTTTGTCTATCAGGTGTAGTTTTTGTTCATTCTTTACCAACGAGATTAAAGTGCGACAATATCTACTTTGAGACAAAGAAGCAGACTTGGTTAAAAATTAAATTTATGGACATGTAAACGTGAACATTTGAAGTGAAATCCAAATTTGTAAACTCAGATTGAAGGTGATCGTCTGTTTGTCATCCTTCTTCCACACTTTGATTCTTCCTGGTGAGGCTGGGCGCATTTTAAAAAAATAAAAATCTATTTTTTTCCATTTTTTTGCTTCGGGTGAGGCAGATCTTTTTGGAGACTTTTTTTTTTTAATTGTTCTGAATTTCATCGAGAGGAGAAGCAATTTTCGGAATCTCCTTAAATCAGAGTAAAAGTTTTGGCAAGAAAGAAAAAAAATTGCTTATTAGCTCCTTTTTTCTGAATTAATGAAAGTGTTTCTGATCTCCAACGTTTTGAATGTTTTCTATTTCGGATGATCTTGTCTTTTTTGCTCCATTGCTTCAGTCAAACAAACCAAAAGATGAAATTAAATTGAGGTTTTTTTTGGGGAATGACTTATCTTTCCTAAATCTTCGCTGAACTGGAAAGACGGATCAGTTTTAACCACAGACGGTTTGGACCCCCCCCCCAAAAGCTCTCATTTTCCACCAGATAGCCAGTGAGGGGAGAAATTCTTATTTTAGTCCCACCACAATTGCAAGATAAGCTGCTCTGCAGAAATCCATTTGTTTCTAAAAATACCATTAATGAGGGGGTTCTAATGTGTTTGTGAGTTTCTGCCCTCACCAACAAAACTCCAAAGAATTGCACCGGGGGCTGTTGTCGCGGCTGAAGGGAGTTCATATTTAGGCTAATGGGAAACAGCTGACCAGATAAAACGTGTTCCTGTGAGCCGACATCAAGCTCTTAATGCAGCTACATTATTTTCTCACTTTCTTACAGGTTTAGTGCGACCCACGTTGGCTTTGGTGTTGCCTTCTCTGCGGTGAAGGCAGAAGGAAAAACAGTTAAAATAAGCGGAATATTTGTAAAATGTGGGGAAGAGATTAAACCCGAGAAGGTGTTTTATTGATCCATTTCCCAGCAGGAAAGTGTCCAAACATGTTCTGGAAGGGGTCTCCAAACTCCTGTAGATGTTACAGGACGTAGCTGTCAGATTTGTTCTCATTTTGTCTCTTGGTTTATTGCATTCAGAAAATGTTACAGAATACACAGACAAATTTCACCATGACCCCATTAAAACCAAGCTTTTCTTTTTTTAAATTTTATCTAAATGTTAAAAAAAAGAAAAAAAATCTAAACTGTTTTTTAAACAACATTTTTTTTTTATTAAAACCAATTATTAAAAACAGAACAATTAATGTAAACAACACATTCTTTATTATTACATTTTTTCCACAACAGACTTGCATTTGTCCTGTCTGGACCCCCCAGGACTGTCCTGGGGGGTCCGACTTCAGACAAAGTCTTTTCCAGTTCCTGAAGGCAGCGAGGACGCACATTACTGCGTACTTTAACGTACTTTAACCTTTACTAATGTGTTTTTTTATTGATAGCTATATAAATGTTAGGCATCGTCAGTTCATGAAAAGCATAGATAGTTTGATTGATTTATGATTTCTTTTGTTTTCTTATCTTTATTGTGCTATTTATGACACCATGCAGAAACAACATCAAGGTAAAGTGACTTTTAACCTGACATACACCTGATTTTTTACGCCATAAATCAGATCAACGTTATTTATAAAATACTCAAGTACTTGCGTAATTTGAATGCTCTACATAGTAAAAAACATTTGATCCAATTTAAAAACCTAAAGTCCTTCCCACTTATTAGCAAATAATGTCAAAATTTTTTAATATTTTTTTCCTTTTCAACATAATGTATCAGTTTTTTGACCCAGAGTTTGATTTTATACCATTTTTAAACTTCAGCATCAGTAATCAACATATTTTAAGCTATGTTTGACATTTTTCTTGCTTTTTTATTTTTAAAAAAGCAGACATTATAATAAGCTTTTGTATTGCGTGTCAGGACCGGGTGGTGTAGGAACCAGCATACAGGACTCCAGGCTTGGTGGCACAAACTTAAACATTTGTTAAGTGAACTTAAACATGACAGAAACCACGGACACCCAAACAGGCGGTCAAGCCGACGACCTGAAAACCAGAGACTCAAATACACTGAGGATCATTAACACAAATCAGGACAGCTGTGCATGATTGGTAACCTGACCCTGGTGTGACTGACATGGGGGGACAACAGCATGACTGAAAAACCAAAACTAGAGCGCTCCATCCTCACACTGAGTTCTGAGTCTTATTTATCAGCATCAGCTGATTTACTCTGATGCTGCTCTTCTGTAAGACTACATCGCTAGCCATGATCCTGCTTTTCTTCATTATATTTAATCTGCTTTATCTGAATCCAATCCTCTTTTTTTTTTACAGATTGTATGTTCAATCATTTCATAATGTATTTCAACTAGTTTTACATTTATACCCGAGCAGCCTGTTTTCTCTTAAATTTATAAACAATATTTGTTCAAATTCTGTCAGGTATTTTAAAAAATATTGCAGATTTCTGTAAATACCACCTCTTGTGCTAAATTTGTATGTTATGCTGTTGATCAGATTTCACATTTTTGGAGTTTTATTTTAATGCTTTTCCAATACCATGCTCACTTTAACTAAACGAAAATGTTTCCTGAGATTTATAAAGAATACGATTTTTACTTTAATCTCCGTATTTTACTACAGATTGATCTTGAGGACACCCATGGCTTCTGATTTTCTGTGTTGTGATGGTCTGCTGGTATTTTCTTCGGTGTCATTTGTACTCTTTAAAACAAACGTGGTCATTTGTGGAACATTTTGCACATATGATGATAAATCCTAACTATTTGTCCGGTCCCTAACTTTCTAAAGCCTCTGAAACCCTAACGCAGATCCATCATCCTCATTAACATGTCGACTGTGGAGCTAATCTGTCGTCACGGCAACAAATAACCTGGAAACCAAACAACTGCAGATTACAAATGCTGAGCTAATACTCCAGTTTTTCTGGCTAATCGGAGAAATCCTTGGAGACATTTCCCGGGGAGAACGTTGTCCTGCTGCGCTGCAGGACGCCCTCACGTCCAGATGGTGTCTAGACTTTGGTGAAACAAGCACAGGTCCTAGAAAGACCTGGGGCACCTGATGGGCAGTAGTGGGGTTATGTAAAATATAAACAGCGAGTTCCAGAGATGAATTACTCCTGCTGCCGTCGCTTCAGCTGTGGGGTTGAAAGCTGATCAGGAGCAGTCACTATGCCAACCTATTTTTATTTTTTTAAGCTCCTGCTGCTCTCAAGGCAAGGCCTGGGCGAGCTGTGGTAGAGCGGCATTAATCAGGGTCTGATGCTTTGTAATCACTCGACTGGTATGCCGCAGGATGAGAAACGGGCCATATGTAGCTGTCGCGTTAGCCGCCTGCTGCTGGATTGAGGCATTAGGGATTGACTTCCCTTCATTGCAGATGATGTTAACCTTCACCCCCATCGCTGCTTGCTTAGCTGTTTAATTAAACAAGAGATTATCTCGCTTAATTCATCATGTGGTTATGGGAGGACATGAGCACATTTGCTGTACTGCAAGAAAAAAAAGCCAGCAGTTATGTTATATGCCTTACATGGGAATATTGTTGACAGAGTCAGGTTTGTGTGGCAGCCATTCAACGCAACTATTCAGTTATGGGAGAAAGGCGCCAACGTTGCCAAAGTATACACTGAGCTGGAACAAAAGCAAAATTTAAAAACTGTTTTTTTTTTACTAGTAATGATAAGCCGTGTTTCCATCGACTATGAAATTGCTCTAATTGGATTTGCGATAATAAATCTAATGGAATCACGACAATTTTGAAAAAATTAGCATTTATCAGAAAAAACGTCTTTGCGCTTGGAGGAGAAGTTGGTTTTTGAGGCTTATCCAAATTGACATATTTACCAAAACTGCAATGTAAACGCATTTTTCAAATTAAGCGAGTGACGTGACCAACAACTGAATGGTGGAGCGCTTCTAGGTAGGAACTGGCTGCCTCAGGCGCCGCACGGCGGGCGCCAAAAGAGGTCTCACAGCATCACACAGATCACCCAAAATCGAGCGTGTCATGTGGGATCGTTGGATCCACTGTTCCTCTGTAAAATCATCAACCACTTAGTTCCAAAATGGCTTCATCTGTAGCCCCTCCCACGTGTAGGGAGCTCGCCGCGCCACGGCCTGAAGAAGACATGTCCTTTGATTGATGATGATGGGCGCTAGAGCCGTGGCAGAAATGTGAATGGATCTGCTGTCAATCAAAGTGTTCACATCCGCTGACATGTTTCTGAATGACTTTGGTTTGTGTTTTGGTTTGTTCATCCGCATTACTTTGATTTAACAGTGCGGTTGCGAAATTGTTTTTTTTTTTTCACATAGAATTTTGATTACGTTTTGCGCAAATGTATCATGAAATCGTAGCTATAGATGTAACATATCAAGTTTGAACTGTTTAATGTTATTTTCCGACCATAGGTTGTCATTTTAATCCCATCAGAAATCAGTTTCCAGTGATTTGACTCTGTATGGACTAAGTTGTTAATGGATCCAGACAAGGGTTTGGATTTCCACAGCTAAAGCCAGCTGATGGCTCTTAAGCTGTGGCCACTCTCAGGCTCTTGGCCCTCTTCATATTAATGGGATTATCCACACTGTGAATGAAAGGGAGCACGACATGTAAGCAGAGAACTCGAGCTGCCACAAACCAAACCCAAACTGTCCCGCACCGCATCGGCCAGGCCTCATTGCAGGACAGCCTTTTTCACTGCCCCTTTCTGTCTTTGCAACATCATTCCCACCACTCGGAACCCCGGTCCATTTTAGTAAGGCTATGACACAAGTTGGCCCGTTCAGAACAGCGTCTTTGTCTATTGTAAGACAGAGGGGTTGTGTGGTCCCTCTGTTCTTTCTGGACTTAGTAAAGGAGGCCATTTGTCACCAAATAGAGGGGAATTAATCCCTTGTTGTGTTGCCCCGTTGTTTATGGGGGACAAAGAAGCAGGACCTCAGTGTTCACCTTTTCAAGGGAAAACCTTCTGCGTCGAGGGCCAAGCTGGTCAGAAGCAGTTGCATAAACTCATTAGGTTTGGAAGTCCTCCTCAAAGCTCTGGCTGTGTTTTAGAGGAAGGAGGTCAGAGGATTCACAGCTGGTGAGCTCACAGAAACTAGACTGGGCCCTGAATGCGCTGGCTCAGTTTGCTGTTTAGAAAACCTTGGTAGTATTGGTGGGAACATCTTGTTTAAGTCAAAGCAATTAAAGAAATCAAGACTGGACATCAGTCATCTGCTTGAACACGCCAAAACTAACAGAAGTGTATACAAACGGTGTTTTTTCATTCATTACATGAGCACTTGTGGCCAAAAGCGACTTTCAGCCGCGTTGAAGTTGTTGGAAATTTAAATATGTATTGTGAAACTTCATCCTCTTGCTCCACTCACTATGGAATAAAAACTCTCCTTAGGCTCAACCCAAAAGGTCCCTCAGAAATAGTTGGGGTTAGGTTTAGGGTTTTTGCGAGATACATACGCAAATGTCTTTCCACGACCGTTCTACTTATGTCTAAGGGACTGTTCATGCATGTATCACCAACGCATGGCTTTTATTTATACCATGGCCCGGGTGAATACTCGATCCTGATTGGCTGCTGGGTGTGCGTTAAAACCTGATAACCGCACGGTGAAAAAAGAAGTTCCGGTCACCTAGCTTAAATGTTTTGTATCACTGCGCCTGCTTCTATAAAACAACCTTTAGCTTCATCATTTGGACAAAAACAAGCGGTAAGAGGTGAACTTTCTCTCTGAACTGATGCTTTATTCAACCCATCGGAAAGATCAGCCTATATATATCGCCGAATCTTGACTGCGGCGTGATGCGGTATAAGCGCGTTAATGGCCTTCGAAGTGTGCTCTTCGTGTCGGACGTTAAAAAGTAATACTGCACACTTCTTCGGCCATTAACCCTTACATCACGTAGTCATGTTCATTGATTTACGTGTTCTTTGCATGGTTTATTTGTACTTCTTCCGTGGTTTTAGCGTGGTTTATACGTGATACATCTGTAAAACTTTCACGCAAAGACCACAACGTTTCTCACTTTTCCACATATATTCATGTATGGCTAATTTTCATCTGCGCAAAATGTTCGGCGTGGCATTGACATGGAATTTCTCACAGCACTGTCAAAACTCAACTTGGGAAATAAAAACAACACGATCACAGTTACAAAGATATGCAACTACACAATACGTTAAACTTGACCTGCGCTGGTCACTACCTAGGTATTTATCTCTGTGTCACATTGGCTAAAGATATCCTGGATCGATTTCATGTCAGCGAATCGAATTGTTGAAAACGAACGAACATCGACCATGAACTGTATCACCAACCACAAATTCTATCATGGATCCAATCGTTGTTCAACTGAATCGTAATGGTATATCGGCCATCTTTGTGTAATTTTACATCAGACGGCAAGTCAGAACTAAAAAGCCGTGCAGGAGTTGCCCCCCCCCACAGCAGTCTTTTCACAGGCTGACTCTAAAATGATGCTGCTGCGCCCTGGGAATGCAGAGTGTGGTTCAGGCACTCTTCAAAATGCGAACCAAGCACGGCAGCCCACAGTTTTTCACCCTCTGTCACACCGCAGGTTTTTTGCAACCAGACTACCAGTCTGGACCAGCTTCACATATTTTAATTTAATTAAAAAAAAATAAAAAGGGTTCTTTTGTAAAAATGCTGTGGTGGTAGCGTTGGAGCTAAATCTAATCCAGAGCTGCAGGCCCAGCCTTTGGAGGGCTTTTAACTAAATGTTGTGTGAGATGTGAACGAGCAAAAGCAGACTTTCAAACTCTGCTGCTGGAAAAAGTCGTTTTTCTCCAAATCGTTGTCTGTGGACTCACGTCTTAAACGAGCAATTTACTGTAAGATTGAGTCCAGATTGAAGGAAACGGCTTTTGGTGTATGGAGTTGTGACTGACATTCCCAATCCCAATTAACTGTGGTGCAAAGTGACTGCCGTCATTGCTGCTTGTCATGGTTTGGTGAAGCGGATGACTCTGACATCTCCAGATGGAAAACAGCTTGCTTTGTATTGTGTTTCACGCTTGGAGCCAGCGCTCCTATTCACGCCGCTTCGCTCTCTCTGTCATCGCCAATGAGATCAAACCAGCGACGGATTGATGGGATCGCCGTTGTTTACAGGCTTGATTTTGGCGGTTTATTTTGACTGGAGGGCGTCTTTCATCCGTATCTGTGGCAGAAATGTTTCTTCTCCCCATCCTTGACCTTTAACATAATGAACTCAAGCTTGACTTTTTGGTAGAGTGAGGCCTTTGTCTTTATCTGGAGGTGGATCCACTCAATTTTGGGGTTTATTTTTGGTGTGTGAGGAGGGGTCACTGGGAGAAAATACCTATTACTGCTGAGATTTGACGACCTGGAAGAAGTGCTGAAATTTGGGTCAACAAACAATAGGCCTTAGAAATACATTTTTTTAAATGATACTCAGCATAAAAATACAAATGTAATTTAAATACACAAATACGGTATGGCAGGACTACAGACCTGCCATACATTACCATTTTTGTTTTGTTTTGCCATATTTTGTTTTTAAAAGCTTCTTTGCTCTTTGCAAACCCCCACACTGTTACCCGATCACATGCAAAGAGGGTCAACCCTCCAGGATCCTCCAAGAGGCTATTCTGAACGCACCCTCCTTTGGTAGACCTCACATTTCAATTTGTTTAGTGCCTGAAACATCACTAAAACATCAAATGCTGCATTAATCAGCGTTATCGTAGGGAGAATTTAGGAAACCGTCCTCAGGGGGGGGAGCAGACTTTGTTTTTAAATCTGCAGCTGCTTGGATCTCAGATGAAGACCCTGACCCCCCAGACCTGTTTGTTCAAACAAACTGTCACTCAAACTCTTGACATCCTCATTTCAGGCAGAGAGTGGTAACCTTTCAACTTTCTCGGACTCCCAGCCACATTTGATTTTGGGAACTAGCTCCATTATCTCCCATCTCTGAGGACAGTCACTGTGCGACTCTTCTTAAGGCGAGTTGATTTAGTGTTGGAGGGCCTTAAATCATCATGTGCTGTTGGCAGATTTCCTTCTCATGTCAAACAAATTACACAGCAACACTAAACACGATATTAAGTGACTTGTGCCGCAGCCTCCTAGCCCTCAGCCGCTTCTTCGGTTCTACTCTGAAGCGTTTGCTAATGCAGCACGGCCATCACTCCACTTGATTGATGGGGCTGGTGACTCTCCCATATTACAGCTTGAGCGAAGCAGGCGGGCCTCAGACGGCAGGTTTGATCCCTGGAGTCCAGACTCTGTTCTTCGGAGAGAATAGAGCTTGATTGCTGTGCCCCCGCCTGAACAGCATGTCCTCAAGCTCCTATTTTCATTCTCATCAGGAGCCAACATTATGATTAGCAGCTCATTGAGAAATGTAGATTTTCTTTTTGTGCAATCTTTTTTCATTTAAAGGAATAGTCTCTTTGGGAGCCCACAGATGGTCGGGCGCGATTACATCGGTCACTTATTATTTTGTCCTGAAACTGTTAGAAAGCAATTCTTTTATTTTACAGCAGTCGTTCCCAAACGTTGGACTGCAGACCGGTACCGGTGGTTTTAGTTGGTACCGGACCTCAGAGAAAGAAAAAAAATCACAACATATTATTTTTTTCTGTTTTGTTTATCTGATTATGAAGGAAGTTTTATTTTGGAAAAACTCCTGAATTCTCTCCACCACATCTGATTCATTCTCGACGTCTTTACGCGGCTTCTTTGACCGCTAAATCGGAACCTCCAAGCTAGCAAAGTTAGCAAAACACAAGCGAATTTGAAAGCTCATTTGGGCAGAAAAGAGTCAGAGAGGAAACAGAAGAAAACTTGGACTTCAAAATAAAAGAAATCTGCATCTAACAGACAAAAAACCAGGAGTGCTCCAAATATGGATTTATTGCGACAATTGTTCCCACCGACCATAATACTAATGCATAATATTCAGCAGCTGGCTGTCTGATGTTATGAGGGTGCTGCTAATACATTTGTTCAAATTGGCGGATTCCTGTTTATTATTGTATTCAGAAAATACCAGTTTTAGTGACAGTTCTTATTTGCATCTGACCATAAAACTCGGATGAGGCTCAAGTTGGCATCTGAATTTGTAGCTTCTACTTTTCTTGAAATGGGTTATTAAAAAATCTAGGTGACATTTTAATGGTTCCTTCAAAAAAATCAAGACATTAATTAGAATAGACTTTAACGCTCAAAGGTTAAGGGAAAAAAATAACAACATTTTTCAGTTTTGATGTGAAATATATTCTTTGGCTGCAGTTGTCTCCCCAAAATTACAAAGCAATCAGAGGTGCTCCCATTTGTTGTTGTTGTTGTGATCTATCATGCATGCAGTCAACAGTTTGAGAGCAGATCTGAGCAGGAGATTGCAGAGGATCTTTTGCCGGCTGTTGGAGAAGTTTGGCTGTAAATCATAAGGATGGATGATGGATGCTGGCTGTCACCGGGAACAGATTAGCTGGCAGGAGACACGCTGGCATTTTTTCTGCTTGAGCAACGAGCTTTTAATTTGCAGCTTGACAACAGATAATTCAGGGCATTTCAAAATGAAAGAATCGATGTCTTGTAAAAAGAGAAAAAAAGTTTTATAGACTGGTTTCAATGGGTTGTGTGGGTGAAATAACGATTGGCCTCACACTACAAAGTACTTTAAAAAGCAAGAAACTTTGTCAAAGTGGCTTAGAGTTGTAAAAGGCTTTAATTGTTAGTAATTGCAACTTTGCAGTCTCTTGTAAGTACAGACTTGTTAATGCTTTTTGTACAGAAATACACGTCCTTTTTTTGTCGCATTTTGACGTAGCATGAATCATATTGTGAAATAGTCTCTCCTTTTCTGTAAGTTTAACTTTCATTTCAGATTACCTGTTACTAAAAAGCTGAAGGGGACTTTTTTGACACTCAGACCAGAATTATCCATGTTTCCCAGTTCGGCCCGCCTTTTCTTTTTTTGGTCTAATTGGCCTGTTTTCATGGGCACTTTGTGTTTTACTCTAAATTGCAAACTTGGCTTTCTTGCTGTGCAATTACAATTATCCTTCGGAAAGCTGTGATTAAGCTCTGCTCCTTTTTCCACAGCAAAACGGAGGAAGGCTCTCTGCCATTCAATAATCAATATCTTAAATGGACCTAGATTAGTTAGAGTGCTGGTGTTTTTATCCGCTCATGAGTTATGCATCTGGGGTTTAGGAGACACAGCGGGAGTGATTATAGTGCTGGAAAGCACATATGCCATCCTGTGCCATAATCACATAATCATCTTTAGGACTGATCTCATTGTTTGTTGGGTTGAAGCTCTTTAGGAAACAGGCCTTTAAGCTTTGTCTTTTATTCTACACACTCTAATGCTTTGTAGCTGTTTAATTAAATTAGGTTAAATTATGTTATGCCATGTTACAGCATGTCATAACCGGTACGAAGCCCATCGAGACAACTGTTGTTGTGACTTTGGGCTGTAGAAATAAAATTGAATTAAATGTTTCATCATTAGTCAATCCACTGCCTTAGTCAAAACTGCCCCTTAGGGGTAGATACCGGCTGTCTGCAGGAGAAAATTGGGCTGCTGAGAGAAAATGTTCGTCCACATTTTTTACTAAGGCCGTGCTGCGGGCGACAGGTCCTAGTGAACGCTTATACAACACATAAGGAGGAAGTGGGTGTCGTACAGATTTTCCCTTGTTTTAACCTCGGCAAAACCTGTGCGCTGTGTCCCTTGTCCAGCCTGTGTGTGAAGCCTGACTGTTAGACATAAAGAAATTAGACAGACAGAGTGTAGTTTGTGTGGACATCCTTCAGGCGTCCTACAGGCACTTACGTATCACGGGCACATGTGCTTCTATAAAGGCCGTGTCACACAGCCAAACCCAAGAAGAAGTATAAATAAACCACTCTAAGGTTATTGCCATGTTTTTATGCGATTCATTGGTGATTTGTGCGTCAATTACATAATCTTAAAGTGAAATGTGCGCCCTATACACAATATAAAAGTTATACGTTGGTGGTACATGTGTGAAAAGTCCGTTAGACGATCCTGGAAAAACACAAATTTGCGTATACATCTCGCAAACGAATGACAAACGCCAGAAACACTTTTGAATTACAAATATCATGCATGTACCACAGAAGACCGAAATTTCATACGTGGAAAATATGCAAAGTTTACGTAGTGGCTGTGTGAAATGGCCTTAAGGAGCACAGCCTCACTCTCACAAGTCATAAGTGTGTAACATCCATTTGCCTTATGATTACTTCGTGATACATTTACCACATGCACAACAATGGTACGTTTTATTTTCAGACGGTCCCTTGAGGTGGCCGTACGAGCCTTAAGGGAACTGTAAGACACGCCTTTGCGCCGCTCCTCTCTATGACCCTCCACGGGCCCCGACAACCTAATATTAAGGTTAAGGTGGAGGAAATGTGCTGAGTTTTACGTGTTGATAGTTGTGATGCTCTGAACAAATTAGGAAATAAGGGGCAGGTGCCACCAACCCGAGGCGAGTCCATGGTGGTGTGTCGTAAATTCAACATCAAAACACTCAGTGCCATTTGACGAAATCATGAAGATAGATGTGGGGCAGTTGAAAGCTTTCACCTTGTCAGGCTAATAAAGCTTCAACACTGCAGATTTAGGGGTGTGTGTGTGAGGAGCGGCTTTCTTTGGCCGATCTATGACTCTGTTTTTCTGCCAACCTTCAGTGGTAGCTGCCTTATTTCTACCCCGTCATCATTTGCCTCCGTCGTGCATCGCCTTCTCTTTAGTGCTTCATTGAGTCTGTTTTATTTGGATCAAACAGGATTTGGTTTTGGTGTTTCAAAAAGCAGAAAACATAAACCTATGACATGGATTGGGTGCAATCCAAAATAATGGCGTGGAATTTCTATGTCAAATTAAAATCAAGGTAAACAGGGAAATCCGGAGAGAAGAGCAGGTTTCCCGGTGTCTGTCAGGTCTGGGTTTGCTGTGCTGCTTTAGTCCTGCTTTGTTATTGGCCCAGTTAGTGTGTTTACAACAGCCTTGTCTAGTTTGACTTTGTGTGTAATCTTGGAGCAGTCTCTAACAAAACACCAGTTTGCTCAAACATAATCCCTGCCTGGCGGCTCTGCCTCTGTGCTTTAGTAGCTCTCATCCTTAAACCATCTTAAACCTTAATTTGTTTGAATAAAAAAAATGCACCTGTTGTTCAGATCTAGGCTATTTCAAGAAGGAAGCACTTGGCTCAGCCCAAATCCCCACTTAGGTTCGAGTAGTAAAATAGGTTAAAAGCCCTCCACCGGAGAAGAACTGCACAGATGAATATGTTTCATCTGGAAACCACCATTTTTTTTAACCCCAACTGTTTCCATCAGTAGCTTTTCATTCCTGCGGTTATGGAAAAGTTTTAGGTTAGGATTAGTTGCCTGCTTCAGTTTATGGCAGTCATAGTGATTTCATTTTGAAGAATAATGAGGAAGAGCAGGATTAAAGCAGCGAAGCCTGGATCTTTTTTTTTTCTCCATCTAGAACACGCCTCGAGAGAAAGTTCAATTGAATTCACTTGTAATGAATCCCCAACATGGTAGTTTATTTATCTTGCGGGGCTTTTTTATGAACCGGTACGCCTTTAAACCTTTAACCTCACATTTGATGAATGACTTCTTCTGCAAGGCTGAAAAACTCTGCTATTGTGGAGCCGCTGGCTGCAAGCAGCGCCTTAATCATTTAAGAGGCAAACTACGATGAACTACTAAAAACGTTATGTTAAAATAAAAATATTTACATTTTTGATTCGATTTTACATCAATAAAGAGCATAAGTGAGGATAATTTCAGGTATTAAAGTTCCATTCTGATAATCTTTTGATCTTAAGTGGTCTTTTATTAATGATTATGCCATTTTTAACCAAACGTAAGCATTTAAGGAGTTCGATGAGGGTCGATGAGGGTGTGTTATTTAGGGGCGACATCTCCGGTGTTAGAAGGGTTAAAATATTGTAAGTGGAGATGAAATTTAAAAAAATTAAATTGCATTTAAAAGTGAGAACATTTAAAAATGTAGAAGTTTACTCAGAAATGGTTCTATCCAACAACATTCCTTTTGAAACTGTCCGTAACCATTTAATAGACCATTCATCCTTTTTTTAAATATTTTGTTTTACTATAATAATAATAATAATAATGCAGAAATGTTTTTTTTGACAGAAAAAAACAAAACAAGTGGATCTCATTTGGACTCCTTTGTAATGTGGGGGCAAATTGGAATTAGCTTTTTCCACAAATGAGGTGAAGAACAAACTCCCTTGATAAATGCAGGTTACCAGGCACGGAAAAATAAATAAAGCTGCAGTTTTTCGTTGTCATTTCCCTTTTATCAGCCAATCACTGCGCCACTCTTTGAATGGCAACCTGAAAAATGGACCAGACATTTGTTTGTACTGACCATGTGGCTGACCGCATGGTTTCTTTACTCTGCAGGCTGAACATAATTACCTGTAATTGACAATGATTAGAAGTGATACAAAGATAGTATAATGTAATATGGATTTCTATCAACAAGTTTGGCATTAGTCTTATCAGCAAGTTCTGCTCCGTCTGAGTACGACTTTGGGACAAAGGCTGAAAAATCAATGCTCAGTGGTGTGTGAAGAGGATGCTGTTTGTCAGATGTGCTTCCACCCACTTGGGGGAAGGTCTAAATAATTTGTTGCTTTAACATAAATAATAAAAGCAAAGGACACTGAAGGCCAGATGAAAATTGTTCAAATGTGAATATACGTGGAAAAATATTTTTTCATGTTTTTAAATGTATCACGAATGAACCACGTTAAAACCACAAAAAAGTAAGAATAAAGCACGTAAAGAACACATAAATCAACGTAGAACAGGAACCGTGTGTGATTATTGCGCTGTTTGTAGTCAATTTGGTAGCGATTTGTGCTTTAATTATGTAATTTTAACATGAGACATGCATTCATGGTACATGCATGAAAAGTCAGTGGAAAGCCACCAATTTACGTATGCGTCTCGGTAGAACTACGCAAAATCGCATTGGGTTTACGTAATAACTGCACATAAACTACGTATATTAAACTGCCTAATACTCAACCGACCAAAAATTTTGAACAGCTCAAAACCGAATTCACGTAAAGACCTGTTAGCTCAAAACCCCCAACAGACATCTGCACACATCGACGAACGCAAGACACATCTATGAATTATGCATGTCACAAAAGGTCGGAATTTCATACGTAGAAAACACACAAAATTTACATATTGGCTGTTTAATACGGCCTTAAGGCAAATACAAAGCTGTTTTTTTTTTCTTCTTTTGCAATCTGCCTCTTTCTTCAAACCAGCTGTTTCAACCACAAACAGCATTTTACGAGTCGCCTTCCAAGTCAGCAATTTCCAACTGCAAAAGGGCTAAAAGGTCAATTGTTGGAGCACTTTTCAAATAGTAAAAATCCAAATGCAAGTATTTTCTTTGGTTTTGGAAGAGGCGGTGGGTGGCTGACGCTCGGGGAAAAGCAGCTGAAGGTTCGACGGCAATAAAGTTCACTTTGCACCTTATAAAGCCTCTGAGTTCACCTCACATGCTGCTGCTGCTGCCGAGGACGTCTTGGTGAAGATCTATAATTTGACGTCCTCTGGGAGATTCTTGAGATTTAGAGAACAAAAGAACGTGGACGTTCAGCGGGTATGTCTTCCCTAACATCTCCTTCACACAGTGTGCTGTGCTGAGCCACATGGTTGCATCCCCAGATCACTACTTTCTGTTTTTCACAGCATCAATTTGATTCCACAAAGTGGTAAAACAGCATTTCTTTCGGCGAAGAAGGCAGACGTTTGGCGTGCGCTCCGGAGTTCAATGAAACGTCTGCTCTGTGTGACATTTTTAACCCACTTTGCATGACTTGAATTTTTTATATCTGCCGAGCTCCAGGAATGCACTGTGTGCTGGTGAGCTGCCATGACAGGCACAATGCCGCCAGGGACCTTCGTTCCAGTTGCCTTAAGTTATTTTCCTACTTTTTGCTGCGGTTTACTAACACCCATCGCTATATTTAAGCTACAATGGGAGTCTTGGCTTCGACGGGAACTTTGGGGGATAAATTATGAGTGGATAAAATGACAAATGAGAACGTTGTTTTGTCTGTGCTCCCAGCAGATGTGTACAAATTACAGCTGTGTGGTCAGAGTCCTTTTTTGAACTGACAGGGCTGGTGGTATTGATTATCTGCTCTGTGGTGAGCTTCAGAGACCAGAATTAGCACAGACTCATGATCTCAGTGTCAGCGGCTTTGGCTGCTTTGCATTGTTGCTAAGAACCAGGGTGTTAGCTTAAGTCTTTGAGGAACTGCTCACCAAGGGAGTGGTGTTTTCTGCATGTTAACACGGGAATGGTAAAAACATGTGCAATCGGAGCTCAGCCTCAGCAGAACACATTTCATAATTGGTCACAGGCTCATACAGTATTGCAGCAATGGTACAGTAGCAGGAGGGTAACAAATAGAGTAACCAATAGAGGTAATACTAACTAGTTCTTTGTAAAACCCAACCGTAGCTTTTATTGATGGGGACTGAAAAATGTCTTGCTCCCAAAAGCATTGGAACTGGATTTGGTTGCATTTGCTGATGCATTGTCACAATTTGCCCACTTTGATTTAATTCCAAATATATTTACAAGTAATATAAGCATTTTACAGTATTGGATAGAGGGAGATATACATGAAAATTTAAATAGTTTCAGTTTAGTATAAATTAATTTGTTGCAACAAATTAATTTCCCCATGATGTGGAACTAAAAAGTAAAAATCTTATCCCTGATTATGTGGGTTTTAGCCAAAATAAAACAACTTGTGTCATTTTCTTGGCCAAAAATGTGTTTAAATGTCTGATTAAATTCTACATCAATAATGAGTAAAAGTAAGGAGAGTTTAAGGAATTGAAGTCCCACTTCAATCATACTTTTATCTATTTTCCCTGGACCTATATCATGCAAAATCAACTTTTTTGTGTATTTTTAAGTTAAATCCGTGCAATAAACAACCCCAATCCACAAAAATGAGAGGGTGTGACATCACAACGTGAGGAACAGCCCCTTCCAAAATGAGTCTGTGCCTGTAAGCCAAAATCTAAAAACCTGAGCCGTTTTTTAGGACACCGTTTCTTCAGAGCTGCAGGAGTTCATTAGAAATTCACTTTGGAGTTGTAGGCGGGACCTTTTTCACAGACCCTGCCCTCCTTTTCCTCTCTGTCACTGAGAGTTCTCTGTTTACACACTCTCCTGCTACTGGTGCAGCAACAATGGTGGGCAATATTGGAGCTATCCAGCCGTATAGTTTTTAGCCAGATCCCAGCTCGTACGAGGAAAGATGCACATGGATCTAGTCGTTTCCAAGGGAATGGTTTAGGAGCAGAGCAGGGAACTTGCTGCATCACAAGCACAAATGTTTCCTCTGCTGCTGATTCACAATATTTTGAATAAAGAAATATTCAGAAATGCTATTTTTAAGCCAGATTTTCTTTATCTAGCTCTTAGCTATCATCAGAAAAATGCCACTTGTTAAAAACACCAAAAAACACAATTTTCACCATTTTAAGACCAGAATTCAAACTTTGAAGGTAGCAAACCATAAACCCTGTCCTCTCAGTATGATTCATGTTTTATTTAACAAGGAAAAGTGTATAATAGCAGCCAAACGGGCAGCAGAGGTTTCTGTCAACTCCCAACGTTGTATCCAACATCTATAAGGCCAGAAGCAAAAGTAGCATCTCCACGAAAAGTGCACCAGATATGATGCAAAATGTTCTGATCATACAAAACAACTGTTGCCACGGAAACTTGAGAAATGCATGTTTTTATCAAGGTCACCAGTTGAAATGAGATACTTAATGCTTACTGGGAAACTAAAAGCTGTTTGCTGATGTGTTGTTGATACAGATACTGGGGTCATCTAGACCCACTAGACAGTGCTCTGAACCTTTTTTCTTCAATGATTTGTGATCTTCACTGGTGTCCATGGATTACATGAAATCTTTCCAGCTTTATCCACCTTTGTCATGGTAGGGAGAACACGTCAATGTAAGGGTGGGGTCATCTAAGATAGCACAAGGGTTAAAGACCATGAATACTTTGTTCACAAATTTTCTGTCAGGTTTGGACTCAATTCTAGGAGATGACCAGATAAGCTGATAAACACCAGATTTTTAAACGTGTCTGCACCTGGGCTGTAAGATAAGATCTGGGAAAAAGTTCCTTACTATCATAATTCCTATTCAGCCAAGAGCATCTGACTGTAATTGTAATTCTGCATCATAAATGGCCATGAGGCTGAGAGCCATCGCTCCTTCTGGTATTATTTTTACTGCCTCGTTTCAGGTCAAATGGACATAAAGTGGTCGGCTCATTACAGAGCTTCTCCTCTCTGAACTCTTGTTATCAACAATCTCACATGACCAGAACCCAAAGCTTTTTTTTTTTACAGCTAGATTCAGCTGTGTCTCACATGATGCTTTTGTTTTTCTCAGTTTTCTTTTTAGTTTTTGTCCTAAGCATGAAGCAAAACACTGCACAGAGGATGAGCCTGAACACAGCTGACTCATTATTAACTTATTGGCCTCACATTTTTCCTGAGCTCTCGCAAATAAACGATTACAATGCCGTTATTTTAAGAACAACAGTATTTTTGGTGCATAGTTTTTTTTTGGCACAACTTTTTTGAGTATTACCATCACCGTGGTTAAAAGGGAAGCAGTTTGGAGGCCAGAATCGCTGCCGTTTCTCCACGCCGCGGTCATTGCCGTCATTACAACAACTGCAGTAATGTGATTCGTGTCCATTTTCTGTCAATGTGATGTTTTTTTGGAACTACGGTTTCCTCACTCCCTCACAGAAATATTGGGTTGACACAGTAAACTTCTTTCCATTTAGGAAACCTTAATACTTGATGCTGTTTGGTCTGCCCCTGGGGCCCGCTGAGTGCACTTTGCATTTTTCTCAGCTGGTGCATATTTTTATTATTTCTGGATGTGTTCATGTAAAACTGTGGAGCCTTTCAGTTTCACTTTGTGCGAGATCTATTGCTACTGTAGGCCTATCAGGTGTTTTAAACTTCATAAAGTTGGTTGATATTTAAAAAAATACTTAGATACTTAAATAAATATATTTAAATAAATATATTTAAAAAAACACGTACTTATTATGAAGGGTTATTGGTGAACCTTTATAATAAGAGTCCTTAACAAGCTATTTATAAGACATTAACAAGCACTCGTAATGTTTTAGTAAGCTGCTTCTAAGTACATTAAATAGCAAATTATTTTTTCACTAAAATGCACCATTGGAATGCATGGAAATATGTGAATCTACCTGGAATCCAGTTAAACCGTTTTAAAGTCAAATACTTAAATAAGCCATCTTGATGACTGGGTTGAAAGTTAAATTTTCATGCATTTTCCAATTCATTTGACCCACTTTATTATGGTTATAAGTGCATTTATGTGTTATTTATTATTCAAAGTGTACTACATCCCTCTGTGACCACCAGAACAGTATATTATTATCCTTCTGCACCACTGGATGTTCACATTTTACATTTTTGATATCATTTACATTTTTTTATTTGAAATATATTTTTATTTCTATTCCAGATTTTCATATATTCTCTTAGGTTGTATTCAGACTGGACACACCTGGTTTGCTAAAAGTGAACCAGAGTTCGTTTCCCTCGATGATCTGGAATACATTTTTACACTGATCCCCCTCAAGCGGACTCTGGTCCGGGACCAGGAACCGCTCTCCAACCCATCTTTTGAGGGGGTCTATGTTCGTTTCCAATCAGACTGAGCTGCAGAGATTCTTCAGTATGAATACAATCTGTACGATGGCTGAACCAAAACAGCCGCCGTAGTCAAACACGAGGTTCAGGACCTTATCCGGACCAAATCAAGTGGACTGGGTCCGGACCTATGGACTTATAATAACGATCAAGGAAATTCTGATTCTGATAATATTCTCATTTCGGTCATCGCTGGAATGTGTTTATGATCTAAAAGAAGAGTGGAAGTGAAGCGTATATCATTAATTGGAATATTCAGAGGTCTCCAGTGATCAATATTAAAAAGCAAACAGAGGCAACCTGTGGGAGGCTGCATCACCACCTGGCTGTTGTGCTTGAACATACTTTGGTCAATAAATCGATCGAGCTGTTAAGCAATAATTGAAGCTTGACTAAAAATGTGCAGTGAACTGAAATAAAAGGGTAATTAATCACTTTTCCACGGTAAGATAATCTTTTTACACCAGCAGCTTGTTACATTGCAGCCACCGTAGTGGAAAAATGAAATCCCAACCTGCTGGATAAAGAGCGAACAGGATTGCCTTTGTTTGTTAATTGGAAGGCTGCTAATACCTAAAGTATATGTTTGTGCAGCTGTGTGTTGGAGTCACGGCGCTAGTGCGTTCTCTTTATGAGCACATCTGAGCGCCTTTTACAGCAGGATTGCTTCAGGATGTGTCTGACTGTTTAATTGGGAAGCCCCACTGCAACCTCCTACTCTCCAGCCTAATGAGCTACATTGCTTTTTTTCTAAACATCAGGAGGCAACACTTTTTCTGTCTGGAGCTTGAACCATCAACCAAAATATCTGGATTTAGTCGTCTTCGGTATATTCTGTGCAGGAAGTGTTTAAACCAAAGACTTACAATTGGGAAGAGCTCCTTTATCCTAAAGACTTAAAAGTTTGCTTTGACAGATTGTTTATCGTTCTAGATGTATCTTTCTTTTTTACCAACATTCTCTTTACAAAAATGCACTTTGTTTGTTTCATCAAATTATAATTTTACAAAACATTTTAAAAGGAAAATGTTAATACGGGGGTTCTTCTCTGCCCCTTCTGTCTTGGCGGCTCCCCAAAGGACTCAGAGCCGCCAGAGAGATTTAAGGACAGCGAAAGAAGCTGCTGCCCCACTGGAAACTGAAAAGACGAAGCAACAGTGAAGCAACTTGAATCTGAGAGTTCGGCTCTAACTAGTCGCCGTCCACTGATTTAACGAGCTTAAATATGGTTCATATTTGAGAAAACGCTTTATATTGGTCAAGGAGTCACTTTTTACTTGAGCCAGATGTCCGAACACGGAGGATCAATTCAACCCAAAGCAGATTGTGCAGGGAAAGGAAGTAAGTTAATAAAAAAAAACACTGGGGGAATTTTCAAAATAAGTGAACATTATTTATTGCGAGTTCATAGCTTCCTAACTACGGCTCTGGTGCTAAATATCTCTGTTTAACGTAATATTTTCTGATTAGAAATGCCTTCTTTAAACTCTTTAAACTGCATCATTCAGTCTCACCATCTTCTGTATTCAAATCTTTCCAGTCACACCGAAAGCCTGTGATTAGATGATCAGATGCAAAAGAGAATTTAGCTGACAGTGAATCCCAACATAGAACAAGATTCACATTGGATACAGTTGTCAGGACCTGGAGCTGTAGGAGCCAAAATGCAGTAAAACAGGACAAAATTCCCGGAGAAACAAAAAACAGAAAAAAACAGATGACCTGACAAGGTAAAACTGAAAATCAGACATTTCTACTCATTGAAGACAATGAACAGAAATGAAGACAGCTGTGGATTAACATGGACCTGTAGTGACTGATAGAAAAAGTCAACTAAACTGCAGAATCCTCACAGCAATGGTACATCATTAAATATTAAACATTTCAGCATTCTGGGGATGAGAGTTGTAGAATGTCTGTGTTTAAAATATTACCATCTGGATTAAACTTGATTTATGTTGATTCTGCCTGCAGCACATTGTGCCAACATAAATAGCCTCCAGTGTGTATTTGCTTTGATATTTTCCAAGTCACACAAAAATTTGTTTACATAAAAAAACGACAATTGTATCACTTTTACCTACACAGGTATCATAGGTGAGTAGTTATCTATTAGTAGTTTACTGTAAAATGTTACCTAATTTCCATATTGTTTAAAGGATTAAATACAGAGTGATTATATACAGAGTGAAGGGGAACTGTAATAAAAGAAGGTTTCCCCCAGAAGAACGGTGAATGATTCTTATTAACCTGCTCTGGAGGCTCTGAGGGTCCGAACATGGAAGTGAACCCCAAAAAAAGCTCCGCCTTCAGCGGAGAGGATCTCGCCTGCATTTTCCGACCACCATCAGAAAGAAAAAAAGTAATGGCAGGGAAGGTTCAACAAATGATATATCTACAAAGAAAGATGGTACACTGAAAGAGTTTTCAAAGTTTTAATTATATACCTGAGCTTTTCTTTCCAAACAGTGCCTGTGACACGGCAGTAACACGGCAGCAATATGGTAGTAAGAGCACAGGGCTGGTCAAAAAAACATACCGGTAAAAGTCACTGAGAGCAGCAGTAACTTATAGCAGCTACGCGTCTGCACAGAGGCAAGCGCTGAGCAGCGTGTGCGCCGGAGGTTTTCTGCCACAACAGTGAGACACCGTAACACAGCACTAACAGGGCTGTTTTAAAAAAACATAAATGTAAAAGTCACTGAGAGCTTTCTTCATGCTCCTCCTGTGGACTGAAACCATGGAAGTCTTCCTCCTCAGTGTGCGATTGGAATAGCGTCAGACATTCTTCACCACTCTCTCTCAGTGTCTCCTTCGTTGTCTCTGTCAGTGTCCCTCTGAGATAAATTCTCTCCTGTTCTTGCGCTGTCCTCTCCGTCACACAGCAGACCGGCTTTTCCAAACCCTTTGGTGATGGTGGATTTTTTCACCCTGCTTTTAACGATTGCTTTTAACTTGAAAGCTGCGTCATCTGCATTTCATCTTGCATTTTCCATGATGAGGGTCTGTTTGTGCTATTCATTCACAAAGTAGGAATTTACATCAAACCTGCGTCTTCCGTGACACATATACCGTTTTCCCCCTGTGTCACTCTTACCCTTTCTGCAAGAAATGCTTAAAAAAAATCATAAATTTGCCGCATCATTGAATAAGCCCAGGGTTGAAAAAGTGTGACAAAAGTAGCGCCTTATAATCCAGAAGTTATGGGTAGATTTCCTTTAAAGGTATTTTTTTGCTTTTTATTTCAGAAAACGACTAAAATATGAAAACACCTGATTTTATTATTAAAAGATCCCCCCGTTTTAGCCGTTTAAATCACTAATTATGGCAGTTTAATCAAATCCAAACTTAAACAAGTCAATTAAATTGAAATAGTTATTTTTTTGGCAGTGATACCCACTTCTATTAATACATAATTAACTTAAAGTAAGTTGTTACAGAATAGTTCTTACAAAGGCAGGTATCAGCTGGCTGCTTTGGTGCGTTTTGTCAAATCATACAATAAATATCAAAACTCTGAAGTCCTTCAGTGATATTTATAGTTTTCTTTCCCAAATTTGCTATTTTTCAAAATAACAATATTAAATTGCTTCTGCTGAAATCAAACCATATTTGTTAATCTTTAGCTTCTTTACTCAGAGCACCACCGCTGCTTCAGACCAGAAGACTGTTGACCAATCCGATGTTCACAGAGTGAAAACAAAAAGTCAATGAAACCACATAAGATAATGTTTGAGGAAGCTTTGTTTGACTCCTATATGTACCACAAAATATTATTTTTTTTACTTTTGTAAATAACAAAGATCTTTTTTTGTTATCGTTCACTGAATTGAAATTCCAACCAATTGTAATTACCTTTAAGAACATGGGAACACATGGAACATGTTTCCATTTCAGTTCATGGTGCTTTATGTCTGCTACATTGTTATTTTCCGGCAAAGTTTTAATGCAGTTGATATTTCGTAAAGTGTTGCCTTGGGTCATTTAGTTGAATCACATTGATCATTCCAAAGTCAATGACAGTGCTTCAGCGACATCCCCAAGCTTGGGTCTTCTACTTTTTTGGGGTCCTCCACAGTATCTGTGCACTGCAATGTTAGAGGAAGAGCTGGCTTACAGGAACAGGCACCAAAGTACCAACAGAGGTTCAGATTGACCACACCTGACACAGTCCATTGCTGCAGGGTGTAAGATCTTGACAGGGAAGCATGCATGGAGCGCCACAACCAAGCAGCTAGAGGACTATACAGGGACATGTTTGCAGAATATCAACTGGAAACCTCAAGGTCAAAGTGGGGAAAAAAAACCTTCAAAGTGTTAGACAAATGGAGACCAAAGATCCTGTGGGAGAGGATGGTAATGGCAAACCAACCAGACATTGTAGAGGTGGATAAAAACCAGAGCAAAGAGAAATACCAGGGACTCGGAGAAGAACCGTAGAAAGCATGGAAAGTGAAGGTGACAGTGGTGTCCATGGTGATGAGGAACACCAAACTATAAGGCATATCTAGAGAGACAAAAAAGTCAGAGATAAGGGCATCAGTCAGTCAGACTATTAAATGCGTTAACACAAACACAAAGTGTTGTGTCCGAATTCCTTCCCTACTCACTATATAGTGCGTTCGCCATTTTCTAGTGCTATCCAAATCTACAATTCCAAAATCCAGTGCCCTAGAAATTTCCCAGAAGTCTCTGCGACAAACCAGTGTGCATCAGTGTGCTCACTAGATCTGCGAATATAGACCACAATGCATTGCATCAAAAAAAATTTTGCCAAAAAAAGTGTTTGAATGATTTTTTTTAATAAACCATCAACATTTTTATCTTCAGAAGAAGATGAAAATGTCAAAATTGATCGGCACAAAACGCTCACATTGATTCGATTTAAACTTTGTGAAATCAATGACGTCATATTTAAAAAAAAAAGAAAAAAGTAGTGAGCGTGGTGTCCGAATTGCTTTTAAAATTCAGGGCACTACATAGTGGCGTACTATATAGTTTTTTTTAGTAGTTGGGGGTTAGGTTGGGAATGCGGATTTGCTACATAATAGCCACGCTAAAAATCTTAGCTGTGATAGCGTAGTTACAATACCTGTAACTCCCATCTTTTTTAACATGTAAAAAAGAAAAAAAAACTACATGTTAGCTACATTAGCTTATTTTCAATAACACCAAATCTGCCTTGCAACTCTTAGAAAAATGGACTCACATTTTGATAGAGCGCCGTGTAAGTCTCAAAATCACTTCAACATCAGGAAGTAAAACAACATTTATTCCATATATGGGTCCGGATTATAAGGTGCACTGTTGTTTTTTAAATATAAATTTGGCTTTTACGGGGTTAAGGCAGGACGCGTGGTCGCGGCTCTCTGCGGATTCTATCTTCAAAATTACTTAAGAAGTTGATTTTCTCCAAAAAGAGAGCTGACCATGCCCCCGAAGAAACCCCAGGAATATGAAGAGCTCAAAAAATCTCTTGACATTATTCAAGAAACGCTGAAAAGTTTTATGGATCAAGTGTCGGCTAAACTAACGCCACTCTGGGAGATGATGGAAGAGTTCCGAAGATTTCGGGCTCAAAACGAGCAGGGAGAAAACCGGGTCGAGATTCTGGAGAAAAGACTGGACGATGTGGAACAGCAAGTAAGGATGAATAATGTCATTCTCACTGGAGTACCAATCAAGCCTCGAGCGAAGCTGAATTCAGCTGGAGCTAGCGCTGCTAATGCTAGCGCTAGCGTAGCTAGCAGTGCTAATACGGAGATCGACGCGTCGCTGGAGCAGCAAATACATTCATTTCTCACATCTAAAGGGATTTCCCTGGATCTCAATACCATTGAGACCTGCCACCTGCTCCCCAGGAGAAAGGAGATGGATAAACCAGCGATCCTCATCAGGTTTGTGAATCACAAACACAAGCTAGCTCTGATGAATCAACGCAAAAACCTGAAGGGTTCGGCTGTTTATCTGAACGACCATCTGACCAGGAGGAATGCTGAAATCTCAAAACATGCACGGCTTCTCAGGAAGCGTAAGCAGATTGAGAACACTTGGGTTAAAGGCTGCAGGATTTACGTCAAACCACTCGGTCCAGAGGACCGGACCAAGGTTCTGGTCGTGAACACCATGAAGGACTTTGAGAAGTGTTTGATCACGGTCGTCTGAATCAACGTGGAGCAATAAATCAAAGAGCCAAATAATTTCAAGAAATATGACACGTGGATTCCTCACTTTCTCAGTATTTCAGGCGTCACCTGAATAACAGCAGAGAGTCCTGACCTGCAGACAACTTGACCTCAACTTTCACCGCAGCTGATATCAGCTGAAGAAGGATATGGACCTGAATCTAATGTCTGCAGACATAACATCGAAGAGAACTATTAACTGTTTTGAACCCAGAAGAACGGCTGTTATCAGTATAAGAAGAAATACCAACCTTGGACAATCGACAGATTGTGGACCCTTTTTATTTTTTTCCTTACAGCATTACCTTATTATAAAAAAAAAAAAAAAAATTAAAAAAGTAAAACAAATGATTAATCACTTATTGAATATTGTTAAATTGATTGACTTTTGATGATATTACTTCACTAGCTCCTAAAATTGATAAAATGATTCGAAAATCTTTCCTAATGTAGCATAACTTTGCACATGTTTTTAACTTTTGATACTTGATGAAATTTTGCTATGATAACTCCTGAAACAGTGTTGTGTCTATTTTACTGGTATAGTATTATGTTTTAAAGCATATGAATGACTTTTAAAAGTAACATAATTTGCATATATTTCAGATGCTGCATTTGCCATGTTGATTTCTAAAGTTATTTTTGACGTAGTACTTAAGTAATTTCATCTTTGGCACGTGCTTTATTGATACCTTATGATTCTTAATTCTGTCTGATAAAACCTAGGAACCGGATATTGATAAATCATGTAATAAAATGGTTATAGTATAACGGGGTGGGATTATATAAGTTCGCTTCTTTCCACTCCCTTTCAAGCAATTTTTATTAATTATGTCTAATTATCCTAAGTTTGATTAGTTACTGTATGAATGTATAACTGATGATTATATTGCTTTTGTGTGTATTACTCCTATTTGATTGCTTGAAATAAACCATTTCAAATCAAAAAATCAATTAATTTCACCTCAGACAGTAGTACAGAAAATAGGCCGTGTATTTTTGCTGTTTAAGGGGAAATAATAGTACTTACATCCTGGCTTCCTTTGAGCATCCTGACTGTACAAGAGGACCAAATAAGGCATTTTGTCATAAAAAAAATGTTTTTCTCATAAACAGTATTTATGCTCCCTGTGATTCCAGCATCCTTTATTTTTACAGCCGTATTGAATCGTTTAGTGGATGCGCCACTACAGCATCTAGAACACATGCTAAGCAGAACAACAACATGTCTTTTGTTTTATGTCGAGTTCATTAAGTGATGCTGAGCGAGAGCGTGTGGGTTCAGGGTGGGGTGGGTTAACTCCCACAGACTCCCCCCCCTCACCCCCCCCCTCACTTGCTGCTGCAGAGGACTTTTAATGGAATGTGATCTGAAAGCTTGTGAATAATTCCCATGGCGACGTGGTTTGTAGGTCATTGTGCCATTATGGTTTGTTCCTGGTTTATCTCTGACTAGATTTATGCATGTGTGGTTGTGTGTGGGAGGGTGGGGGGTCGTGTGTGAGTGTGTGTGTGTGTGGGGGGGTATCCCTTCTTTTCTCACGGAAACACTGTAGCTTCTCCTCGAGCACTTGGACACACTGGACCCATCCAACCCCCTCCAGTCTGACCCACAAATCCTTCCTTTGGGCCACATATGGGCTGATGTGAGTTAGAAGGTCTTTGTTACTTAATCCTCAACCTCTAGAATAAATAAAATATCGTTCCTCTGTAAAAATACTATTTTAATGCTTGTTTCTTTTTAATATTCATTATACCTTCTATGCAGAAAATAGTCACATTTGTTCCTTCAGCCTGATGAGAAGGAACCGTCAGCTGAGAGGCCACCTGCAGAAACAAATGACTCCCCAGTGTGCACCAGTGTGCAGAAACATCCAAAATTAGCACTCTGGATGATTTGGTCTTGTTTCTTTTTGATACCCTACATACAGTTTGAGGTTGTGCATGAAATATTGCTGAAGGTGTTGGAAAAATGAAAAAAATGTATTAGACTTGCGTCCTAGCCAGTTGCATTCAGTAGCACATTCCAGGAATGACAGTTTGTTACTTAGACAAATACTCACTGAACAACTTTCTTCTCAGAACAAAATCTTTGGCCAGATTTGTTCTTTTCTTTTTTTTGTAAGATCTTTGATCTTGTCTTTAAGTTTGTATCTGGATGTTGTATCTTTGTTTGACAGCCTGGTGGGAGTGCAGTGAAGAAAGTTGGACGGAGAACACAGACGCTCTTGAGCCAAACGGTCTGTGGAGAGAGTTTTTCAAATAGTTGGTCCTCCTTTGCTGGTGTGAAAGCAGCTGGTGCCATGTGGCATCTTCACCATCATTTCAAACAGTTGGGACAGAAAAAAAAGATTCTCAGCTGTAAAGGTTTGCACATTTGTAAGGAAACCAAGCTTTTTGGCTATGATCAACGTTTTGTTCTTTATCGGACGTTCCCAGGGTTGAAAATTACATGTTTTTTTGCACTAACAATGAAAAATTTTGTTCCATCTCTGCATTTTGCCTGGAGCTTAAATGTTGTTTGATGCTGTTTGGGTTCTATTTATCATAGATGGAAAATAAGAGCTTGATTCTGCTCCACAGGCAGCACACAGAGAAAGGTTTTGTTCCAAGGAGATGAATAATGCTTAGCCTCAGCCTGTGCTTCCCTGTCAGTGAAAAAGTACGCTCAATGACATGGCTGAGCACACCCTTAGTGTTTTACAGTACATGGGCTCTACTTTATGGTAACTTTGTTTTTGGGGGGGATTATTTCAGTAATTAGACATAAAAAAATCATCAGATTAGACCCCAGATTCTTCACAAAACCATTTTTATTTTTATGGTGTTGTCATGAGCTTTCACCACCTCGTTTTTACAGTTGATTCACAATGTAAGCCAGATGTTTTGAGGGGGAGGACCAGAAGAATGCGTGTGAGGACAAGGTACTAAGGCAGCTCTACTAGCACATTTTCATGTGTATGGAAATGTGTAACATAAAAAAAAAAACAAAGTATTAAAACATGGATTGAAGAAGAGGCGAAACATCTTCAACAGTAAAGGATAAACCACTCTCAGAAAAGAGGAAACACTTGCCCCTTTTGAAAATGGCAGCTCAAAATGTGTTTATCTCCTTAGCAACCATTTTGTTTTTTGTCTGCCAAGGGATGACGAACAGGTCTTTGTAATTTTTAGAAGAATCGACAAAAGTAAATTTTGGGATTTCCTTGGCAACAGAGGTTTTTTGTTAACCCCGCCCACATTCCTAGTATGGTCATATTGTATCTTATATTGTTTTTTTCAGCTTTACCCAAGGATTCATGTATTATGTAGATCTACAAACTTTATTTCCAACAAGTAGCTTCTCAATGATGCTCGAGAAGTTAGGAGGCCATAGATTGAATCCCTTGAAGGAATTTAAATTTACAGCTGCTACTAAAGATGATTGTATTGAAAATCCAGAATGGCCACCTCTTCCAGAGGTTAAAGGTAAAAAAAAACTTTGGTTGTGGTTGTAGACTTTAGCAGGGCGGCTGTGGGGCAGAATTATTAGAAATGTGGAAGGGCTGTAGACAGAACATTACCATCACACCTTAGTATCTACCACAGGCCGCAACAAGCTGTTGAGTGTCGCTTGAAGGTGCGTGTTTAGATGCCGTTGATGTTCAGATCAGATAAAAGTGACAGCTCTGAAGTATGGCCTGTTGGACATCCAGGAATGGAAGTGTAGCGTCTGTTGAGAGGGATCACCGGCTCAGCGCTGTCTGAATCCTTGTCCCATCCGCTGGTGGAAGCAGATAACGCAGCTGTAAAGCCTCTTGTGTGAGAATCCGGTCAACAGAGGTGGAGCCGGAGAGTTGAGGAATGACGCAAGTCGTCTGTTCCTTCTTCCTTCCACTCCTCCCTGATCCCGAGCACTTTGGGGGTCAGCTGCCCTTCTTGCTTGACCCTAATTCCTTAAGGAAAGGATTCCTAAGTTAAGAAGCCCCGCGTTCCCCTCCCACTTTCAGCGGCTGACCTAGGGACAGTACAGCTCAGACGGAAGCTGCTGTTTTTTAAATTTAATTGAGGACATGAGTCCATCTGTTTCCTGTCTCACATCCACGCAGTGCTTTTATGAAGACCGCTGACTAAACAGAAGGATGAGCCACAGCTTTGTTTTCATGTTGTTGCAAGTGTTTCTGGGAGGTTGGAAATATTGAGATATGCGTGGGATGACTTGGAGGGTGGTTGTGTGTCAGACGGTGTCACTGACATTTCTCTCTGTTTTTGCTTACGCCTTCAGCATCGCTGTGTTTAATCAGCAGGTTTCCATTGTTTGTGCCGTCAATAAACATGCCAGCTAAAAATGCGTGGCATAACGGCCTGTTGTCCTCCCCTCAGGAAGCCGCTCTGTTCTCCCAGTAGGGTCTGTCATTCCTTTCAGGTCCACCTCCACTCTCACACCCATCTGTTTCATTCCTGCAGCTCTGTCCTCTTGTGCTGCACCTGCCAAATGTATTGTCCCCCATAGAAGAAGAACAGAGCAGGGCAGACATGCATGTGTGACCTTTAAATGGCCATCTCCCATCAAGGGGAGGGGGGGGGGGCCTTTGTCTGCAGCTTTTTTTTTTTTAACCAGGCTTTAGAGGGCATCGGGAAGGTGGCTTCCATTTTCTCATTGTGGGAGGCGTGGTTCCTGCTGCTCGCTACGTGTGATTATGGACCACACATGGTCGTACTCCAGTGGCTCACCAAAACCCAGGATCTCGGTTCCTGGGCAGAGGTCCCAGTGTCCCCTGGCTCTGCCTCCTCCAATCGGCCCACAAAGAACTCTTCTAAGCCTTTTGTTGGGGCCCTTTCACTTTGCTGGAGCTCTGCTAGGCCCTTTGTCCTGCTGTTCTGGGGCTCCGTGACTCCGCTCCACTCCCTCAGCTTTGTTCGCTTTACCTACAATATGCCACCAACAAGCATTCCAGAAATGTAATGAATACAGGCCCGTCTGTTAGACTGAATGGAGCAAAGTAAAGATGGGGGGAAAAAAAACGAGGTTTTTGATTAATGTTCCTGTGATGGTTTGCTGATGATTTGGGCTGATAATGTGGATTATTCATTGGAAAGTACTGAGAGGGGAGAAAAAAAAGATATAATTAGCCTTTAAAACTAGGCTGGATATAGCTGGATTCCAGGATGTAAGTAACCTCAAAAGAGTAAACTTTTATAGGTTAAGCCTGCAGACATATTAAAGTCACACCTGAGCGTGTCGATTTTGTTCTCCCCATTTGACAACTGCCATGGGGGAGCAGTGAGCCTTAGTCACAGCTGCATTAAGGTCAAGCCCCCCCCCAGCCATTGATTTAAGGCCCGTACACACCGGGACGAATATTCGCCAGGCGTTATTCGCCAGCGTTTTTCGCCACGTTTTTTGTGTTCACACCCAGGCGATTTTCGCTGACGATGAGCCGAGCGAACATGCAATTTCATTCCCTGACGTTAGATGGCGCTTAATGTAAACAGAAATACTCCTGTACACAAGGTGGCGCTGCGCAACTTTACGCTTCTCAAAGTCGCTTTTCACTCAGAAGAAGAGAGCAAGTATTTACGCGATTGTCAGAATCAAACAAAGAAAACATGAATATTTCAAGCACCAGTAGCTCCAACTGGTGCTTGGTTCGGGGATATTTTAGAATGTCCATCATTATTTCTTCGTGGCAGTGTAGACGCTACTTGGCGTCTATCTTCTTCGCTGGTATGTGTGCTCAGCAAGGCAGTTTTGTGTTTGAGCGCCCCCAAGTTGTGTTTTACTGTAACTTCAGAAGCTCCAGACACGTGTGCAAAAGCGCCATTCTCATTGGTCGAGTAGATTTCGACGTGACGCGTCGAAAAAAAAAAACGAACCCGAGGCGTTTTTTTTTTTGACGCTTTAACGCGTGGCGTTTTTTCGCGTCGGTGTGCACACTCACATTGGTGCCCTTTGTTTAGTCACGAGGCGTTAAACGTCGGCGAAAATCGCCGGCGAAATTCGTCCCGGTGTGTACGGGCCTTTAGGGTGTCAAGCAGGGGCCCAGTTTAAAACCCAGAATATGACAATTTTGGGGTGGACACTCCACCACTCTACCACTGAGGTGACAATAGGTCATAAGCTGTGTTTCCAATGACTATGATATTACGCTAATTTGATTTACGATAATAAATTTGCCCAATAGAAACATGACAGTTTTGAAAAGACCCGCATTTATGGAAACAAGTTTTTGCGCTTGGACAGAGTTCTTTTGGAGGTGTATCGAAATTGACATATTTCACAAAACTGCAATGGAAAAATTAAATGAGTCACATGACCAACGACCGGATACCAACGTCAGCCTCACCGGCGGCCTTGGTCACTGCACAGCGGGCGCCATAGGAGGTCCCACGGCGTCACACAGCTCATCCAAAGTTGAGCGTGTCATGAGGAATTGTTGGATCCACAGTACCTCTGTAAAATCACCAACCACTATTTCCCAAAATGACTTCACCCGGAGCCCCTCCCACGTGTAAGAAGGAGCTTGCCGCTCCAAGGCCCGAATAAGTCGGCGACTTCTCCTTTGATAGATGATGATGATGAGGGTTAGAGCCGTGGCAGAAATTTGAATGGATCTGCTGTGAATCAAAGGATTGTTCACATCCGTCACCGTGTTTTTGAACGACTTATAGCTTCAGTTGGTTTGCGTGTATTCGCATAACTATGACTTAGTTCAAACAGTATAATTGCTGCTTAAATTAAAACTTTGTTGTCAAAATAATTGTGTTTTTTTGACGTTTCTAGATTTTCAATAAAGTTTAGTGCATATGTGTAATGGAAGCAGCTATAGAAGCTTATTGCTTTTTAAGCCCTTTTCAAGTTTTTTGTGCAACCTTTTATGCTTAAAACAAATGTCCCTTTTGGTTGTGGCAGTAAATGTTTCTCAAAAACCTCCTTTAATAGTTGGATTTCAGTATATTTAACATGATGCCTTCTTTTTGCTTCATTTAATTTTTTCCTATAAAATCCCAGATTCTTTTGGACCTGCCAGATTTGCTTCTCTAATTCATGGAGCTTTTTTTGTTCTGCTGCTAACCAGGAGTACAGTTCAGAGGGACATCAAAGAGAAATAACTACCTCTTGGGCAGCCCAATTGAAGACTTGCTTCCTGTCTTCTGTTTCAGTCATACAGGTCATAATTTTGCCTTTAGTTTTTTTATGCCATTTTAAAGAAAAACATTCAGAGAGGTTTTAAAGTGTCTGAGAGTTCACAGAAAGTTTTAAAGATTTTTCTTGCAGGTTATTCAGTCCAAACACACAAGAAAATGATGTATAAAGTTTTTTGTACTTGTCTAGATAAAAAAAGTGTTATAATTTGGGCACATAAATGTGGTGTCGCTATTCCATCTGTTATGGTTATCCAACCAGTACCTTGCATGCACGAAATGCGTGTACTTCTGCTTGAAGCACATTACAGCGCTTATCAGTTACAGTCTTTTGAGATGTTAACACTAATTGGTACCTCTTAAAATGTTCACAATACTAGAGAGCTTTATTTTTGTGTTGACAAAAGCAAAAAAAAAAGGAATAAGTTATTGATCAAGACTGCACAACACATATTGCGCATGTCCAAATTTGGACTGTACAAATCTCTGCATGAGCAAAGTCTGACTAAACAACAGGGTCCACTCAATCCCTGCCGCGCTTGTGCGAATGTTTTCCAGTTTTGTCTAATGGCAGTTTACTTCCCAGAAATTTTTACTGGATGGTAGCCAACAATATGCTTATTATGGCCAATGGTGCACATTTTGGCTACTGTTCTTGTTATTATTCACGCAGCGCATCGGGGAAGTTTCCCTGTCGAGGAGCCGCAAAGAGTAAAGTTATGCGAACACGGAGTTTTCCGATCTTTAAATGGTTTGGACAACGTAAAGGAGAGGAAGACAGTGAATATTATTCTGCTGGTTCATCTAATTTAAAATGCTTAACAACGCATTCTTATAACAAGAGAAGTGGCTGCAAGATTCACAAGACGTGCTAGGGTATCGATCGTATTTCTGGTACAGGATCGTTAGCTAAATGACGAATATAAGCTTTTGGCATCAGATTAAGGTGATTTTAAATGTGGATATTTTTTTAACAGGATTTAAAATATGTGGTCTTGATTTTGTTGAACCGCTTTGTCCCCCAGGACTACTTTTGTGTTTGAAACCATCAGTAGCAATCAGACCTGCTGATAAGAGAGATTTAGGGCCTTCTCACAGCACACCCAATGGGTCCCTGCCGACAGCACCATGGGAGGGTCAACTACTCCCTGGTTCCAGTCATAAACTCAAAAATCACCACCATCCTATTTTTGAGTCCAGAGTCCGGTACTGGTACACACCTCTGCAGGACGGGCCAACGCCCTGGGACAGCACCGAGTGATCACAGCTACCCAAAAGAGCTGGCACGAGAGGGACTCTGGCACTACCCAACTGCTGTGCTGCGAGTATCCTGAGGGATACCTGCTTGCTGAAGGGGAGCCTTTTTGTTGATCATATGAATTTCTCCTTTTTTTCTTAATCAAATGTGATTCAGTTTAATTTTTTGTACTTTATAATGCACCTCCATTGGGAGTTTTTTTTTAGGTTTTGAACAGCAGAATACTTGAGCTTGCAGGCTCCAGTGTTAAGTAATTGGTCTTCACAATCCAATAGTGCCGACAGAGGCAGTGTAATGCCACTTCTTAGTCTGGAATTCAATTTAGGCCGACAATGGAAACTGAAGAAATTGTCTCTGAATGTTATTGACTGAGAGAAAAAGATTAGCTGAGGGAGAAGTCTTTGGTGGGGTAGTATGGAGAGTGACAGGACAATACAGAGCTGACTCTTGTGATGAAACACTCCCAATGAAAGAGATATATTTCAGCAGTTTGAAGATCTAAAGATCCATAGGCCTCCTGTCAGAACTGGGTTCTAACACTTGTTCAATATTTTTAAGTGAAGCAGTGATCCCTCGTTTATAACTGCAATTACAAATCCTCAAAACCGCAAGACCGCCAAAGGTGAACCGCAAAATAGCAAGGGACTGCTGTATTTTCATCTTTTTTTCTTTAATTCCCCTTGGAGTGACTGTTTCATTAGTCAGCTCAGCTACTGAATAAATGTTCATTGATGTGTTC
The DNA here is from genome assembly GCA_037389245.1 of Oryzias sinensis. Taxonomy (NCBI): domain Eukaryota; kingdom Metazoa; phylum Chordata; class Actinopteri; order Beloniformes; family Adrianichthyidae; genus Oryzias; species Oryzias sinensis. The sequence goes on from CM074499.1 coordinate 1,611,846, forward strand.
TCCCTACCGTGACAAAGGTGGATAAAGGTGGAAAGATTTCATGTAATCCATGGACACCAGTGAAGATCACAAATCATTGAAGGAAAAGGTTCGGCGCACTGTTTAGTGGGTCTAGATGACCCAACTCCCAATGGTAAAGTGCCTAGGATAGCACAAGGGTTAAGTCCTCACCACCAGAGCTTTTGCTCCATTTTTTTGACTACCGAAGGTTTTTAACTGTTTGTGCAATTAACATCATTCCAGAAGATTCTGAAGCAGGGAAAAGCAGCCTTGCACAATGGTGATATGCAAAGCTCCTTTTCTCCCCGTCAGAATCTTTTGATTCTTGTTGATCACAAAAAGTGTCGAAGAGCTACGACAGGTCAAAGAGCGTGTTTTATTCAAAGGTTCCTGAGGACATTTTTGGTGTTAAAGGGTTAACTTATAACTGATCCTTTTATATGTAAGTCAGCTGACTGACTTTGAAAGATTGAGCAACTTAAATGAGTTGTAATTACAAGCACTACTCTTCCCTTCACTAATGAATCAAACATACAAAGTCAACTTTTGTGTTTATTCGTGCTGATTTATGAAGCTGGGAGTTTTTTCTCCTTGAATGGCAAAGCAAATGAGAGAATTCAGTCTGTTAAACAAACCACACAGGCTTCGGTTAAAGGGCTTGTGTGGTTTGTGTGATTTGGTGTCCTTATAATTTTAAATGAGTAAATGAGCTCCTTTGCAAAAATGCAAATTGGCGCCATGTGGAAGACAAAGCATTTAAAAAACACGTAAGAGCCTATTTGTGTTCATTGTGGACATGTTTATAGGTTTACAAGGCACTGCAGTCTCACGCGATGGCATGCAGAGCTGGAGATGGTTAGGTTCAGTCTGCAGAAAAGACTGCCAGTCATTTTGCCATCCCTTTAATTCGGCTGCACACTCACATATAAATAGTTGGTCTTTGATTTTCTATTAAAAAAGGGTCAGTTCAACTAATTTTTCCACATTTGTTATTTGAATTAAAGTAAACACTAGATTCCTGCTGCAACCTACATTATTTTATTTCTACCACTTTTGCCAGTAATGAACAGAAAACAGCTATCAAAATCATGTGTTTCATTAAAATGTTGTGCAGGTGGAACCTGACAGTTTACCAATTTGCCAGATGTATCAGGTGGACGAGAAGCTGTATTTTTCTTTGGGACATGTCGATGGTCTCTATCAGTTTGCACCACTCAGTCAGAGTGCTCTCTCTTCTGATCCAGACCTCTACATATTTTTGACTTTTTACATAAAAATAGTTTGTTGTTCTTGCAGAATAGTTTGGCCATCAAAGTTGGACTCTCAGTCTCTTCAGGTGCAAAGAGGACAACTTGAATTTGGGCCTGGAGGGGTTGTGTTTAAAGCACAAGAACAGTAGGAAAGTAATGAGAGCTTAGCACTTATTTTTATTGTTCAGAGTATCTGGACAAGGAGTCTGTAACTAAAAGTTTTCCCATCCGTTTTACCAAACTAAAACTCTTGCTTGTACATGAGAGTATCCCACTTCACCTCCTAATCCTCTGGGCTCGGTTCAGGTCACTGCCTTGCAGCCGCTGCCTTTCAGTCGGCTGACTGAGGTGAAGACTCAGCAGGGATCAGGGGCCCTCCTGCTGTGTCTCCACATGTCTGCTTTGACTGGACTAAAAGAGCATCACTTGAATGCATCACAGGCATGATACTCAACTGCTAACCAAGACACAACATCAACCCCTGTGTGAGATGACATAACTATACGGTCCTGAAGCAGAGGCTGGATGGCAGAATCGTAATTTTACACCGTCCTAAAGCAAACATCGATGGGACTGCATGGGATTACTTTAGGGGTCAACCATTTTGCCAGTTTGGTTGGGGTTCAAATCCCAGGTTAGACAATAATAGGGTTTTGTATCCGTCCGTCTCACATGGATCAATGCGCATCTCGATACATGGTCCACAAATTGATCTCTAAAAGATTCAACTAGCTTTGTGGCGATACAATACAGAAAGCTTATTTTACCTAATTGGATACGATCTGGATATTTATTATTCACTTGGCATATAAATGAAAATGTCTTTCAGCAAAGAAACTTTTTTTTAAATTGACACTTTATTTTAAGCAACAGAAACAAAATGTCTGACATGACAGGTTCAAACATAAAAACCGGACATTTTGGGTCTGTTAAGGCCCGTACACACCGGGACGTCCCGGTGACTTAACAAAGGGCACCAATGTGAGTGTGCACACCGACGCAAAAAACGCCACGCGTAAAAACGTCATTTTTTAAAAAACGCCTCGGGGTCGTTTTTTTGGTTTGACGCACCGCGTCAAAAACTATACAACCAATGAGAATGGCGCTTTTGCACACGTGTCTGGAGCTTCTGAAGCTACAGTAAAACACAACTTGGGGCCGCTCAAACACAAAACTGCCTTTCTGAGCACACATACGTCACAGCGAAGAAGATAGATGCCAAGTAGCGTCTACACTGCCGCGAAGAAATAAGACGAAGAAGATGCACTCACTGACGCACTTTCTAAAATATCCTCAAGAACGCTCATTATACATGTTCAGCTCTTGTACCAGTCGATAAAACTCCCCATGTTCTTCTCTTCTCGTAACTATGGGATCTACCCAAAATCGGCGTCTTTTCCGGCGTCTTTCATCATTCAACAGAACAATAATTTCTTCATCGCTGGAACTGGAGCTGGAGCTACTGGTGCTGGAAACATTCATGTTTTCTTTGTTTGATTCTGACAAGCACGTAAATACTTGCTCTCTTCCTCTGAGTGAAAAGCGACTTTAAGAAGCGTAAAGTTGCGCAGCGCCACCTTGTGTACAGGAGTATTTCTGTTTTACATTAAGCGCCATCTAATGTCAGGGAATGAAATTGCATGTTCACTCGGCTCATCGTCAGCGAAAATCGCCTGGGTGTGAACACAAAAACGTGTTGAAAAACGCTGGCTAAAAACGGCTGGCGAATATTTGTCCCGGTGTGTACGGGCCTTTAGACTATTTGTGTCATTTTTATTTATCTTTGTATTGTTTGCAGTGTTGTGAAAAAAAGGGTTTCATATGTTTAACACGCATTCCTCGATGTGGTTCACCTTCAGCAATGGGAATTGACCTGAATTGGTAGAGACAAGCTTGTGATTGGACGACCTTCTGTGTGCATCACATGAACATAATAAAGCAAAGACGCAAAACAGGAAGAGAAACTGTTTGCCAGAATTTACTTCTTAATCAATTTCATACATTCTTGCCAACACAATGTTGATTCTATCTGTGTTTTTCCATTGACACTGCCATTACCCTCAGTACTACAATGACTTTTCATCCTTATTCTTTATATCCTTACTTTTTATTGTAAAAACAAGTTTTACTTCAAACGTCATATTTGTTGGAGTTATTTTACATAAACCTCAAAAACTTCAAACCTGTGAGTTAAAAGGGGAAATTACTTTAGCCTGTGCAGCTAAAAATATTCCTTCATGAAGGGTAATAATAGTTGCGATTGAACAAAATGTGGTCTTTTAAAGGTTTTAGCTCTAAAACCCAAAGGCTTTCCCCACTTAAGCCTCAGTGTACTAAACAGGACTGCACAGAGGCCTCTGAAGTGACGTTCTCTGTCGTTCAGGTTCACTTTGCCTCGTAAAGCCTTTCTGTGTAAGGAGGAGGTGATGGCAAAAGGCCTTATGGATGGACCATTTGGAGGTGATGCTTCGGTAACTGTCTTGCACCTGATTTTGTCCGGTTCATCTATCTGGTCGGGGCCTCAATGAACCCCTCCATGGGTCAACATTGTCCTGACCAAAACCAGAATGTAGTGGGTCAGGTCGGGAGGGTCTCAGATGAAATGCAAACACAAGTCCAGGAAGAGTGGTCTGCCCTTTATTGATCCTGCGCCACATGTGAAAGAGGAGCACTCTGAACACGAGAGGAGGAACGAATCCAACTAATTTATTACCAACGGCCAAAAGGGTCAGAGCGTGACAAAAGCCTCCTGTTGTGAGGAGAAGTGCTGTGGAGTGTCCCCCTCCCCGCAGAGACGGCGTGACTGCCTCGGCATTAGACATGGGTCAGTCTGGGAGGAAACACGGCTGTAGAACCAGTTGGAGAACAAAAAGCTTTCTCAGTCTTGTTGGAATGTGACACTGACTTCATGAAAACCTTTTTGGCTGCAATTTCCAATTTAGACACAAACTGGCAGAAAATGAATTCCATTTTTAATGTATTGACCTTAGATTTTTTTTTTAAATGAACAGTAAATATCAATGTGTCATTGTTACAATAAGTTAAGCTTCTTTTTAACTTTACAAGTTCAAAGTTGGTATCTTTTCATTTGCCAAGAAATTACAAAACAATGTTTTATCAGGTTAAAAGCTGAAAGTGACCATTGTTACCTCCCATTTTGCTTGGATTTCAAACATTAAAAATATTAATGATATAAATAAAAATATTTTCACAATGGCATTCTGCATGTTACATTTTCATGTATGATTGGATTCCATTTCACCTCATTAGAAAGTATTTTTCTGACGAGTAAACAGCTTAACCCTGAATTCCAAGATGTTGAGGTTGAATTAGAATCTTTATCAATTCTGAGGTGGAGAGGAAACCTAAACTGACCAGGATCTCATGTTTAACACCAACCACCCACTTGAACAAAAGCCAGGAATAATCAGACCATTTCAGCAGATCCAGCAACTCTTCCTTTAGGAACTTCAGTTCCTCCTGATGGACTTTGGAGAAAATCAAGAAAAGGAGAACTTACAGGACAGAGTCCCATTCAGAAGAAGACTTACTGATGAACAACGTTGTCCTCCTTTTGTTGACCCTCTTCAGTCAACGGTAACTCTTCAGCTACAGACACACCGCACATGTAATTTAGCCCTTGGGGATCCTTCTTCTGTTTCTTCTCATACTGTTTACTAGCTACCTGCAGTTGGAAGAGGCTTGGCGTGTCTGTCACAGCTCTGTTCTGATATATAACAGACTTGGTGTTATACAATTCCAGTTGGACACAAACTAATTCATTTCTCCTCCATGATCAATTTTCAAATGTTTGGCACTTCCATGACTTATCAGAACGCCATCGAAATGTGCCTATCAAATCTTAGTCTGTGTATGTAGATCTCCAAAACGTTCATAGAAACTTACGTTGCAGCACAGAACGCACATTTATGTGCGTTTACAGAGACTTTTCATTGAAAGTGGTCACTTAAACCCGCGTTGCAGAGGGCGGTGTGAACGTAGTGTTAGTTATGTTCAATGGTCGGGCAAAAGACCATGTGAGCTGAGCACAGAGAAATATTCAAGATGGCAGCAAAAAAAAACTAGTGAATAAACAGATTCTGGGGCTTCAACAGTATCGGCTGCTTTATTAATCAAGTCCATCAACTTTAGAAAGTCTGTATAGAAGTCTACTGTCTCAAAAATTTACATAAATAAAACAGGAGCAGGAGTTACTGAGTGCACACCTCAGTCCAATGAGGCAAACTCATGACCTCATCATTAAAGGACACCTAAAAGTCCCAAAATACGCCTCCACCCCTTCACCGTTACAGTAGCGTTCAGCAGTTTACGCCAATAATGAAATTCCAGGGGATTTTGAAGTGGCGAAAAGCAGCTTTGCGGTGATATGCAACACTTTACGGTAATTAAGTTCTTACGCAATCATCATAAATCAGCTAAATCTGTCGCATTTACAAATGTGTTTACAGACGTAAAGTGTTGCATAGCAGAGCAAAATTGATACGAAAAGCCGATTTTGTCCCCGTCACAATCAACTGATATACGTTGATTGCATAAATGGTTGAAGATCTGCGGTATGTCAAAGAGCGTGTGATACTGCGATGTTGCGATTAACCTGAAATACACAAAAACACTTTCTGATCCAAGATCCAAACCCAGAGAAGCAGAGCAATGAGCTTTCTGCTGTCCAGTTCAGTCAGGAGAACTCTGATCTGTAGATTCAGGACTCGAAGGCTCTCCAATGTGTCATCAAGACAGATCAGCTCTCCTGTGGAAACCTTTGACCCATATAAAACGTTTCCAACGCTCGGGTCGCAAAGAGGACATGAAACGCCACCAAGGACCGGTCTCAACCACAGCACACCGCGGTCACATCTAGACTGAAAATAGTTTCCAGTCACAGCCTGCAGGTCGATGAACCCACCAACAGCTTTCTGCACCATCGCTGTGAAATCTGTGTTTGCTGCCTATTTCTATTTCTATTTTTTAGTTAGCTTTGGGAACTCTTATATTGTTGCTCAGGGTTGCTGTTTAAATGACAATAAAAGTCTAGATTCTCCAATTTAGACCTACAGAGGATATTTAGATGACCACCTTTAGATCAACCTTCAAGCTCCAGCAGCTCTCAGGAACAGAATCCTGAAAGAGACACTGATCCAACGAGTGGAAAACGTTTGTTTTTAAAGAAAACCGGGAATCCAGATGTGTAGTTTTTGACAAGTACAATTATTTTTAAATAATAGTTTAGTAGTAGCATAAAATAACATAAAAGTTAGCCCTTCCTTGGCCATACCTTTTCCACTTCAGCAGTATAGCCTCCACCATTTGTATACATTCTGACTGAATCCAGCCATGTGCCTGTTAGCAAACAATCTGTCCGTATTTAGCCAGACGTCCAATTACTGTCACATAAGGCAGTGGACTTATTGTTTGGCTTTTCTCTTTTCTCTCCACTTGGTCCTCCGTTGGGCTGAAATGCAGCTTTTTTTTCCTGCTAAATCCCATCTTTAAGGGATGAACGAGTCTCACAGGAGCGAGTTGACAAATGCAAATATGTTAGCTAGCATATAGTTTGAAGAAGCCTGCTTTGTTAGTGTGTTGGGCCATGTGGCAGTGAGGTTTTCTGGTGATCAGCATGCAGGTCACAGCCTTGTGTGCCCGTCTTGTCCAGAACAAAGGGCTGATCTGGGATGCTAGGCAGCAGGCACGGGCATTCACTGAGCTCTCTGCAATACAGGACAAGCCCGCCATGCTCCAGACTCAATGTCTCCATGTCCCAGTGTTTACTTGTCTGCTGTGCCATGAAATGGAGCGAGGGTGTGCGATTGTGGCCGTGGAGCAATGCAAATATGCCCCCTTTTTTTTCAGGGGGGAGGATACATTTTGGAGTGTTGCTGGGGGGAATTGGCCGCAGTGAGTGTTGTAGAACGAGGGGTGCATTTCACGCTTTAGCAAAGCTTACATGGATTATTATTATTATTTTAAGTATTACCTATATGTTTTTTCACTATATATATAAAATGACAGTTTAAAAAAAGCTGTTTTTGACCAAAGACTTTAAACAAATTGCACAATAATATTGGAAAGCAAAGTGGATTGGGTTTTTGTGGTGCTTTAGGTTTACTTTGCTACACATTCATCCAGACTTTCTCTTCTTCTCAGGTGGTTACAAATAAATGAGATGGGAAACGCTGCATGTCTAGTTTGTTCCTTGATAATGTTAAAAAGAAAAGACTAACACAGCAGAATGGACTAAGCACACATCCTAGGGTTTGCATGTTAAAGGGTTATTTACAAAGTAAATGCATCCTGCTACAGAGCAACAAAAATTATAACTTCCTTGCCCCCAGTTTCCTTAAGGCTTTTTCCAAGAACTTTTTTATTCTTGGCTCGGTCGTCGCACACGTCAAGCCGAAGAAAGAAGCAATTCACTTTTAACAATGGGGATTTTATGGGGGTCTCTGTGGTACTCAGCTACTCTTCTGTTTCCTTTTCCTTCAGCTTTATACTATAAAACCTTTAGAATCAAGAAATTATATGACCTTTTGTGGACTTTCTTTTATTTATTGTCCCTTTGATCTCTGCAACATTCATACATAAAGGCACAAATTAATTTTGAATAAATAAATAATACATTTACATATATAAAACTGTATTATGAATAACAGGAAATTATGTAAGGGCTAATGCACTTGGAGGTGTCATTATCAGAAATTAATTGACAAATGGAAGGTGCATCGGACACTTGCTTCTGGAAAGCAATAATGAACGACTTTAAGGGCATTATTATCCTGCTTATACCATGGTCACTACTGAAAAATAAATACATAAATACAAAATCAAGTATTAGTATTTTATTTTTGTTATTTTTTATTTTTAACTAATTTTCCCAATAAGCGGACCATTTGATACACAGAACCTGCAGCTGGTGTATAAGGACTGACCAATACGCCAAACATTATGTTGAGGGGTCCTAAGCATCATTTCAGAGGGAAAGGTCACTTCTTTGCGCTTGTTTTCATCCAGATGATGAAGAAGCAGTTTCCCAGATTGCTTGTATTCCAAGAAGTTTCCACCATTAACTCTGATACGCATATGTCTATGAACAAATCATTTATTTTATTGTTACTAATAAAATTATTTATTAACATGCATTCGCTCTGTGTCGAGCAGTGAGATGAGCAGGACTGAAAGAGAGGCACGTAACTCTTACTAATTAAATTCGACTGACATCCTGTCATGTCCACTATCCAAGTTGGATATTTCTTGGGTCCAACAAGTTTAGGCCAGTGCAGTAATATAGACCATTGGACTAAAACATTTTTGTTTATGTTAAATATCCTTTTTTCAATGGACGCCCTGCAGCCAATCTGAATAGAGTATTTACCCAGACCATGATAGAAAACCAAGTTTTTTTTTTGGATAAAAAAATGTGTAGCTTTTATTTTGTGCCTTTTTGCGAAAACACATTTTTGTTTTGTATTTTGCTCTTGTTGTTCTAAACTTGATAAAAAGTATCTTCTTTACTGAAGGAGAACTAGTCCCATTTGTGCCGGTGTTTTTTTTCTTTTTGAATGCATGATTAATATAGCGGTTTGAACATCTTTGTTGTTTAAACAAATGTGAGGTTAACATGAGAGCGGTGGAGGCGTGGCATTAATGACCCGCTAACGTGCCCATGGGAAGAAACATTAGACAAACAGCTTTCCGGAAACACTGAGCAGGCTTCCCCTGCGTCTCTGCAGGCCGTCTAAAAATACCGCTGGGCTTCTTTTGTGATATTGAATCTTGGTGCTGACATATAGTTGGCAGACCTTCCATCATTTTACCCAAACTCCCAAAGGACTCGATTTTCTTTTTACTGCTGTCACAAATGGAAATCTTCATGAGCCTCATAATGTACAGGGCGGACTTTCTCTTTAGCGGTTCTGCACTCAGACAGTGAGGACTTTTGCAACGCTCCAGAATCACGATCAGTAATTACTCTATTGATTGAAATGAATGACGTTACTAAAACTGAACTCACAACTGAGGTTTTGAACTTACTGCCATGTTGGACGCGTTGTGTTATTACTTATTCTGTTTGCTTGAAAAGATGCGTTAATAATCTGATATAGTGTAGAAAATGAAGAGTTGCTTTGTATGCTTGTTGTTTGTGTTGATGGGAAAAATGATAAATATTCATGTATTCGAAAAATACCAGTTAAATTTACTCAATTATATGTAAAAACATTATTTTTAAAGAAACTCACAAAATGTTTTTTAAAATCTTGTCGAGAAAAATGAATTTGTCAGTTTTGTCTCTAATAAAATGTGATAGATGTCAGTTAACAAGTCAACAACAACTAATATAACCAAAACAAAACCGAAGTAATAGAATTATAAGAAAAAGTGAGAATTTTACAAGAATTGTAAGTAAATTTTACTAGATTCTTGCAAAATAAATAACATGTACAAAATTGTTACAAGCATTTTTAAGTGACCCTTATGGGTAATTTTTTCAGTGGATGCTGACGTGACTGGCTGGATGCGTACCCCGAGGTGTTTTTGGGGGAGGCGGCTTCTTCTTTTTCCTCTGGTCTTTGAAGGATATTAAAGCTTCAATGTGGTCATAGATCTCTGTTCCCTCGATAGCTTCATCTCCCATTTATTAAGCAGAGTTGCAGGAAAAATCCTGATGACATGTTCTCGGTTTTCAATCTCTTTTCAATATTTAGCCTCATCTCTCATTTGCTCTGGCTGCATGGCCTCTGCACCCAATCGATCTTCAATTCTAGCCTGTTTTTGTGGGATTTTTCAGACACTGGATCCAGCTATTTGGCTTCATTAAACAGTAACGCTCACATTGTGGGGGGAAGCTGCTCTGGAGGTGCACAGTAATGTTTTTCACTTCAAAAAACAGATGATTCCAAAATGGTTTTTGGTGGAAAATGGGTTTAATTTGCATATTCTGTTTCTATCATTACCTTTTTTTTAATTTGCATGAACTATTTTTTAAAGGACTCACTCCAGTGAAAATAGTGATTTTGGTGGTTTTAACATGTTCTTGTGGAATTCTACTGACGATCTAAAACAGAGAGCCCTCAGCAATGTGGAGGGGAACGGGGGCGGGGTTGCTACACAACTCAGAGATGAATTTCTAACGAACTCCTGCCCTGCAGAAACTATGTCCTTGAAACAGACACAGCTTTTTGGATTTTTGCTTAAAATAAACAGCATGATGATTATTAAAAGACCACATAGGATGCTTTAAAAATTGAAAAAAAAGGGCAGCGCAGTGGGACTTTAGATGTTCCATGCTGTATAACTAAGATTTGTCCAAGCTTTGGCCAACTAAACAACAAGGATAAAACTGCAGTTTCTGATGCAACAGAGACAAGAAATGACAGACTGAGCCTCATGAAGAAAATCCACACAAATTCTGGAAAGGTACACACATGCAGACAGAAGCAGATTATCAGGAGAGACTAAGGGAAGGTGAAGACGTTTTTCCTCGTTGGTGGCCCCCATGACCTCTCCGTTCCTCTGGGAGTGGGTGTGCAGGTCGGTGTTTGGGAGAGGAATGTGCTCCCGGCTGGAGAGGGTCCGAGCGCACACAGGAGTCTCCGCTGCTGCCAGCTCTCCTGAAAAATCAGGTCCAGCCAGCAGCGGAAACCCGATCCTCCTCACCAGCTGGCCTGTTTGCTCAGAACAGGAGAGCGGCACGGCGTTGATGAACACACATGCTGAATCAATGAGCTGACAGATTGGAGAAAGCAAGCATGACTTCCTGGACCCAAATGCAAATGTTTTACTTCAACTGCGGGTAAAGTCATTTATCCGCTCTGACGGTAGTGAAAGGGTGAAGCAGGAGGCCACAGCCCCTTTATTTCTGCATTTCTCAGTTATTCCATGATATGTTTTTGTGATTCTGAACTTTAGCACCGTTTATCGGAGCATCCTTAATTGAGTGGAGGTTTAATCTGACAAAGGAGCTTGTGAAAACACTTCAGCCTGTCTGAGAAATCCAGTGGAGATTTGGATGAGCGGCTCTAAACCTGCCGGGTTCCAGGCGTCATCAGCCTCTCCAGAGAGAGAGAGAGAGAGAGTGAGTGGAAACCCAATCACTTTTGTTCTGAGATCCAAGGCATTTCTTTTGAATCCCTCCTGATTATTGCTTTGCCTTTTTCCAGCATCCCAAAGCCTGGTAGTACTTACTGCATTGCCTGAGATCCATCACAACAGAGAATATAGCCACTCATCCCTTTCACAGAATGGGTTCAGTCTTTGAGGGATGTTGCAATCCCTGCAGCAGCTATCAAAACTCCTCACGCTCTCTTTTTGAAGGAGGATAGCTCTGCTTTGGCAGCTCTTCGTCAGGACACGACGTTTGGCGTGAGATTCCAAGAGCATCTAAGGATGTGGCGCTTTTCTCCTTGATACTCTGCTTTTCCCACATCCTCATTTACTAATAGAGGGGTTGTCAGTTCCTGCACGAGGCGTCCCGGTTTTCTCTCCACCCATCTCCCTTTGAGCTCATTTGTGTGGGAATGGCGACAACAGTGAGGACAGATTACAACCTGGTGCGCTTGCTTTGTTACCAGTTGTCATGTACCATTTATCACGCTTGCAAATTGCAACACCTCTGCTCTGCTTTGGCAGCCACCCTCTCTCTGGGGCGGCTCATTAAGAAAACCATCAGGATGCCGTAGAGGAACAGCAGAGGTGTGTGGAACGGGAAAAAAAGCCGTTGGCATCCATGCAAATATTCTCGTGTGGCAACATGTGCTGGCAGGAAGAGCTGGCAGGCACAGACATTGACAGCTAGAGGCTGATGTGACAATATTAGGTGGGTTTACCTGTGACAAAGGGGATGTTTGGTTGCTAGTCTCCGCATAAACAAAGAGCTTAAAGCTTGAACTCTGGTATACGGTGTCCTTTGGCTTACATGTTGGTTTCTTCCTCCTGTATGTGAGCTGCCAGGTTGTTCGTCACTAGAGGCCACAATCTCTCTAAACACCGTTTCCCAGCATGCATGTGTTTGTGGCTGTGGGTTTGATGGTTTTACCTAATCCCAGGTCCAAAACCTTCAAAATCACTTTTTGGTAAAACTTTAAACAAATATAAAAAATTGAAAAAAGATTGTTTTACTGAATTCCCAGAAATTGTAAATCTACAGTGAGCGGTAAACAGATTTTTTTTCCCCCTGACATTTCCATTTCTTTTCTCTCACAGCCGTGCAATCAAGACCAATCAGGACCTCCTTCCAGAGACCCCCTGGACAAACCTGTTTTATGACGACTTCTGGGGCACCTTACTCACGCACAGTGGCAGCCATAAGTCTTACCGACCCCTCTGCACCCTCTCCTTCCGCCTTAATCATGCTGTGGGTGGGATGGAGCCTTGGGGGTACCACCTGGTTAATGTGGCCTTCCACGGTGCTGTAACTGTCCTGTTTACCGTCCTGGCTCGCCTGCTGCTCGGAGGAGGACCGTGGAGTCTTCTGGCAGGCTTGCTCTTCGCTTCTCACCCCATCCACACCGAGGCGGTGGCCGGTGTCGTCGGACGGGCCGACGAGGGTGCTGCCCTGTTCTTTTTGCTGTCGCTGCTGTGTTACATCCGTCACTGCAGGCTGCGGGGGCCAGACGGGGCCCTGCGGCTCACAGCGTGGCTCCTGGGCAGTTTGGGGTGTGCTGCATGCAGCATGCTGTGGAAGGAGCTGGGGGTCACCGTCCTGGCCGTGTCTGCGTTGTACGACGTCTGCGTTGTCCACAGACTCAGGCTGCGGCAGATCGTCACGCTCGTCTACAAGGTAAACTATTTTCCAGTCGACAACCCAGGCAAATATTTTGGCACAGTCATTTCAATACACATTCACTCAAGTCATTTCAATGACAAAATAGCATGAGCAATAAGCAGTTGATTAACAAAAGTCCCTTATCCTTCCGACTAAGCAGCAATGCAAACAGTTATCTTCCAGCCACAACATACTACTGAAGGAACTCATTTTGGTTTCTACCAAGGACCTTTTGGTTTTTTTTGGTGACGTAAAGGGGTGGGGCTCTGGGAATTGTAGTTCTTGGTTGATTTGAAAAAAGTTTGACCGGACAAAAAATGTTTTCCCTTGGTCGGCAGGAGGCTCCGACAGAGCTTTACAGTTTGTTTGTAAATTTATTTCGAATTATACATAGAAAACAACAAAGGAAAATTGTGTCTAGATTAGAAGTAAGGGTTAATGGAAGATGAAGTGTGCATTATCACTTTTTATACCATGGTCCGGGTGAATACTCGATTCTGATTGGCTGCTGGGTGTGCATTAAAAACTGATAACCGCAGGTGAAAAAAGAAGTTCCGGTCACCTCAACACAATAATAAAGAACAAATAACACAGTACCTCATTTTTATAAGCTAGCACCTACACAAACAAGAAGCTGTAGAACTCAGATTTATCTTTCTTCCTCATACTGAAAACTATTATCTTTTGCTTAAATTGGTTTATACTACTATTACTGTGGTAGTACATCATTCAGACTCTTCCATAACTTTACTCCATATGTTGTTATACAAAAGACTTCTCTCAAATAAATTTCTTTCCCCCAACTATAACCACCCAATCTGTCAGAAAACATTGCTTGTAAATGTACTGGTAGAAATAACTCATGAGTGTGATGTCCACAACTTACATAATGAATAATTCTTCCTGTTCTTTTCTCTAAAACGGTCTAAAAGAGGTTTTTTAAGTACTTCTCTAAATTTCTAAACAATAGCTTTAAGTTCATTGATGTTTTGTCTGCTAGGTGTATGAACAGATTCACCACCCTGATTCAACGCTGTTTTTATTCAATTCAATTCAGAAAAAAATACATAAACTAGATTTTATTTTCTGATTTAAAAAAAATAGTTTTTTTTACAAAAAAAATAGTTTTTTTTAAAATCCGTGCAGATTCCCCCCCAGCTGTTGCAGACAGAAGAAAGTCAATTCCTTCCTATTTCCTCTAATATCCATATTTTAGCAGATTATATTTTGCTTCTGTTTTGCATACCAGTAACAAAAAATTGAATTTTATTTTTTTAGAGTGCCCAAGTGAACAAAAGCAATCATCTTTTTTTCCCCCTTTCTTATTATTGAAGCACCAGGCTTTTTTCCCAAAAGCACCTTTCAGAACCAAGTACCATTTACCGTCTATTCAGTTTGCCATCTGCAGCTCCCCACTCATCGTGCTAAATTCAGCGGGATGTGTGCATAAATGTGACAAAAAAGCAGCAGAGCAGCCAGTCGGAGTGTGGTGAACCGGCCGCAAAAGCCGGAAAGAAGAGCAAACAGTGAATCCCTCGTGTCCCTGTTACTGCTCGGTAAACTGTGGTGATGAAGACTCGACCCGTTGCTGCCTCCGTCACCGTGCTGTGCCCCCATCGTTTCCACTTTATCGTCCTCATCGTGTCTTCTGGAGTGTGGTCCGTCCATTGCGGCTGGAAGACGAGCCCTCTAATGACTTGTCAGGCCCGCTTAGACTGAAGGAAAATGGGCCAAAAGGGCCGAAGTAAATGATGCCTCAGAGCTGACAGACCAAACACAGCGCCAATCCCATTGTCTTTGGGGGAAAAAGGGACTGAAAGATGCTTTTGCCGCAGTGGAGGCTCCATGTATTTCTGTCATTGTTTGCCACTGAGGTAAACAATGGCAGACAGAGACTCCGTGGCAGATTTCTGCTTCCACTCCACACTGAAGTCAGTGTTTGGTATTTTTACTACATCAGCTTTGCATAAAACTAGAGAAAATATATTAAATACCTGAAACAAAAGCTTTACAATTAAATGTAAGATACTTATTATAAAATCCGGCTTTGAAACAAGAAAAATCCTGAATGTCAATAAAATTAAAAATATTTCTCAAAGTTTTGTGTTGGGTCAAATCAGCTTAAAGCGAATGAAAAACCAGATTGTAAATTTGAAAAATAAAAAATATAAAATAACTATTTGACTGATGAAAATTAGATACTATGATTTTTTTTAATAAATAAAATAAGTAAACATTTCTTTTATTTGGTAAAACTTTTCATTTTAACTTTTTTATTCAAGTTTTACATTTACATTTATTAATTCACATCTTTTTTCCAAGTTTACAATATTACTGTTTTCAGATTTTATTTTTGTTTCAATCACAATGTCTTGTTTTCAATTTTCCGAATCTTTCTTTTTAAATATACTTTTTTCCCCCCGTTTATTTTAAAATGATCTAAATTTGACCCTATAGTTGTGTAGTAAATGTTAGTTCATTGTAAATTTATGTTGTAACATCAAATGCTTTTCTAAAACAATGCCACACAAACATTTTATTATTGTTTTATTACCTTCACCATTGAGAATAATAAATTAAAGGACTGATTAAAATATTTGAAACCAGTTTTTAACACATATTCTGCTTCTTACGTAATCTGCTCTGCTTTGAGTTGCCTAAAATAATTATTTAAGAGAAGAATTATATTAAAAAAATAAAAAAACAATTGCTGTGTTTTATTTTTGCTTAGGGAACTCCTGATCTAGGATTATGTTTTTGCGGCTCTGTAGCCCTTTTTTTGTAACACTGAATGCATATTTTCTAAAAGCCACATAGAAAATTTTTATTTTTGCTTTTTAGATAAATGAACTTGAATGCGAAAACATTTCTCTGACGGTCAGGCCTTTGTTTTTGTGACACGCACATTTCAGCTGACAACTGTCATTATCATAGCGTGTCATTTAGTCTCACCACAGACGGCATAAAAGGCAGAACAACAGCTCTCTCATTTCCAGATCTAGACTTCCTTCTTGTTGTCTCTTGAGCAAAGAGCACTTTGTGATCAGGCATGAATTTCACGACCCACTCTGATCTAAATGACAAACAGCCCTTTCACAATTTGGAACATTTGTCTCCGATGATGTTGAGTGGTGGTCTGCAAAGGGGAGTTGCAGATAAAACACTGACTGCATGTAAGTTAAATTGTACATTAAACATATATTAATGCAGAAATATAAAAAAAACTTCTTATAAGACCTCCTAATAATGTTTTAAGAAGATTGAAGTGTAAAAGCACAAATGTAACTCTATCAAACTCGTAAAAAGGGAGATCAGTTGCACGAGCGACAAGCTGTAATGGGCCAGCACCGTTTTATCTCTGAGATTTCTACACAGCTCATTTGACATTTAACACTTGAAACAGTAAAGTGCGGCTTCCTTATCTGATGGTGGCGAGCAGTCAATTACAGTACATCTGGAGTTTTATCTACAGCTCCCTTTGTGTCATTACGGGCTCTCTTTGAAGACTGGAAGCTGCTCTTTTATCTACAGGTTCATAAAAAACTCGTCCAACAATGACTGCAGGTCACATAAAACCCTAAATATAATTCAGTGGGCTTTTTACATCTTAATACTTTTGAATATTGTGGAACAGATAAGAATTTTGCCACCGTTGGTTAGTCTTCAGGGTTAGGGGTTGTAGTTATTGTGAATTAAAGGAATCAAAATATGTGCTTATAAAACACGTTGTAAAGTAAAATGTTGTAATGCATTTTTAAATTAGCTTTATTTCTTTGTAAGTGGACATTTGAGGGATGACTTCATGGGAAACCAGAATGAATTCAACTCCCCTCAGATGGCCCAGTGTTTGAGTTCATCTGTACTGTATTTATGCAGTGAAGCTCTATGGCTTTGTGCCAATTTCTTTACTATTCACCACTTCATGTGCTATATAGTGCATTCATTGGCGCTGTCCAAATCATTGACTGTACAATAACTGGACAGATAGCGTGTGTCATAACCTATAGAAAATGCCTTGCTTGTGGTTCCAACCAAATGAAGTCAATTCAGTCGCCATTTTCCCATGATTGTACATTGGCATGTTGGAACCCGGTGACCTCAGTAATCCCTGATTGGTCTGTCTACATTTGGATGGTAACCGCTCTCTCCAATAAGGAGTGAGCATGTTAGAAGGTGAATCCAGAATCTGTCAAACACCTACATTTATTGAGGAATCTGTTTGGTCAGTTTATAACTTGAATAACTCCTGCTTCAGCCAAATATCATGAAAAAAAACATTGGGATTATCAAGAACATGTTAATAAAAGTTATCCGATCCAGAATGGTTATTCTGACCAATAGAATGAGTAACAGCTGTTTCTTTTCTCTGGAGCCAGCAGGTACTTCCTGTTTGGAATGCCAGGGGGGAGGAGTCACTCAGACCTGTTCTCTTTTACAGTCGATGGTCTGTATGTCCTAGAAGTCTCAGAGAAACTAGTGAGCATCAATGCTTACCACATCTGCAAATGTAGAACAAAATGCATAATGTCAGAAAAATTTTTCATTAAAATAAATGTATTAAAGCGTATTTCTTCCACAAAACATCTGCGTTTGCATCATCAAAAAACAGTGGATTTAGTCTTCCTGAAATATTTGGTGTTTTAGACCGTAAATTGGCATCCTAATTTACCATCAACCCTTTAACATCGACAACCGTAAAACAACATGGGCTCTCTGAACTGCTGTGGGTGTTCGACCTTTTTACATGATTAACGTTATTCCAATGCATTTTAAAGCAGAAAAAAAGCAGCTTTTTACTACTGTGTATTAAAGTTTTAAAATAATTAACTCAATTCCAACAGACTCTGGCGTCAGATTCAAAGATGTTCAAAAACCACTGGAGCTAAAGCTTTGGTGTCAGAGCGGCCACTGGCGTACCACATTTTTTGGCAATTCAAAACAATTATCAAAAAATTAGAGCACTTTTAGCAAACAATGTTCTATAGAGATTCAGTTTTCAAATAAAGTTAAATGTTTTTATTTTCAACCAGAAAATGCTCCACTGGATGCAATAACCATGGCGTATTTATTTGCATATAACCATTTTCTAAACCTAAAACGACCGACACCCGTTTCCAGCAGCATCAGCCTTCTATTTTTCTTTCTGCAGTCATTAGTCTGTATGTTTAGGGTTGAATCCGCCGGCACGTACGCCGTTGATAACTGCTGCCAGACCCAGCTTCAGTTTACAGTCTTCTAATTGGTTCTTTCCAAGACGTGTTCGGTCTTGAAAAGGGGAGGAAAGGAGCTGTCATTAAATTGTTTATTCAAGCTGACCTTTACAGTGCTGAGATTCTCCAGTTGCTTTTTGCCTGATTAAAGCCTTTATGGCCATGTGCTGCCATGTATCCAGGCCATGAATTGATAGCGCTCAGGAGTTAGGGCGCTGGCAGCGATGAGAATGCGGCAAAACCACACGTTATGTGGAAAAATGGGCCTCACAAGACTGTTGTTGTGCACCGTATTAGTTAATAGGCCCATTTCCAATACAAGATGAAGACAATTAAAGTCCATAATTTCATTGAGGAAAGAATAGAATCTGATAGCTATTAGCGTGTGACGTTGGACTGCGATTGTTTGGTTTAGCAATAAAAAAGAACGTTGGAGACGGTGAACAGAAAGCCTAAAAGGAAAAACAGAGGGGTTGTAAAACTCCTTTATTCTGATTTGTTGTGCGGATGCTGTGCTAAGCTTTTTGTCTACTTTTTTTGTATGTAATGTGTTTTTGTTTCTTTTGTTTCAATCATGTGGAGTTTAAAGCTTGAGCTCAAACCCAGATGGGACAAGACTTTTGAAATCTGACGCTCTGAAGTCGTTCACTGGAGGCAGACGATGCATCTTTGCGATGCGACGTCAATGCCTGACGTCTCGCAGCCTTTTCTAAGCACACAAAAGGTCTCCAAAACGTCCTCAGGGAACTCAAAGCATTCCTTCGCGGACGCCCTTGTTCTCCTCAAACATCTAACAGCACGAGTAGAAAAGGTTTTTTTCAAATCTGGGACGAGACCCAGCTGGCTCCAGAGCATGTCAAACCTGCACACATCATCTTTTCACGCCTCCTGTTGTTTTTTTCCTTTCACTTGTCCTGTGAGGAATGAGTCTGGAGGGCGACGACACTGACAGCCGACGTGGTCGGGGAGCTCAGGTGTTTGGGAGCTGGAAAGGTCTGACCTTGATGGAAGGAAAGAAGAGAGATTGATGGGAGGAAGAGTTCTCACATGAGCTCTTCGTGATATACACTAGGTGGGATTCCCAGCGTTTTCGCTGATGCTTAAAGAAACTAAGGCCAACTCACAGAATCGTACTTGTAGCTCCACAGATGCTCCTCTATGCTCTAATGACTCCTGTCACCGTGTGATGGATTGAGCTTTTTGGGCTCAGCTGATGCCCCCAACTAGCTACCTCATACGTGAAGATACAGACCAGGGCTTCTGCTGCAGATTAAAAAAGAAAAAGGGCAGAATCTCAACCTATATTAATAAAAAAAAACAATGTAGTTGAATACCTCTTTTTTAACCCTTGTGCTATCCTAGGCACTTTAACATTGGGAGTTGGGTCATCTAGACCCACTAGACAGAGCTCTGAACCTTTTTTCTTCAATGATTTGTGAACCTCACTGGTGTCCATGGATTACATGAAATCTTTCCACCTTCATCCACCTTTGTCATGGTAGGGAGAACACCTCAATGGAAGGGGGGGGGGGGTCATCTAGGATTGCACAAGGTATAAGGTGGTAGAATGTAAGTTAGATAATAATTTCAAGGAGAAATATGACAAAGTGGCTACAAAAAAGGGAAAGCAGATCTTCTGTGTTACAATTTAGTTTAGCTTTTATGATTGCTGTTGTAAATATTTATATGCATTCTAAGCCATGATGATGATGGTCTTCCTCCAAATAGGGGGTTCTTAGTCTTTCCTCTGAAAATTGCTGTGATGAGTTGTCATTCTACATTTGATCCAATGCAACTTAAAAAATCTCTCAAAAATACATTTTGTTTTTAAATTTTGCTCTGAAGATTAACAACTGCATTGATCAACTATTTTTAACCATTAATTTTGTAATAAAAATTAGATTATTAGCCAATTTAATTCAATTTTATTTATATAGCCCAATATTACAACAATCGTCTCAATGGGCTTCATACTGGTAAATGTATAAGAACGTGAAATCAGTCACAAAATTCAATAGGTAACTGCAAAGCTACACTGGACATCCCTGCAGTTAGACCCTCCTTCTCTGTAAGGAAAAACTCCTAAAAAGAAATAAAAACTGAATCCAGGAAAACAAAAGAAGAAACCTCAGGGGTGCCCACATGAAGGAGGGATCCTCCCCCAGGACGGACAGGCCATGTACCAGAACTCATAGAGAACGATTAGCCTATCTAACTCTACAACTAGATGTTTAAATAGGCCAGCAGATGAAGGGTGGGGGTTGGCTCAAAACCACACCCCCACATAAAATTACTCCAAAAAAAAAACAACTGAAACCCCCCCCCAAAAAAAACAAAGGTTGAAAATACAAAAAAATAAATAAAGAAAATACAAAAAAAGCAGCTGTTACAGATACACTTTTTTCATTTGGTAAAAGTTTGGGGTTTATAGTTTTTTTTTAATTCTTGTATGAACTTCTCACCATAAAGAGCGGGAGAGGCTCATGCGGTCGAGCAGGTCGTCGACGGCCAGTCAACCGTCGTCGTGTCCTTGGGAGAGACACCTCCCTGCCTCCAGTGGGGCTTCACCGGGTTGTGAATGTCCATGAATGTCCTGGTGATGGTCAGAGGGGCAGTAGGCGCAAACTGGCAGCCACGCCTCTGTCCTTCATGTATGAATGAGGAGTGAATGACTAATGGACATTGTGAACGTCTGGAAAAGCGCAGATAAATCAAATCCATTATTGTTATTATTTTTAATAAATTCCAAAAAATGTTTGCCAATTTAAAGTATTTAATTTGGTAAATTTGGGAAGGTGTGCCTTCGGGGTTTAGTGATGTCTTTGCTTTGCGCCAAAACCAGCTGATGCAGGTGCCGGCGCGGTATTGAATTCAGGACACAGAAGTGGACCTGACAGCCTACGTTTCCAGCAGCAGCAGCCAGTCATGTGGAAGACTTTCCCTTCAGACTGTAGATGCATCAAGAAAAGAGAAGCAGGACAATGAAGAGCTGCACAGCTCAGGCTGGTTTAAAAGCTGTCTTCAAACAATCAAGTGAATTTTTTTAAATCCTCACTGCGTCTCTTATTTTCTAAAATGTGTTCGATTTCAGCTCTGGTGACGTTTAAACAAAACTATTAGCTAAATATTAAAATGTGCGATCAAAACAAGCCTAATTAGACAGCTGGCATCGATACAATTCTCCAAGTTGATTCAGCTGTTTTACAGTCAGGAAGCCACCATCATGGATTGGAATCTAAATATGTCTCTCTAACTGAACGAGTCGCATCAGGTCTTCAAGCTGTTGCAAAGACAAAACATCTAGCACTTGTCATCTCTTCGGCTAGAATATAAGTGAAAAAAGTTTTCTAAACAAGTGTATAAAGGCAAAAGGGTTGGAGGGCGTGTCCTAAGGGAGGGACAGCCAATGGACACAGCATCAGTTTGAGATGGCTCCTATAGTGAACATCTCAGTGGTTTACATTTATAAAAAATAAAAATAAAAATAAAAACCTGGTCCGTTTGGGTCCGTGTGAAAGGATTTAGAATGGTTGCAGAATAACAGCTGATGTCATTTTCAGCTGAAAGACGGATTCATGTTTAGCAACTAAGACGTCCTAAAAACAATTTCAGGCTTCAAAGGAGGTGGTGGATAATCCAAATCAGAATCAGAATCAGAAATACTTTTTTGATCCCACACGTGGGACATTTGTTTGTCACCATAGCAACTGACAGCAGAGGTAAAAAAAGACAAGAACAAAGGAAATGTAGGATAAATGCAAACAACGAGGTAGTATTATTTAAAAAGCTATTTACAGAACAGTGCAGGTAAAAAGATGTGCAAAAGAAATGTGCAAAATAGAAAAAAACTAAATCAATAGATAATAAAAAATGTGCAAAGGTCATCTTTTACAGGGTTATTGCATTGGGTATGAAGGATTTCTGGCAGTTTTGGAGTGGAGCTGTCTGAGCCTCCTAGCTCTGCTGTTTGGCCAGAACAGGGAGGAGAGGATGCTCTGATGCTCATGATTGAAAGGAGTCTGTTCAGTGACCTCCTCTCCATCACTGCTTCAAAGGTTTCCTGTTTGCAGCCAATGACAGAACCCGCCTTCCTGATCAGCTTCTTCAGTCTGTTGGCCTCACTAAACGCAATAATGTTTGAGTGACTCGTGTTTGGTTTCTTGTTGTTGTTGTTCTTTTTTTTTTTTTGGGGGGGGGGGGGGGGGGTCATTTCCTAGTCTTGATGTCACCTTGGGCTTGAACTTCCCCACCCCCAACCCCTCCCCTCCCCTCTCAGATTGCGTGGTCAGATAGCGTTTAAGGAAACTGATTCATGGGCAGCCAAGAAGCGTTCTTGCCACGTACTGAATTTCAGGCACCCTTCGGCCCTCTGGGATCAAACAAAACCAGATTATTTTACAATTCAACCCCACCAAGTGTTGGTTTCTAGTTTTTTGTTTTTTTTTATCTTCCCTTCAGAACTCTGAAATCGTTTTCGGTCTTGTTTAGCTGCACTTTCTGCTCCTTTGGTCAAATGTTTGTAATAAATGGGCTGGAGGTTTTTTACTGTTTCGGTCGCCCCACTGTCCCATACTGGAATGATTACAGCAGCAAAGCCACGGGACAATCCAACAGTTGTAAACATAGATGCCGTCTGTGAGGGGGGAAAATAAACCCTTAAAAAAGGGTCTAAAATAAATTCCAGTTGGATTGAGCCTTGGGTTGATTGAAGGATCAAAGCTCAGTTCTGTGACTGACCTCGGGACAGCGCATCCATTCTAATAGATGAACAGACAGATGTGAAGTGGTTTATTTATTATTTAAATAGAGCTGGATAGAATCAGGTTCTCTGGATCTTAGTGTTTTGACACACTAAAGCGAACCTACAGGTTTCATTTTTCTGCTTCACATCTGGGAGTTCTTGTCCAAATCCCCGCTGATTGGAAATGTTGGTGTGTACGGATTTAGAATGAATTCAAGCCTGCATGAAGGCACGGGGAGAGACGTACTGACACACCACAAAACTGTCATTTATTTTATAAAGGTTTTATGTATTTATGAGGCTGGTTTGCTTTTTGAATAATAAGTCCCACTTTCCACACAGCAAAAAGAGGTAGAAATAGGAAAAGAAATCAAACGATCTATAATAATCTCTCCATGCAGCAATATAGTTTACTTAAGAAATTGAATAACAACATTTCTAAATCAAGAACTGACATAAACATTCAAAGAGAGAAAAATAATCTAAAAGAGCTAACTTTTTAGATAAATTACTTCAAATTGAATGTTCTACAGCCCACTAAGAAGATTTTTGTTTACTAGTTCCAAGCAAATGGTTTGTATTTTTGATATTTATTTAACCTACTTATAGATCATTTTGGTTACTACTGTAATAAGTGGAAATGACTTATTTTAGAACAAAATAAGAATATTTTATGTATATTGGGCAATCTTAATAAATCTTCATCAAATCTTAGATTGTATTCAAACTGGACACATTTGGTCCGCTTAACCCTTGTGCTATCCTATGACCCCCCCCCTTCCATTGAGGTGTTTTCCCTACCATGACAAAGGTGGATAAAGGTGGAAAGATTTCATGTAATCCATGGACACCAGTGAAGATCACAAATCATTGAAGAAAAAAGGTTCAGAGCTCTGTCTAGTGGGTCTAGATGACCCAACTCCCAATGGTAAAGTGCCTAGGATAGCACAAGGGTTCAAGTGAACCAGAGTTCATTCCCCTTGATAATCCAGATCAGGTTTTCGGTCTGGGACCAGGAACCGCTCTCTTACCCATCTTTTTGAGGCGGTCTCGGTTTGTTTCCAATCGGACTAACCTCCGGTTTGCTCTGAGTTTTCTCAGTCTGAAAATGCTCGATTCCAGCCTCGGAGCAGAACAACTGGTAAACGGCGTGAACTTGCATAGCCGGTATAGACGGTACCAAAGCGCTTCACAGTCCCAGTCACGCAGTGATGGTGGCCCCCGGCTGCCGAACACCTTCCACCAGAGAATCAATTTTTTCTATTGTCAAGACAAGGGTTTGCAGCAAAAGGACTCATTTTAATACTAATTTTCTTATCCTTGTTATGAGCGAGAACAAAATACTGTAAAGAACCTTGGAAAGTGTGTTGAGCCAAGAGAAGTGGCAACAACTTCAAACCCACTAAAATAAAATATAGGTTTTAAATCTGTTACAGCTTACAGTGCGATGGAGTTTTTTGGAAGATGTTCTCTCTCTGCTTATCGCCTCTACTTTGCTAAACGTTTTTTTTTCCCAAAACATATCATGTTTCTGGCAAACGTACAGCACATTGTTTTTCATTTTTCTGCAAGAAATGTTTAAAGTTTTGGCAACAACTGCAAGTCATCATCTCACACCACAAGTCATCTTTTTCCTGGATGTTCTGTGAGCTCCTGTCATGCTTGTTACTCGCCAGTATATACAGCTACAAATGTTATGGTGTCCCTGCAATGTGGTGGTCAACTGTAACATGACACACCAGAGAGTTATTTCCAAGACAAAAAAAAAAAAGAGAGAGAGAGAAATAATGCTGTTTTCTACGAGCAGACTTTGACGTCTGTTAGATCCCAGCTCTGCCTTGGCTCTTTCCCTCCACCCCTTCAGATTACAGCCACTGAGACTCAGCAGTACAATGACTTTAATCTCCCAAATGCACGGTAATGAGTGGTAATCCAGAGAAGTCTAGTTTGGACAAAACTCCACTCAAATGGTGCATTTTATTCCCATTCTCTGTTTATCTTAAGGGACCTGTAGAGGCCACGAGTCGCTCAAGGCCAAGAATCCATCCCCCAAGCTTGGAGCTTGAATTTACAGTAGTGGTCACTCGGTCTCGTTGGACTTCACAGTACAAATAAATATGGGAAATGAAAGACCAGAATCAGAAACTCTGGGTTTATTTTTACTAACCACTCCTGCGGTTTCCCTCAATAAATATCTTCTCTCCAACGTTAAGGGCTTGGAGTTGACTTTGGTTTTCCTTTGTCATTAAATTCTCTTTGTTTGGTCTGCTTGACCCGTTGGGTTTTCAAAATGTCACTGCAGTTTATACCGAGAACCAATGAAGATTGATTGAAAAGATGTTGCTTTTTCTGACCTTTTAGCTGATAAAAGTCTATATATACTTTTATATTTTATCAAACAATGTTATTAGGTCAGGAGAACCAACAGTCTCGTTTTAAAAAACAGTATTCCCGAGGTCCAGCTCATCAACAAAGCGGCTTTTAGAAAGAACAGCAATGGAGTGAGACGGGTTTTCTCCACATTTTCTTTCAGCTCAAGCATCACCAACCACAGAGTTAGACAAAGTGGGTGATTTTCTGTTGATTATCTTGTTCTTCTTCTCCTTGATCTCCACTTAACCCCCCCCCCCCCCCCCCCATCACTTCTCCTTCACGGCTCAGTCGGACTCAGATTACGTTCTCCTTAAAGCAGTAAATCCATCTGAACAGAGACTGCCCCATGATGAGGTCTAAGGGACACTAATGAAACAAGAACCTCTTTAGACAGTCACTTTTGATGCCTAAACCGATATCTTCTGGGCCTAAAATTGAAAGATGGCTATTTTTTAATCAATTTTCCTCATTAAAAATGATTTAGATTTAGGACTACATATATAACGCTAATTGTTTTACAAAAATAAAAATTGCGTACTGGTTCAGTGTTTAGGACAAATAGAAAAGTTGCAGGTTGTTCTTCAGACGTATTTATATTCCCATTTTCTTATTTTCACACTTAATGTTACACTCAAAGTCCTTTAAAGACCCTCTCAAATCAACTTTTGACAGATTTTCAGTGTTCCCAGTGGTCTTTTAATAATGAAAAACTTGTCGCTTTCTAGGACATAATTTCTGCAGAGCGGCAGTAGTTTAATAGAAATTTGCCTCTGAGTTGTGGGCAGGACTGTTGGTGCTGAGCAGCCCCGCCCCACTTCCCCTCCCTGTAGCTCAGAGCTCTCTGTTTAAGGGGAGCAGAGAGCTTGTGGCCCGCTCAGCAGATTTTCTATGTGACCAATAAGTTCTTTTCAAAACTGCTTTTTTTTGTCTGCTCCTTATTTTAATAAAGAAATACTTAAAGCAATCAAATTTGAGCTTAATTCTCTTTAAATATGCCCTCCATCCTAAGAAAAATGCCACAAATACATTTTAAAAACAACCCTAATCCAAAAAAGAATAATTTTTCCAATGGAGTGGAGTCTTTAGGACAAGAGATATCACTTTTTTTTGTTGCAAAAAATGAATTCCATTCAGGTTGAGTGTTTCTGACAAATTAAAAAGTAGCAGGTTGTTACGAGGCCTCAATATTCAGACTTCTGAGTTTGAACTGGCAGTGCCCTTTTTAATAATAATGCATTTGTGCTGCGGCACTTTCATTTCCATTCAGGGAAAAATAAAATCAGGTATTGTGATTTAGCGCCGGTGGTGACCTCGAAGAGAGTCTGAAATATGTCTCGATATTATAATGTGATGCTTTTTGTTGTGGTCTCATGTCTACTTTAGGGAGCAGCAGGTTTTATGAGTTTTAGTTTGGTAGTGAATAAATTAGTTATTATTATTTGCCCACTCTTTGCTGGCATCTTTCCATGACTTTCTGAGTTGGCTCTTCAACCATGGTTGTGCTCTGGACCCCTGCCAGCCCCCAGAGCCCACTCTGGGGGGCCTCAGATGGGTTCCTGCGGGGTTAAAATCTTCGATTACCAGCAGCTTTAGTGTCATCCGCTGTGGGCTCCAACTTCATGACCTTTAGCTTTACATGAACCCTCCATCCAACAGTGGCTCTCACGACTTTTGGTAAACCCTATGGTAAAGGGTTGATGGTTGAACTCCAAAGTCATTTCTACGTAAAGACTGCATGAAGTTTTTCAGCTCATCTTGATCCGACGACAAGTAAGATCTCTACTGAAATCAAGTATTAAAAGACAGCAGATACGATTGTTTCATGTCTGGATGGCAACAAAAAGCACAAAACCAAGAAAAATTTAGGACGATGACTGTCAACATCCTGCAACATTTTTCATTTGACAATATTTGGTCATTTAAATGACTGAATATTGGCGTTTGAAGCCATTTTTTTAGCTCGCTGGTCTGCACGGTCCAGACAAATAAATAGACCACATCCATTAGAAATCAGCCTAATGGCTGTTGGAACAAAACTTCAAACTACACAAAAGAAAGCCATAAGGGCAATAACCTGGTCCACGCCAGATTCTCCAACAGATCCATTCTTCCACAGATTCAGCCTCCTTAAGTTACCGGAACTCAACACATATAACGCATGTGCGATGTAGTGTTGTAAATAAATTAAACAGTCGTTTGTGTGACCACTTTTCTCACCCTCTCGTCACCATGACACCAGGGGAAAGCATATGCTAAAAGGAAAAGAAACAGAAAGTTACAATTTACTAGCTTCTCTGTCTGTACCACAGGTCCAAAAATTTGGAATATTTTAGACAATGATGTCAAACAGTCTGCTACAACATACATGTTCAAAAGGAAACTGAATTTTGTCAACATACTGTACATAATGTTGCTGCGGCCGAAACCACTTATTAATGTGTTTGTGATTTCTCTCTGTTTGTGACACTTATATGGTCACGCACCTGAGTTTATGTTGTTCAAACTTATTGGCTTATTGTCCAACACTTTCCACTAATATTACCATTAAATTCTCAGATTATTATTTTATTTATTTAACTATTATAATACTTTTCTTTCCACCACTCATCTTTGATACTTTTACGCTAGACTAAAATGCTGGACCGCTAATAATAAGCATCTCCTTCGGGGGTGTCCATTTTATCCACGTTCTGTATTGTGAGGGAATTTGTTATTTGTGACACATTGTGGAAAACTAAACTAAACTAAACTAAACTAAACTAAACTAAACTAAACTAGCCCAGAATGGCCTGTGTTGTCCGGTTGGCCTTTACAGACATTTAAAATGAGGCTCACAAAATAAATGGCACCATAATAGTGATCCTGGGATCAGCTGAAAACGTGTCTGTTTTTATTGGAATCATTTTTAGAGTTTTTCCCACTAGAATGGATGGAGGTTTCAGATCAGAACTGCAGTGAATGGTTGCTGCTAAAGCTAATTTGCAGTTGTTGTTTTTCTGACTACAGTTGGGACGGCGGGAAAAAAAATACAAAAAAAAAACTATTGATAAGCAAGAAATTATTGATCCTTTGTGTGGAAAACAAGTGTTGGGAAAAGTGCACCAAATATTCATGTGTTCTACATGAGATTCCACTGCCTCCATCTGTAACTGTAAGGCATCATTATTACAACTAATAAAGACAAAGTGAGAAAGTTAGCAATCAAATAAAGATATTAGTAGATATCATGGCGAATTAATCAAAATATATATTTTCTAAACACCCACATCAATGGAAATTATGTTTTTAACATGATTTTGTGGCATTTGTTCGGATGGAGGACGTACACTAAAGTCAGAAAGTTGGTCTTAAAGTTTTATTTCTGAGTATTTCTTTTTTTCAAATCTTGAATCGGGAGCAGATATATAAATGCCTTTTGAAAAAGATGATATTTGTGACAAAGAACATACGCCGGGTGGACCAATTTTGCTGCCCCAGTAACGTAATGTGAGGTACTGTAAGGTTGCAGAAGGGTGTAAAAAGATTTGAAGGTTGCTCTGCACCAACAGTCCCCGCCCTCAGCTCAGAGGGGAATTTCTAATGAACTCGTGCCGCTCTGCAGAAACTATGTCATAGAAAACCACACCAGTTTGTACATAGACTTTGAAATCGATCAAAAGATGATCCCAGTGGATCTTTAAGTTCAAAGAGCCATATTTAAGCTTGAAGTATTGACCCACTACATTCATTTATTATTGGGCCATGTATATTTCTACATTTTATGGCTAATTTCAGCATTTTTGAGCTTAAGAACTAGTTCATTTTGGAAATAATGCAGGTCTAATGCTCATTTGAAACCACCAGTGCAGCATCAAAAACCCCTAAACTCAGTCTGCAGTTTGTTTATTTTACCACTATGCTGCACAAATACAGTTGGAGAGCTTGGGGTCCCTTCGGGTCTTTCTGTCTTTCGCTGCCTATCAGGCTCTCACACTGTGATCATTAACATGGATCTCCTCAAGTCATCTGAAGTGAACTCAGCTGAAAATGTGTGAAAATAGCTCAAAATGAGCATGCGGTGAATGCAGCAGCTTAGCTCCGTATATATGCAGGCATGTATTGTACAACACATTGTCAGGATGTGAGAAATTAGTGTCTTATCTTGTTTTGAGTCCCAGTAATCAGGTTTTACACCCAAAGGTTCTGCACTTTCCTGGATTATCACAACCGCTGGAGCTGATAAGAGGAGATAAATGGTGGCTGTGTGGTTCAAGGCAGATTAGCTGTTCCAGCAGTTGAGCAGGAAGGACACAAACAGAGTTTCTATCCATCCATCAAATCCACAGAGAGATTTATGGAGGCTTTCACAGGAATCCAGATATCTGCTTCATATGTGTGTGTGTCACTGTCTGAAGGTTGTGAAGGCGGTGAGACGGTGTGATTGGTGTTGTGAACTCATTTTCACTTCCATTACAAGTCTATGAATGTGGACAGGATTTTGATGGATGTCAGCTGCAGAAAATGGATCTTTAGCAACAAAAGGAGGGTCAGTCAGGAGGCTGGCTCAGGAATTCCTCTCAAGGGTGACAACTGAAATGATGAACTTCAGATTTGATGGACTTCCGAAATATGAGTTGGTTTAAAAAAATTAATGCATATATTTAAAGCATTAGGCTATTATATTTTTGTAATTATCCCCATTTTAGCCTAACATCTCAATCTGCAGCTGACGTTTACAGAAAAAGAGAAGAAAAAAGCCTTTTAGCCTGAATTTCCTTTCACTCAAATTAGTTCAATCATTGTCCAGGGGAATAAAAGGTAGACAGAGGCACAAACAGGGCTCCCTTAATTAGGCAGTTTTGCATTTCATCTCCAAGGATATTTGATGCGGCTGATTTATAAAAGCCTAAATTGTTGCAGCTCTGAGCTGATTGCGACTGAAGCACAAAAGAGAAGAAAAAGCCCCGCCCACAAGGCTCCTGTGGGGCTGAGCTAAACCACTTATTTCAGACTAAACTGGATTATTGACAAAAAATACAAAGCTGGAAGGCCTGGGTTTTCCTTCCTGAGAGGACCGCTGCTCCTGCGGAGTTATCGGCCGAGTAATTGAACTGCTGCTTTTGAATCTGTTTAACCAGAAACGTTATGGGGAAGGAACATTTCTGTTTATTCTGAAGATACCAGAAGATCTAGTAGACAAGATATGGTTTATGTTATTTTGTAATTTCTCTCCCAGTACAACTTTATATTTATATATATGATTTCTTCATTATTTCTTGAAATTCCTAAGATTGACCACTTTAACGAGATTGAGATCCTAAACCCGTGCTAAGAAGTCCCCTGCAAAAAGAGGTAGCCTTAAAATAGGAAAAGAGCACTAATGTTATGAAAAAATCATAAGAAAGTAGCCACACGATCTGTCCATGAATCAATATCTTTTACTCAACAAGGACATCTAGAAATAGGGAGTTCCATAGGAATTCAAAAAGGAGAAATAATCTAAAGAAGCCAACTGTTCGATGGAATCACTTCTAAGTGAAGGTTCTCCAGCTCAATAATACGTTTTTTTTTCTAGTTCTAAGCAAATGATTTGTATTTTTTGAGCCTATGAACCTAATTGCTGTTCATTTTGATTACAGTGACGAAAAAAACGATTGTAATCAGTGAAAATGACATAAAAAGAATCTCAGTACAAGTTGGTCCACCTTAATAAATCCACATAAAATCTAAAACAAGCTCTTATTCTTAACATGTCTGTTTTCAAAATAATGACAATAAATGTCAGTCTAACCTTTAACACATTTATTGAACTTTAAAATAACAACCTCATTATTGAACCAAAAACTAAACTGCAATTTAAATTGGTGCTGTCATGTGATTCATTTTTTTGTCTGATGAATTAATCATAACCTTTAATTTTTTGATCAAATTAATTTCTTTTTAATCAAACCTATTAACTGCTGTAAAAAGTCTAATTTTAAGGTAGTTTCATTTAAATTTGTGACACTGTGTTTTGCAGTAAAAGATCAAATTAGAACAAAAAAAGTGGCTTTAGGATGTTTTTCTAAAATAACAGACTTCCAACACAGAGGGGGATATTTTTCAATCGCAAACAGCTTCAGAAAATAAATAAATAAATAAATAAAAACACTAGAACAAAACTACAGGTCCACTCTGCTCTAATTCATCACATAAAGTAGTGAGTCTTATACAAAAATTATTGACCACAAACTTCTTATTAATAACATAATATACAGTACAGACCATCAAAAAATACATTTAAATACATTATTTTGGTGTTAATAAAAAGAAATATCCCAACGCAATGCATTGTGGTCTATATTCGCCGATCTAGTGAACATTGAGGAACGCTGGTTTTTTTCTTTTTTAGGACATTGAATTTTGGAATTTAGATCCGTACAGCACTACAAAATGGCGAACGCACTATAAAGTGCATAATGTAGTGATTATGGAAGTAATTGGGACACAGCCACGTTTTCAGCAGAGTTTAAATAAAACATTTATGCAAGTAAACAGTTGGACATTTGTTTAATATATTTATTAAATTAAATTGATTAATTAATCGCGATTAATGCAATAACTTTACACCCTTAAGTTAAGTTTATTTAAGTATTGAATCAAGTTTTCTGTTGCCAAGATTTTGGAGCAAAATGACTCATTTTAATAATCATTTCCTTATTTCCAGATCCTTTGCTCTTAATGAAACAAAAAAATCTGAGCCGTGCTATTTTGAGAAACGCATGAAAAGATGTAAGACAATTTGAAACAACTTTAAACCCGCTAAAACATCTCCACATCTACAAACAAGGTTTGAAATCTTTGCGAGCATCAAATAGTTTGCAGTCTTCGGATTTTACTCTGTGAATGTTTTAGGGGGAAATGTTCCTGTGCAGCACAGGAATGTAAATGAGCCTCCTTCCACCGCACTGACATGTGGATGTAGTTAAGGTGAAGGTGTGTGCAGAGTCTGGGAAGACTCAAGATGACATATCTGTTTGTCACAGTGCCAGTTCGGAGTGAGGACGTTTGGGAGGATTTCCAGAATATCTCCGGTAGCAGCACTTCTGCTTCCCAGAGGTGTGTGCGCACATAAGTGAAAGGCGTGTGCCAAGCCGGTGCCCTTTCCAGGCCACTTTCATTAAAGCAGGAGCAAAAATCCATTTGCATATTTAAAGGATAAACAACGGATGAATTTATCGTGTTCCCTGGTTAGGAGTTTGGCTCAGAGCCACCATCTGTCCTCCACTAAAACAGCAGAAACTGTCTGCTGCCTTGTGAGCGTAGGCTTAGAGGAGACGCTTTTTCTTTAAAGTCCGTTGAGGATTCTTGTAAATCTGAGCTGCATATTTCTGAGGTGTTTTAGTGCTGCTCCCTCCATCAGCCTCTGCAGTGCAGAATAAAGCCGGTGGGCCTGACAGAACCTGGCTCATCTCTGTGTTTGAGCTGCTGCCGCTCACCTGCTTTGATTGAAAAGCAGCTGCGAGGCTTCTTTGATTTAGGGAATACGTTCAAACTCCAAACAGAAACCTGGTGAGACTGAAAGAAGGCGATCCTCCCTTTCATGTGGGGCAGCAGAGACGGAGCACTCTATGCCCGTCAAGCCCAAATCTTCAGTCTGACCCACTTCAGCAGACATGACATGTTTTAGTTTGGAGGGACATGGAAGCAATTTAATAATTCAACGCCAAAATGTTTCCAGTATGAAAACAGACTCTTGTAGGTCAAACATGAAGGCTTCTGCAGCTCTTCAATATGTGCAGCAACCAAGCCAGGAAAAGATGAAGATGCTCAATTTGTAAAAAATTTGTAAACCTCATTTTTGTCCTTGAACAAACCTTGCATGTCAAATCCGTCTGCCGATGAATGCTTTACATCAGACGGCATTTGGGGACCCTTGCGTTAAAGCCTTAATCACAACTGCCCCTAGGGGTGGACAGGGGCCAACTCCAGGTCGTTAAAACCTGCACAGGCAACGCAAGTGGCACTTAAACAACATGCAAGAGTCAGTAAGGGTAAAGTAGGTCAGACTCGTACAGATTTTTCATTTTTTCAATCCTCCAAACTCTGCGGACTGTTCGAGGAGCCCGTTAGTGCACGTGATACGTGCGCTTCTTACGGTGAAGCCATACTGTTAGAAATGAGGAAATTAGAGTGTTTGGGGACATCCATGTGTGGACAGTTAGGTATCACATGCATGTGTCATTTACACTCAGTCAGTAAGGAGCCACAACTCACAGCTCACTAACCACTAAAGTACGACAGCACCACCCATACATCATAAGTGTGTGTAACTTCACTTAGCCTCATAAATACTTCACGATACACTTAGCTGTCAGGACAGAACTCGGGGCTGGACTCAGATAACGGCAATCAGTGTGGCACAGGATATGACCAAAAACACTGGCACTGGACAAAGAGAGACTCAGACTATTTAAGACATGAGGGAGGGAATCACAGTCAGGGAGGATTAGACAGACGGTCACACCTGTAGGGAACAGACAAGGGCAGGAAGGAACAAGGCCTGAAACAAGAGGAGAGTGTGTTTCAAAATAAAACAGAAAGTGCAACACGAGTCAACACGAGTGACAAATATTAACCAAAAGTGCACAACTTAGGACATAACATAAGACTCACGAGACATGACATTACCACACACACAACAATGGTTTGTTCCATTTTCACGATGTCCCTCAAAGTGGACGTAGGAGCCTCAAGTAAACTGTAGGACACACCTGCGCTCCTCTTCCCTCTACGACCCTCCCGCGAGCCGGACCACCCAAAAACCTGCAGCACTCGTGGCAGTCAACCCCCTGGCTGGGTTTTTGACACGTGGTCACAGTTTTTACCATCAGATTTACACAGACTGAAGCCAAAGAGCACAGAAACTCTGTTATTAATAAAATGAACGGACGTCTTTCGACAATGTTCATTTTCTCTGAACGGTCACTTTGTTTGGCAGAGAAAGAAGACTTTGATGCAGACCAAACAAATCTAAGAGTTTAGAATTAAGAAAAGAAAAAACAAGCAGAGATGAAAAATGTTGTTCATCATATATGGCTTTAAAAAATAAAGATTTTCTGAACTGGTATGTTATTTAAATCAAATGTGATTTAAATGTGTTTGATTTGACTTCCTCATTAAGGAAAGTAGCTATTGTGCATCTGAAAAGGTGTTAGAAAGTCTATCATTTGTGCAAAGTGGTTTTATGCATATAATTGCAAAAATCTGGGAGGGGTTGGTTAAACATCTGGCATGGTGGGCTTTAGATGGAAAGTCCATCTCAAAGAAAGCCTCCAATGTCACCAGAAAAACAGAAATCTCATTAAAAAAGGTCTGGAAAGGTTTGGAAAGTTGTTAAGTATAGCAAGAGTTGGCAAATTGATAATGATGGTTAATGTTGAAATAAATCTGACTAAAGTACTTCTTTCTCCAACTCAAACTGAATTAGAAACACGACTCCAGACTGAAAAATTGGCCTTTTATTGCCAGAGGATTGAAGATCTTCATCTGTGCCATACTCAGCCACATCTTCATCAAATACACGTCACTGCTGGGCCTTTTGACAGAGATGACCTTTTCCCTCCTTCATGCTTGGGATATTTTCCAAAGCCGCTGTAAATAATTTATGCAAATATCAATCTCCAGATTCTTTTCACTTCTGTTTGGTGTTTTTTATTACCTGCAGAAGCACGACAAAATGAAAAAAAAAAGGATAATCCTCGGGGTAAACAGGATTAGTACTAGAGCAGGCCAGCTGGGCTGCATGTTGTACAGATATTGTTGTTTCCAGACCAGCTTTTTTTTTATCTGGTCGGTTTATAGATTTTTCTTTGCTGATGATGTTTTCTTCTGCATTTTTGAGATCACATTCTGTCCGGCACGACTGACAGCAGTCATTAACGCTCAGCATCCGTTGGTAAATGACTGCAGTTATGAGAGGCAATTGATGGACTGAGCCCCCACAGTGGGAGTGCAGTGAAGTTAATGATCACAGATGAAACAGTGTTACACTCTTTGGAATTTGTTGCTCAGAAAAGACCACACCCTCAGGGAGAAACCTAATGCAGCATTAAAATTCATGACCACAAGTTATTAAAAGAACAAACTGAATCCATCGCACTAATTATGAAACACTGTGACGGCCTGGAGATTCAGATTCAGGCATCTTAACATTATTAAACAAGCCATTTCTCTTATTCATTTCTTTAATAATATATTCATTTTTGATAAATTTTTAGCAAACGCTGCATGGCATTAAAAAATAAGCCTTTTTCTGTACGTTTAGAAACTGCTTTTCTAGTGTTGGTTCTCCAACATGAACATTAAGAAAGATTCGGAACAGGCAGGGCAGGGGTCACCAACTAGTGGACAGCGGTCCGGATCTGGACCCAGAAGCTGGGTCATGGGGACCCAAAACCCGAATCCGAACTTGATGCAAAACTAACATAATAGGCGCTTCTATTTTAAATCGAGCAGCTCTTGTTGTCATTCCAACCAATACAGAAGTTCTGTTTTTCGGAGCTGATTTGCACATTTGGCACACCTGCTCAGATCAATTTGCCGTCCCTCCAACCCTCTCTGACAAAAATTCTACTGAATTCATTTGAAGTGAAAGTTACAGTAGGTATAAACTATATGCAGATGTGCCACCAATCCTCCGCAACTAAATAATATATTACACTAAACATTTAGACATTATTAACTTCAAGAATTTTTTTTCCAACCAGACCTCTTTGAGTTGAAGTTGAAGACCCCAGGACCATTTTTCAGGACCTGCCAGAGTACAGTGAAAATATTCCACCGTTTTATTTTCCCACAGGTTGTTTCATATCAGCTCCCTTGAATGATGGATGGAGTTCATATTGCTGTTGGTTTGGATTTGCTTACAGAGACCATGAGGTTTGGATGAAAAATTAAGTCCTCTGTGATAAATCCACTGCCATTCTGATTTATAATTAAAAAAATGTAGGGGATCTTTTTGGGAATTAGATTTCATAAAATCCCGCAGCAGTACTGGACTCCAAGGACCAGATTGTTTTTGCAATTCTTCTGCGCCTATGAGTGAAAATTTGACCGCGGCCACAAACTCCAAAACTCCCCAAAATGTGCATGCACCTAAAGGGATTTCAGGCATAGTGAGCGACCCCCCTCCAAAATAAAAAGATGACATCCTAGGGAGAAAAAACAGTCCTAAAAAATGAAACAGACAGTAAAACAATAGAAGAATCGAGGTGGGACGTAGAAAGGTTTTACCTCCGGCTCTCGCAAAATCAGGACAAGCTACTTGGGAGAAAATGTTGGAAATAGAAATTGTACATTTTGACCAGTGTTAGTTTGTCCTTAATGCTTTCACTTATTTTACCAGTTTATTGTAAAAATAATAATAACAATAATAATTGACAACATAGACATATTAGAAATGTGGGCATGGTTAGCAAACACATGTTGCCAAGGAAATCCAACAATTTACATTTGCAGGTTCTTCTAAAAATGACAGACCTGTTCATCAACGCTGGGGGACCAAAACCTAAATTGGTTGCCATGGAGATGAGACCAATTAAAAACCTGCCATTTGAAAAAAAAGTGTATATTTTAATGAACTTTCTGCAGGGTTGCAGGGCCAGCGAAGGTGGAGGGTAGCGACCATATAACGCCTCTCACTGCTTTTTTTTTTCTACCAATCTCAGCAGCTGAAAGTTTTGGATTCACCATTTCTCATCAGTTATTTTCACACGATGAAGTGCATGTTAGATCTTTATCAACGTGGGTCAAAGTAAATAGAGTTTGATTTTAGTGTTTTCTTGTGTTTTTCAGAGGAAGAACCTCCACCTGCTGCTCAGCGTGTTCCTGCTGGCGGCGTGGGGCGTCGTCTTGTTGGCCGCCCGCTTCTACTGGATGGGCAACAAACCCCCGAACTTCTCCAACTCCGACAACCCAGCAGCCGACTCGCCTTCGCTCCTCACCAGGACCCTGACCTTTTTCCACCTGCCTGCCATTAACTTCTGGCTCCTCCTCTGCCCCAACACTCTCAGCTTCGACTGGTCGATGGACGCCTTGCCTCTGATCAGGAGCCTCGCCGACTGGAGGAACTTTCAAACCCTCGTTTTTTACGCTGCTCTGCTGTTGCTCGCCTGGTTTGGTCTGTGGAAACAGCAGACAGTCCAGAGTAAAGACACCAACGGGAAAGCGCATCATTATATAAACGGACGAAACGGGAACAGTAATGGATACAGTCATCCTTGCAACAGCGCGAGTGGCTCTCATGCTGAAGAGCACTTCAACAACACACAAAACGGCACCAAAAAGCACAACGAGAGCAGGACTTCTCTGCCCACCACTGAGAACGTGGTGGTGTTCTCTCTGGGCCTCCTGGCCATCCCTTTCCTGCCCGCTACCAACTTGTTTTTCTATGTGGGATTTGTGATCGCGGAGAGAGTCCTGTACATACCCAGCATGGGCTTCTGCCTGCTGGTTGCAGCGGGGTTGAGGTCCGTGCACATCCGGCTGCGCCACCGGTTCTGCAGGAGACTGCTGGTATGCTGCAGTGCAGCACTGATACTGCTGTTTGGTATCAAAACTGTTCTGAGGAACCGCGACTGGCAGAACGAGGAGATGCTGTACAAGTCAGGGATTTATGTCAACCCTGCTAAAGGTAAGGCTTAGATTGCACACAGACTTTTTTTTAACTTACTAGATTCACAAAAAACCTGATTCACAATGATTTGAATAAAGAAATACCCAGAAATATAAATTTGATAGTATATATATCCAAAAAAAGAAATGCCACATGAAAAT
This sequence comes from Oryzias sinensis, assembly GCA_037389245.1. NCBI lineage: Eukaryota > Metazoa > Chordata > Actinopteri > Beloniformes > Adrianichthyidae > Oryzias > Oryzias sinensis. The sequence continues at coordinate 1,649,991 of CM074499.1, forward strand.
GTTAAGTGGGTCTTTAAATGCCTCATAATTCTTTCTAAGATGCAAAACTAAATGATAAAAATGAGTTTAAAGTGCAGGGAGAGGATACTTTGTATTTTCAATTTATTTTCATTAATATTCACTAAGTGCGTCTTACATTTTTAGTTGATCAGATATTAGCTTAAGCTCTTAAATTGTGCATCTCTGATCAAAAAACCATTAATGGATGAGGCGTCATATTACGCATCAACCTTATCTGCAGGACATTAAAATCATTCCAGCCTATATTAAAAGAAAAAACAAATTATGAGATTCCTGATGAGTCCTTTTATTATTATTTTTTTTAATCCAACATCCGGTCTGATTAACGACACCAGCACCGCTGGTTAGTTGCCCCCCCCCCCCCCCCCATCTCCCAGATTCAGGCTTTAAATCTCTATTTAATTATTCCAAAAAATTCCCATGAAAAGGTCATCCCACACAGCCTTCTGTCCAGTTCACCACGCTGTTTGTCGGGGAGCGAACCAGGGAAGCAGAGGGACCCGTGGAGCTAATTTCCCTTTCAGATTGTGCGGCAGAACCGAGGCGTGGCAGCTGTTTGTTTTGGCAGCAGTGGCGTTCCGCCTGCCATTCTAACGATATCAGAATGAAAATTAGCCCAACAGATTTTTAGCAAAGCAAAAATTGTCTTAATTCTGCTAGAAACGCTCTCATAATGTGCTAAAAAAGGCTTTCATGACTCAATTTTCAAAGTCTCATTACGTCTGTATTTGATGGCAGCTTTAAGCCATAAAACTTAATTACAATTAATTTTTTTGTTTTTTTTATGTAAAATGCTTTTTTAAAAACCTTATGCAAGTTCTTCTGTTTTCAAAAGCTCCTTTCAGCCTTTCATCACCTGTCATTTAGCATTGGATGCCATTCAAAACCAGCTCCTGTCGTTCATCAATGGCGCCGCGGTGGTCTTCTTTTCAAACCCTCTTTTAGGAAGAGGCTGCTCTTGCATGAAACTCCCCCAGTGAGGCATCTCTATACTAGAACTCCAGCTGCAGAAGAACTGCTTCATCATTAGAGATCGCAAAGCAGTAAACTCAAGGCAGCGTGAGGCATTGAAGAGCAGACGACGGTTTCGTCTTTGTCCCCGTCCTGCCGGTGCCATCCAGCTTCTGGAAACCAAATGGAATAACACTGTTGGCTTTTGTTTCATCTCTAACTTCTGCTCTTTTAACAGCGTGGGGGAACCTTGGAAATGTCCTCAAGAGCCAAGGAAAGATGGAGAAAGCGGAGCAGGCCTACAGAAATGCGCTGTACTACCGCAGCAACATGGCAGACATGCTGTATAACCTGTGAGTTTTCATCGCATTTCTGCTTCCTATTTGGTCTTCTGGAGGGGCTTAAACAGCTTCATCGATCTGGAGGGTTTTCTGTGAAGAAGTGCAATCTGGCCTTTTATTCTGCTGTTCCCCTGACAGCACTATTAACCACGGGACAGTAGTCTATGGGGAACACGCAGAGCGCTGACCCATCCCGTCACTGTTTAAATGTCTGTCATTGGTACAAATCCTGCATCCACTTTATGCGAAGCTTTTAACTTCAGACATCTCCGTCTTTTGAGCTCCACTGTGATAACACCGTCAATCTCTCTCATCTGCTGCAGTGGTTTGCTGCTCCAGGAGAGCAACAAGTTCTCAGAGGCCCTCCACTACTATAAGCTGGCCATTGGGAGCCGGCCAACGCTGGCTTGTAAGTACAGCTATTCTGTCTTTTATTGACGATTTCAGGCTCTTGTGGTTGTGCTGCTCCATTCAGGCAACGGTGAACAATAATGGCGGTCATTTGAAGCAAAGAGATGGATCCCAGAAGCCTCTGCTGTCAGGCAGATTAAGACAATCAGGCACAGCCTGGATTTAAAGGCCATGTCTCTCTGCCACTACGCACATTTTTCTCATATTGCACAAATGAAAATTGGTCATCCGTGCAATATACCTGGAAAAAGTGAGAAAGGTTGTGGTCTTTACGTAAAATGTTTACAATTTATCACGAATGAGACACGTTTTATCAGTAGAATGATGAATAAACAACGCAGAAAGAAGTAAGTCAACGTAGAGCATAAACTGTGCCTGTTTGCACTGTTATATGCAATTCATTACTGATTCGTGCATCACTTACATATTTTAACGCAATATGTGCGTTAAAATACGTAATTGAGTTAGACATTGGTGGTACATGAGTGAAAAGTCCATAAGTCAAATGTTAGACCGTCGTGGAAAGCCAAATATTTGTGTATGCATCTTGCAAAAATCACACACAATTGCACAAGATTTACCTAACAAATGTGTATAAAGCATGTAAAATATGCATAAACTGAGTAAATCTCAACCGACCCATGTCATTGCTGGTGACAATGACTAAATCTCTGAAGATATCCTAAATAGATCAAGAGATGAACGGAGAGGCATTTTAGTCAAATTGATTCTGTTGCAAAAATTCAATTTTCATGAGGCTGGAATGCAAACCGAATACACGTAAAGACTGGAACCCTCGACGGACATCTGTGCACATCGACGAATGACGGACGCAAGAAACACTTATGAATGACGTATGTCACGCACGCATGATGAAAGACCAAAATGTCATACGTGACAAATGCAGAAAATAGACATCGTGGCTGTGCGACACAGCCTCAGACTCTCGTTTTATTCCCATTTATCAAGCAGATGCAAATCGTTTGTACTTGTTTTGATTTTTTATAAGCACAATTATAGAACATTTGAGAAAAAAATGAGAATCTTGGTGACAAGTTGCCAAGTCTAAAGAAATGATCATAAAATGGAAGACTAGAACTTGTTCTTAGAAAATACATCTGAATGTTTTGTTTCCAAAATAATGAGCATAAATGCTCTTGAACTTTTATTGAGAAGGCTTTGAAAGGTTTAGACCAAAGAGAAATGAAAACAACTTCAAAGTAGATAAAATGTCTTGCATGCTAAAAAACAAGGTTTTAAATCAAATAGTTTGCTGTGTTTCTTCTCTTTTTTCTCTTCTTTACTTCCTTTGGTGGGGGGTCATCTTTCCTTTCAGATGTGCAACATAAATCACCATTACCTGATCAGACAGTATATTAGCTCCCCATTGTTCCAGGCATCAGTCAATGACATCAGCAGATCATCCAAAACGCCTCATCCCTTTCTTCTGGGTCAATTGTACCTCTAATCACGCTCCTGGTTGGACAGGGAAGTTCTCATTTAGCCTCCAATTATGCACTCTGTTGTGGCTGATAACAGTGTTCATTAATTAGGCAGACAGCCCTTTAAAGCCAGACTGAACTGATGGTTTTTCTGTACAAGGTTAAAGCATTTCTCACTGTCTGCTTAGGGGTTGACTGTTGCAGCTTTTTTAGGTTGCTTTGGCTTTTATCTGGGTAAATATAATAAATGCTCTACTCGAAAATGTTTTTTTTCTTCATCATTTAAATCATCAATTCTAGATAGTCACATGAAAAATGGGAAAAGAAAACAGTAAAGTTGTCTTCCACTCCTCTTGAACTTCATTTACCATCAGCAGTATTTTGAGAAGTCCTGCACATTGATCTCATTGCAGTTGATGAATTCCACCATCCGGACCTGATGGGGATTTGTTTAGACAGAAAGGTCCACAGAGGCTCCTTGCATGCAAACACGCATCGATTGTCGACCAATCAGGGGGAAGTTTAAAAGCCTCTACAGTGTCTCACAGATGCAGACAAACGTCAGACATGCAGAACAGCCTGAAGAAGATCTACGACAGTGTTTGCCGTTTGTTCATATGCAAATGTCATTCAGATGGAAATGTCTGCTGACTGCTGCCTCCGCTCTGTGAGAGCATTATGGAGGCAGAGCTGCTTAAAAGTGTGCAGTGACCAAGAGTTTTGTTAAATCAGCATTTCTAAAAAAAAGATAAAAAACACACACAAAAAGTCCAAAATGGGGGGGGGGGGGGACCAGAAACATCATTTCTATTTCAAAATATTATTAAATACATTTTATAATTTATGTGTTTTATTTGCATTTCTGAGTTTCATCAACTTTAAATAAATCCGTAGGTCATTTTAATTTGCAATAACAAAAATAAGCATAGAACATTTAAAATATATGATCCCACTGAACGAACGATGATCAGAATGTGAAACCTGCAAAAAATGATTTTGAGTCTACATTCTAATTTTCAAAAGTGCTCGAGTAACTTCTGCGTCCTTTTTTTTCTGTCTTTACATTTTTAACACATTAATTGCATCTCCTGCTATTATTAATGGCAAATGCACATTTATTCAGCAGCAATATGAGTTTCATTTTCCGTTTCAGTAATCGAGTGAAGCCCTTTTTATGTACTTTTATTATTATATTTAGTTGTCAATTTTAATGTGTGACTGTTGCACAGACCACTTTTTTGAGTTTATTTTTGCTTTGACAATGTCAATAACAAAATGCCTAAAAATATCTCAAATAGATCCAAAGATGAACAGAGTGGGATGTTAGTCACGTTTATTCTGTTGCAAAAATTCAATTTTCATGAATGAAGCTGGAAAGCAAAGTATAAATCTGTATTTGAAGATGTTTTCATTGTTTTATTTTTATTTTGACGTGAATTTCAGTAAAGTTGAATATTTAGACTGAATTTTGATGTTTCTGGCGTTTCATTGGTTCCAACAGCAGCCTACTTGAACACGGGCATCATCCTGATGAATCGGGGTCACACAGACGAAGCCAAGCGCACCTTCCTGACGTGCGCCGACATCCCGGACGAGAACCTGAAGGACCCGCACGCTCACAAGACCTCCGTCACCAGCTGCTTGTACAACCTGGGGAAGCTGCTCCATGAGCAGGGCCATCAGGAGGTAACCGCTCAAGAAAAATCCCATCTTTCTGCTCATCATGTCTGGTAGATAAGCTATCAGTGTTTGTTAAAAGCCAAAAACATACTAAAACAGACATTTAAAATGTCTTTTCCAAAGGAGACAGTAAATGATGCCTTCAAATGTGAACAGCTGGTCAAATAGGATCAAGCTCCTATTTCTTTTGGATGGAATACACTCCCCATCATTAAAACATCACATACTGAGCGCCTGTACATTTACATAGATTTATGTCGGATCATTCTTATTTGGTACAAACATAAACAGCCTCATGGCTCTCTTGGGAACTCACTTCTTTGCGTGATCCAGAAACAAAAATCTAAGAAGATAAAACACAGGAAGAGGCTCAACTAGACTTGGGAGGATGTTAAAAACGTTCTTGCTTTCATAAAGGTACGTTGAGAAGGTGTCTCAGTCGTATTTGCACGGATATTCCTCAGGCTGTTTCCAAGAAATTCGCTCCGTTTCGTCCCCGAAGGCCCTTTGGCGCTGGCGAGGCGAGCTGGTTTTCCGATGCTGCACGTTCATATTTGTGGAAGCCGTGATGCTGCTGATTCAATCAGGAGCCGAGCGGAGCTACTGCTGATTCAATTAAAAGGTCTTTTTAGAAGCTGTTGGCATTCCGGAGGCAGAGCGCGGTCCCACTTCCCCTGACCTCCAACCACAACATTTGGTTCAGCAATAAAGCAGCTGAAGGTCAGTCTGCTGCTGAAACTCCGGAGACCGGCACGCCGCATGCCCCAGAGTCGAGAAGTGACACTGCTATAGTCACTCCTAACAGCCATGACGCTCTGTTTTAACAACGCAGACCCCCCAATTCCACACTGTGTTCACGCAGCCCAGCATGGCACATTCAGCTTCACTTGCTAAGTCTATACACTGTGTAACGCAAACCTTTGATTCGATTCACAGGAAGCCCTCTCCGTGTTCAAAGGAGCTCTGCAGAAAATGCCAAGACAGTTTGCGCCGCAGAGCCTCTACAACATGATGGGTGAGTGCAGCTCCTGTTTCTGGATCACCAGCGCTTACTTCTGGATGCTTTTGGAAGGAATTGGAGGCTTTACATCAATCTAAATAAAACAAACATCATACTGAAAAAGTCCAACTTTCACTGAACATTTGGAATTATTCAAGCACTTGAGGCTCCATTAACACTTTCCCTGAACAAAAAACATTGACAACTACTACCCCCACCACCACCCCCCACCCGGAAAAAAAGAAAAAAGATGACATCACAGCAAGAGAAACCTCAGAAGGTGTATTTTCTTCTAAATAGAATAGAATAGAAGAATAGAATGGCTTTATTGTCATTGTGCATAGTACAATGAGATTTAAGCATCACCATCAGTGCAAGAACAGTAGGGAGGGAAAGGTAGTAAATAAAACATCGTAATATAATAAAATCAAAAAAGCAAACAAACAGTATATACAAGTGTGCAATATAAGCTGTAAACTGTATTGAAGAGTGCCGAGATAATTGTGCAAAAATTGCGTATGAAAAAAACTGTGCGTAGACATGTCAAAGTGCAGAGGTGGTAATGAGGTAGATAGTTGGATAGTAGATAAATTCACTAACGAAACCAAAACACACGTTTTATGGATATCCGAAGGACGTTTTAAAATTATTATGGGATGGCTACATGACCTGTGGCTTGGCAGCCATGTTGTGGCAAAGTGTAAAATTTGGTGGTTCTCATTTTTGCTCAGTATGGGAAAAAAACTTTTCTTTAAGCGATCTTCACTAAACTTCAAACACATCCCACCGGCGTCTAAAACCGCAACAAAAGTCTCAGGAAGAGGGTGCCATCTTGAATTTAGAAAAAAAATCTGTCCTCCGAGGGATTTCAATCCATCGCACCCCAACTTCTCGAGCATCACTGGGAAGTGATTTGGAAAGAAATATTGGGTTTGTAGATTTTTATTGGCGTTAGCGTAGCAAGATTGCAAAAGTTGACAGGGGCGGGTCAAAAAACATCCAGCAAGGGGAGGGGCGGGTAGGTCCTGCAGGTCGTACAACTCTGCTTGCGGCTTTAGTCCCATTTCTCTTTTTAAACTCCTTTTATAATCAGTCGGATTCACATTTACAAGATCATGTCAAACAGAATTCATTTGCTTTCACTTTGACAGCAGCTAAGCTTGTGACCCCCCCCCCCCCATCCACACACACACACACGGCATCAGCTCTTACCCTGTCCTGTTTGTCTTTAACACCGACACAAACACACACCTCAAACCAGAGACTCCTGTCATCCAGGCTTGGAAACGCCAAAGGGCCGTTTATGTGTTGGCAACACACATCATGACGGAGCTCCTGAGCTTCTGTCAAAGTGTTGATGAAAGCTGCAGGTCCCCTGAAGGAGCAACGCCACGTCTGAAACGCTGCCGCCAAGCCAGAGTTGCGCGATTTCTGCCGCCTGCCGTTGCTTCCTCTCAGAGCTGATTTGCACACTGGGCACACCTGCTCAGATCAGTTTCCCGTTTTGCTCTCATGCCATTTGTCAGACGCCAATCAGCAAAGTGTGTCATCAGGGTGGTGGTAATCTCCACGGCGCTGGTCTCCCTCCAACCCTCTCTGGTGGGCTCAGGAATGTTTGTTTTCAGCTCTTCGGACTAAAAACAAGTTGAGATTGCGTCTTCAGCTGTCTCAGAGCAGCATGAAGCTGTACAGGACTTTACACCCATTTACAGATGAAGATCTTTGGTTTCAGTGACTGGAGGAACAAAGTTTCAACATGAGTCACCTCCCCAGTTGGAGGAGTTTGAACATTTTGTTTGACAAAGAAGAAAAGAAAGGGCAGATCAGTGCAGTCTGGGCAGAAATGCAGACCTTGCATACCGGTTCAGTCCAATGTGGCAAAAGTTGAACCAGAAGACCAAGAATCTCAATTTATCAATAGATCTCTGTTCCTATCCTCTTTTTGGCAACAAGCGGTTAAGAGTTGGAGGATGTTGAGGTCTCACTTAGAGCCATTCAAGAAGACTTTCAGAGCAGAGCTGTCACTCTCTCTTTTAAATCAAGAAAAATCAGTTGATCTGGTCGGACATCTGGCATAAATGCCACCCCCATTCCTTCCTAATGAGGCGTTATGGAAATGCTCCACCTGAAGGAGGCCTAGCAGCTGACCCAGGACAACTGGCCTGGGAACGCTCAGGATCCCACCAGGAGATCTGGGAAGAGGAGGTCTGTCTCTACGGAAATCATCTGAATCTGAGACAAGCAGAAGATAAATGGGTGGATTGGGGATTAAAGGAGTTCTGAACCAATTGAAATTTATTAATATTTGTTTTAAAGCTAAAATGGGCGGCAGTGGCTCAGGGGGTTGAGCAGGTTGTCCATTGATCAAAGGGTCGGTGGTTCGATCCCCGCTCTCCCAAGCTAAACTGTCGTTGTGTTTTTGGGCAAGACACTTCACCCTCCTTGCCTCCAGTGTGGCTCCACTGGTGTGTGAATGTGCATGAATGTCCCGGTGACGGTCAGAGCGGCCGTAGGCGCGAACTGGCAGCCACGCCTCTGTCCGTCTGCCCCAGGGCAGCTGTGGCTACATCAGCAGCTTACCATCTCCAAGTGTGAATGAATAATGGACACACTGTAAGCACTTTGACAAACACACACAAAACAAGAAAACAAACCACAAGATGTCGTGCAAATTTTAAATGTGCAAAAACATTGGAAAGTGCAAAGTGTTCCCAGTGGTCTTCCAATTATGATGCCATTTTTAGCATAAATCATAAAACCTATGTTGTTTTATGAGCGGCAGGAGCTCATTAGCAATTCACCTCTGAGTTGTGGGCAGGACTATTTGCGACCCTGCCCCCTGCTTCTCCTCCTGAGAGTGCGAAGCGGCGCCTGAGTGGCCCGCCCTGCAGATTTTTACGTCACAAATACAATCTGCTGTATTCTTTTTTTTCCATCTGAATAGATTAATACTCAGAAATACAATTTTAAGCTTCATTTTCTTCATGTATGTCCTCCATAATCAGGAAAATGCCACAAGAACATGTTAAAAGCCCAATTTTCACTGGAATGGGTCTTTAAGGTCTAGAAGGGAGGAGCAGGAGGATGAAGGTTTGGAATTTGAGCTTCAACATAAATGCTAAACATCAGGATCGCATGATACATTTTTTGGGAAAATGCATGAATTTTTAGTTATGACCCTATTATTAAACATTACCAAACCTAACTCTAAAAACAAAAAAGATTTCTTCTTCATCACTTGATTTGTAGAGCCCATTTCATCAACATGCATAGAAAACAAGGTTCTTGACATAAACATTAAAACAACAAAAAGTCATAAAACACAATAAAATAAAAACAATGAAATGATGGGTTTGAGATGGTCATGAATAGATGGAGATAGAAAGGGTAATAAATGATAACCCCTAAAAGCCATAAAACAGTCTAAAGCTAAAGAAATAAATTGGTATAAATTATGTAAAAGTTGTGATCGTTAACAGCTGATGTAATCCTGAAGGCTTCTGCAGAAGTTTGCAAGCACAACCTTTAACGATTCACCGACATTGCTTCTGTCATTTTAACAAAGACTTAACCTAATCCTGTTTTTCCCAACATTTCCTTCACTTCAGTTTGTTTGTAAAAACCTATTTTTTTTTCCAAAACAATGGAAGGTTAGGCCTTGATGCCTTTGAAAGACCTTGTTTTCCTAAATTTGTAAAGGTTGGGATTAGGTGCGTGTCACCTGTTTACCTCAGAGTTTTGGTGCTAATCCCTGTGGAATTAAAACCTCAGCCGACTCTTTTCCAAACAACTTATCTAGCTCTCTGACAGCTCACATGTTTGGATTTAGCTCAAATTATGAAGCAAATTACAGCAGGTTAGAGTCCCACTCTGCGCTCTTGGTTGGATCTTGCCTGTGTTGTGTAACGAGCCCATGTTGTCAGATTCCTGCAATAATACGGCGGTTATTGGGAGCTTAGGAAAGAGTGGCCGTTGTTGTTTCAGGTGTCTGCAGGCAGAGGCTCGGGCCCGTCTGTGGGGGAGGTATCGGATGATGTCTGACACGCGGGGGAGAGCGCTAGTGAAACTTTCACACTTATCCGACACTGTGAGAAACGTCTACTTTCATATGTTTCACGTCAAAACATTTTCATTTCTTTAAAGAATTCGGAGGTTTGTGTTTGCAGAAGATGCTGCAAATGGATAAATCACATCTGCAGGGTAAATGAGTCTGAAATAAGCGTTGGATTGCATCAGAGTTTAAAATCTTGCTTTTTACAAAGCAGCCAAAGTTTAAATCATTTTCTTTCTTATTAAACTCACTTTGAACTTGTTCATCTCTAAAGCAAAGAGTCTGCAGCCTGAGGCTCCGGGGCCACATCCAGCTGCTTGACTGTGAGGAAAACTGCTAACAATGGAAACAAATATTAGCTTTGTTAGTTACGTTTTCTCATTCATTTGTGGGGTTTTTACACTTACGTGATCTTACATGAGTCTTTTTTTTTTTTTTTTTTTTTTTTTTTACCTCTGACGTTACACTAAATCAAGAGGCATCAAGAGATTTACCTTCCCTCCAAAACGCACACATAAAAAAAAACTATGGTAAAAAGGTTTTGATCTGTTGTCAGAGTGGATTATTATTAGATTAGGTTCAAACTCATATTCTTGGTTATTTCTTGTGCTATCCTAGGCACTTTAAAGTTAGGAGTTGGGTCATCTAGACCCACTAGACAGTGTGCTGAACCTTTTTTCTTCAATGATTTGTGATCTTCACTGGTGTCAATGAAATCCTCTCCACCTTTATCCACCTGTGTCATGGTAGGGAGAACACGTCAATGTAAGGGTGGGGTCATCTGGACCCTATAGGAGAGCACAAGGGATACGTCTACTTGCTGTTCTGAGGCAAAACTCTAAAAGACCCACTCCAAGGAAAATTGTGTTTTTAAAGCCGATCATCTTCTGATCTATTTTCAAAGTGTTCCCTGTGGTCTTTTAATTAGGATGACGCTGTTTTTAGCCAAAATATAAAACCTTTTCCATCGTTTCTGCAGAGTGGCTGGAGTTCATTAAAAATTTGCCTCCAAGTTGTTGAGTGAGCATTCACTGATTTCCAATCACTGCTTTTTTTACACGCTGTCTCCCACTAGCTTACAGCCCCTCACAACTTCAACCTAACATTAGCCATGCAACAAAAATGGCAGCATTATCTGAGCTATCCCGCCGTCCAGTTCTGATCCTGATTCCACCTCAGGCGAGGAAAACAAAGACGTTCATGGATCTATTTGTCTGACATTGGATGCATCAGAATGGAGCGGGGCAGGTAGACTTTGGCCCGCTCATTTCAGTTGCTGCATCACAAAAAATGGTTTTAAAAGCCGTTTTTTTTTTTTTCCATCTGCTCCTGATTTGAAAAAAGAAATACACGGAAATGCCATTTAGAGCCTAGTTTTCTTTTTTTTTATACCTTTTTCTTCCTAGCCCGGTGCAGGTCAACAATTGTGTTTCTGGTGTCCTTAGACAGCTCTTTGGTCTTAGCCATAGTGGAGTTTGGAGTGTGACTGTCTGAAGTTGTGGAGAGGTGTCTTTATATAGATAACCAGTTCAAACAGGTGCCATTAATACAGGTAATGAGTGGAGATCCTCTACAAAGAAGTTACAAGTCTGTGAGAACCAGAAATCTTGCTTGTTTGTCTGTGATCAAATACCTATTTTCCACCATCATTTACACACAAATTCTTTTAAAAAAAAAAATCACACAATGGGATTTTCTGGATTTTCTTTTCTCATTTTGTCTCATAGCTAAGGTATACCTATGATGAACCTCATCTTTTTAACCGGGAGATCTTGCACAATTGGTGGCACTTTTTTGTCCCACTGTATGTTAGAAAATAAACCTCAAAATTTCATTTCTGTAGGATTTCTTCATCAAAATTATTGTGAATCAGGGGCAGACAACATGCCATTTGAAATTTTTTTTATTTGTTACAACAATCATATTTAACGCTTTGAACAAAGATCAAAAGATGAGCCGAGTGGGACTATAAAATATATATGCAAATACTGCAGAATCTTATTTGATACAAGACACATTTTATTTTGAAAATACCCTGCATGTGCTGCTGTCAAAAGTAATTATAGAAATAGAACATTGTTATATTTCAATTATTGTGAAGCTACTTTTTAAATGAATGACATCATGGGCCTCAAACCCGGTTTATTTTTCTAAACAATGAGGTGGGACTGGGGTTCTTGCTGGGTTTTGGTCGGTAAGAAACTGGACCAAGTGGCACTTTTAGTTCTACAGACCCCTGCTCCTAACCCAGTCTGTCCAGAGAAGTGCCGCTGACAGTCCCCTCGCTTTGCCCCCACAGGGGAGGCCTACATGAGGCTCAACAAGCTGAGTGAAGCCGAGCACTGGTACCGAGAGTCGCTGAGAGCCAAGCCGGACCACATTCCCGCACACCTCACTTACGGCAAACTCCTGTCCATGACGGTAAGACTTTGATCACAGCCTCATCCAAAAGAAAAAGATTATATCCAAGCTTATTCCACACTCGTATTTTAGATTCCAGTTTGGCTCCGTGGCTAGAAAACAGCTCCACACTGAACAGATTCAGGTTTTGGAAGAGAAGAGTTTTATAAATTATACATATTCTATTTATTATTTTTTTAGTTTTGCTTTTCCAGATCCAGAAAAAAAAAGCTATTTCTAGAGAAACTTTGGAAGCAGCTCCTGATTCAGCTTCAAGTTTTTAAAACATTCTAGGATTTATTCCGCAGCATAAACGGTTTCAAAATGAGCTTCTTTTATGTTTATACGGTTTATTTGAAGTTTCATTCAAGAAAGTCACATGGAAATATGTATACAAGCACTGTAAAGAGCGAAATGCATCCCTCCTCATCCTGACAGATACAACAGCAGACATCTTATGAAGAAGTGATCATCCAGTCATCTGTTACAGATTTCACCTTGATAGTTGTGCTTGGAACAGAGTTCTTTAGGGAGAGCTGTAAAAGCTAAAAAAGAGCTGCTGAGGGACGAAAAAATTTGTTTTTTGATGAATAGTTGCAGAGAGGGTCATAAGAAGGGTGGATCCAAACTCTGCAGATGACATCCCGCACTCCCACTGTCTGGACCCAGATGGGAAGAAGTGAAAATGTTCAAAAGCCTGCAGCGTTTGTTTCTGCTGCTCCGCTGAGGAACCAAAGTCTTCCTGGCCCTGTCCCGCTTCATTTCCCAGACCGAGGCAGAGTCCTTTCTAAACTTCTTTCCTTTCATACAGTAGTTGCCTTTAATTTCGTCCGGATCCCCGGTGGTTTGCGTGGAAATCTCACTGGCAATCAGATTTTGTTAAATACCCAAACCAAATTTGGACTTTTTTGTGAATTCACTAATATTGAAGTCCATTTAGGAACAGGTTCAGCTTTTGATTTGTGATCCAGAGGTGAAGTCATAGCCCTGTTTTCTTCTCTGTGGTCGAAGCCGTCGGGCTGCCAGCACGTCTGACTAAATGGAAAGTTAACATTTATCTGTTACCAAATCCAGGCTGAGCATCCCCACTTAACGCATTATATATGTTGGCTTTAACATATCAAAACTGGAGTAAAATAACAAAAAAGTATTTTCATGTATCAGAAGTCCCTGAATGTGGCTAAAGCCTGTCGTTATGGGTGGATATGGGCTGTCTGCTGTTGACAAATGGTCAAACCTGTATGTAGGTGACCCCACATTAAATACTACGGTCATAAACCACTCAGTGAAACTGCAGAGCTAAAACGTTCATGCACATTTTCTTCTATGGGCCTGCTGCCTGCCGGTGACAGGTCGTAGCGGACACTCAATACAACGCTAAGGGTGAGGTAGGTGAGACGTAGGCGTGCCGTACAGGTTTTTTTTTTTCAATCCTCCCCAAATCCTGCTGTTTGTTCAAGGATCCGACATGGCTGTTCAGGTAAAGAACTTGTCCACTGTTTACGTAATTAAACATAATTCCAGTGGAGAAAAAGTGGCTGTGCGCCGTTATGCAACACTTAACGAATAGAATGTGCTGCATATCGATGCAAAGCCGAAATAAAAAGCTTCTTTTCAACGAATCAGCTGATTCACGGTGATGGCATAAATGGCCAAAGGTTTATGGTATGTCAGAGAGCGGGCGATATATAGCCGTCGCTGGTGAGAGCTCCGGCCTTTAAAGGTTAATACATCCTCTCTACACTGACCCGGACGACCAAAAAACACACAACACACGCACAGGTCAGTACTACGTGTGGGTGCATTTGACTTTTTTTTTTATTACTCGTTGAAATCGTCCAAAGTACAAATACCTTATTAAACTGAGCAGCAGCATCTTGTTAAATAGGATTTTCCCTTTGCACCAGCTGGAAGAATTAATCAGTTTGAGTCGTAGATAAAAGTCTCTCCTCAACATGTCGTAGATTACAGTAAGTAGAAAAGAAAAAAAAAACAGTTTGGAATCCAAATTTAAATGGAGCCAAATCCCGTCACTCTGTCAGAGACCGTCTCAGGGTGTAACCCAACCCCCTCGGAGGAGAGGGTCGAGTCTGGATGAAGTGGACTCTGGCGGGAAGTCATAAAGAAAAACTCTGTTTAGAGACTGGCTTATGAGGAATATGGAGTTCAGATCTTCAGGGGTAAAAACTACGGTTCTCTTCCTGAGGATTTGGAGGAGAGTTTGAGCCCTCGTGATCCTCTGAGTGCAAATGATGTCATTAAAGAAGGTCGTGCTGCGGTTTTATGCCCACATGATGCATTTAAAAGACCTCACTTTTAGAAACATGTCAAAGTATGTTCTCAGCTTTACAGGCGGCCGTGAAATGCAGCTCAGAGTCCGTTCCCTCTACCTCATGTCAACAGCATTTAAGCTTGATCAAAAGCAGTACAGGAAGTTGACCTAACCCCTCCAGCTCTTCATCATCATCCTCTTCTTTTAGCCTCCCAATGGAGCAGCTGTAAGTGATGAAGGACTTCAGATACTGTCAGGGCTTTCAGGTTCAGGTCCCCACAGGAGGGCATGCAGAGTCAAAGAGGAAAGGAAGGATGGCGGAGCTGGCGTCTGATACGGAGACGACAGAAGTAGGTTCAACGGGAGGATGGGAAAGGTGAAGGAGGGAAGTGACGCATTCGGCACTGACACCATGCATGCACCAAAGGTTTCACACTTAGTGCACTCCCGTTATTTCTATACCTTTTTATTCATAGGACAAGTTTGTCTGATGCTTAAGGAGAGACTAACTTCTGCGTTTTTCTTTGTTTTATTTCATAAAAAAACACAAAACGTTAAGATCCTATGAGTCTTGGAGAGATTGTAAAATAATTACAAGCAAACATATTGCTATAGTAATTCAATTATTCAATACCGATGCACAAAAATCATAATTGAATCAGCTCGATTCAATCCAAAAAATATACTTTTGTCAATCATTCCTTTAACAGCGGGGCGTTAGCTCCAGCATTGATGTTCTTTGACATCACAAAAGTCGCTTTTCTCTGCTTCCGGATCTGCTGGAATTACATTGATGGCGAGGGTTGAAAAGTTATGGTATGTTAAAGTGTTGGTATACAAGTGTCAGGTGTTGAAGGGTTAAGCTAATTTTGTCTCATATTGCCAATTCAATATGAATTAATTAAGTTAAGGCAATTCCATTTTTAAATTTATCGATATATTTATTTATTTGTTTATTTATTGAATTTGGAAAACCAATTTGCCAGCATGTGCTGACCCTCAAACCCTCCATCTGCACATGGGAAAACAAAAATACTCCAGAAGCGATGTTTGTCAGAGGACGTCCGGGATCTCTGCCCCGTTGAACAAACACTTAGCACACGCTTGATTTTCCTCCCACATCTAGGGAAACTCCTTTCAGATATTCACATGACTAAATTACCTTTGTACTGAAGCTCAGCTCACTAAAAATGCAGTCGCTTGACTAAGTATTCAGTCATTAATACCACATGGTGTAGAGTGGAAGTGAGTTTATTCGTTAGTTTGACCAAACTGATGAGATTTGCTTCACTTTACACTTTAAAATGTTTTGATTTGCTTAATAAAGTCTTGTGTAACCTTTTTGTCCTTTTTGATACCTCAACTCTTACTGAAGATAAAACACCAGTTTGGCTAATACATTATTCATGAAAACCATCATATTAACCAAACTGATTGTATTTAAAATGCATTCACTTTGAGAGGCTGAATCCGGCTCAAGCTGGATCTCAAACTGATCCGAGATCAGAAAAGTGTAGAGCCGCTCCCTTACTCGATACTTTCAGCTGTGACTGGCTGCCTTTTATACCATCGTATTGGTGAATACTAAATTCTGATTGGCTGCAGGATGTCCATTAAAGGAAATAATTGACACCTAAAAAGGTAATAGCCTCAATGTTCTGTATTACTGCGCGGTAACAGAAACACAGATGTACTGACGTTATTCCACAGTTTATCCCAACATCAAGACGGTAGAGAAGATTTGTCCTTCAATGATGGACATGACAGGATCACTGTCACATTTTACCATCAAAGATTGGCTTTATTTGAAAAAGTTTGTTGGCTTTTTTCTGTCCTGCTCACCGTATTGCTCTGTACACAGTGAATATGTCTTAAGTCTTATACATAATTGTATTATTATTGAAAGATTTTATGTTGATTTCATTAATCAGTAAACTTAATGGTGGATATTTCTTGTACTAAAAGTGATCTACTACTTGTGGATATTTGTTTCTGTAAAACAAATGTTTGCTTCATCATTTTGACGAAAACGAGCGGTAAGAGGGGATCTTTTCCTCCCAAAATGATGCTTTATTCACATAGCTCAGTGTTTTCAGCCAAGGCACACTTTATCCTTGACAAAAATCCAGTGGCACACCAGCATCTAAAAATTAAAAAAGGAGAAACTCTATAGTCTGGATTGATGTACAGTTCCTCTGCATTGTTTTTTCTAAAAGTTGAAGCTGCAGCTAAATCGCGGTACCGCCATTCTTATCAAAATGTCTTTAATAGAATCAAATAAACACAAAGAAAGAAGTATTTTAACCATCTTTCATATTCATAACTACTCAGTGTTTTATCAGGGCCTGTTTGGATGAACACAGAGCTGATTTCCTGGAGATGGTAAATGTTTTTAGATCAGTGAAAATGGATAATTTCCCACGGTACACCTGACCATCTCCCGCGGCACACTGGTTGAAAAACACTGACCTAACGAGACGTTTAGCTTACCGTATTTTTCAGAGCTTTATTTGCATTTTTTGCATAGTTTGGCCAGACCTATTTTTGATGTAATTTTAAAAAAGTAAATTAAAAGGCTCGTGTGTGTTTCCCCACACAGTAGGTGTGGCAGTAGGCAGTAGGTGAGTGCATCAGTGTTTGTTACTGACAGGAATGCAGAATAAGAAGCTCGGCCCTCAGCGCAGTTGTTCAAAAACTACACCAACGATGAAGTATTCAATGGTTTTAGTGATATTAAGAGTTTGGTTGACTTTTTAGCTTGGTCTGTATTCCATAGTTATCTGAATAATTGTTCATATTCTGTGGTAATATAGATCAGTGTGTTACAGGTAATGCATTTGGTCTATTATTGTTAACCGTTTCATTACCGATTTGCCTTTCAAGATGAAATGTCCATTTTTGTTCCCATATTTTCTCTCAAAAGTGCAAATTGTAATACATTTTTTATCAACCTAAGTAAAACTTTCTTTTGGTGGCTTCAAATTATACTCGAGTGACTTTTAATCCAGGAAACATGCCACCGTCCTCCACTGGTCGGTCCTCGTACAGCAGCTGAAGGGCAGCTGGTTGGTGCAGGCTTGGTAGCCGTTACCATGACAATGCCTTACACCAGATATCACACCGTCTACGTCTTGTGAAAAACAATTCAAACAAAAAACAACAATATTAAACCACCAATATTTGATTTAGTATTTCTTTCGTAAGCGTATATAAGTGGGATGATGCCCTTCGAGGTGGCCATATTTTAGGACTGAGAAGTCTTTGCGGAAGCTGCCCTGCAGGTCTCAGGGGCTTCAGCATTTCTTCGTCATATTGACTTGATTCTCCCAGTTTGGATGCTTTCATCTTTGCAACAGTGCACACACGCTGAGCGGGGAACTTCAGTCAGAGTGAAATCCCTGTAGCCAGATGGACCTTTCGGTTTCCCTGTACTTCTGCAACACTTCCCTTTTAATTTTTTTATTTTTTTTTCCATGCACCACTTGCTGACTTGTTTCATACGCAGGTCAGGCCACACACGGGGGCAAGTGGCGGTTATGCTCTATGTTATAAATGAGTCTTAACCCTGTTTTGACCACCTTTCCAAGCGCAGCCGCGTGCACAAGGACACACGATCTTGCAAAGAAAACACTTGCGGCCAGCACGTTTCATGTCCATTTATTAAGATTTATTGTTCAAATACGTCTGTGGTTGTAAGGGGGAGGGGGGGCATTAAGTATACATTATGGTGTTTTGGCTGTTGAGCTGAGTATGGTATTTTCATAATGAGTAGTTTTGAGTGGTTGAAGTAATAATCATATGTTTGGAATCCTTTCCTCTCAGGGGCAGAAAGCAGAAGCAGAGAAGTACTTCCTCAAGGCCATTCAGCTTGAGCCCACAAAAGGCAGCTGTTACATGCATTATGGTAAGATCTCTCTTTAAATATTTAATTCGGTAGATTAACACAAACTCATATTTGGGGGAGTTTTTTGATCCGTTTACTTCTCCTTATGCCCACAATCTCAGTTTAGAGGAGGATGATGATGGGATGATTTGCCTTTGACTGAATGTGACGAATGTACTCTTTTCTTTGGCATTGTTTTCCATAACTTATTCGTGGCACAAAGTTGCCTTTGAGTAATTAGTCTCATAACTGTTAGTGAGTGTAAGGAGTTAATCCTGCAAAAGTCTCTTAGGTCTTAAACAGCATTTAAATGTGATCTGATGTGTCTGCCTTCCATCACTGCACCAGGTTGGCAATGTCTTTTGAAACTATAGAGTTAAAAATGAATATATTAATCAAAGTAATATTTTACTTATAGGATTACTGTATTATTTTCTATGTCACTCATAAAATACACTATACACTATGGACTTTCACTGGGTTGAAATGGAGGTAAATTATTTTGTGCTTATAAAAACTGAAATGTACCCATTCTTTATGACTGTACATTGCATATTTCAATATTGTTTTTGAATTTTTGATGTTCATTTCAGCTTTTTTCCATAACTTTCTGCACGTTTTTGAGATGTAACTTGATTTTTAAATACTTAGAAAACAACGACTAAAAAAACACTAGATTAAAACTTTTTATTTTGGTGTATTTTTCCACAAGTTTCGGTGTGCTTTCTGGTCCACGGTGAATTTCAACAGTATCTCATTTTACTGCAGTTTACTGCAATCTCCAGTTTTATTTAGTGCAGACAGACTTAGCTCAGTTGTACTTGTATGTCCAGAGCTGGAGCTTTATATAGTCCACTATGCTCAGTGATGACTTCATAAACACTAGAGAGTGTCCGTTCTCTCTGGTTGTTAGTTAGTCCCTGGCCTCAGTGCTGTTCGTTTCTTTCAAAGTTATTTGTGAATGGTTCATTTAGTGGTTGATACAAGCTAAATCATTGGCTCTCAAAGGGTTAATCCTTATGGCCGTGGCCCCTTAAAGCTGCATTGATTGTCTTTGAGGGACTCTCCCGGTTTAAGTTAGACACACCTGTAAACCAGGTGGGGATGTTTTTACCAGATGGAAACCCATTCATGAGGTCAGCTGATATGACCCACCGAAGATGGATTGTTTGTTGCACTCATATCTAGTGTTTCAGCAGAGGCAGTTGCAGAGGCAGACTGGGCTGTACCGGAGCCAAGAGCAACAGTGTTGGACGGCGTCTCCCTCTGTGCCTCTGTGGGGATTCTTTAGTGTTTTAATAGCAGCGTTGTTCTCTCCTGCCCTGTTAGGTCAGTTTTTATTGGAAGAGTCACGGCTGCTGGAAGCAGCAGAGATGGCAAAGAAAGCTGCTCGCCTCGACAGCGGGGAGTTTGATGTGGTCTTCAGTGCAGCCCACATGCTCAGGTAAGTCTTTGATTGAATTCCTGTTTTTTTTGTGTTATTTTTAATTTCCACAGCCTAAGCACCGTGTGCATTTTTTTTTCTGTGGGCACATGATGGATGGTCTACAGTTTTCCATGGCAGGGTAGAAGAGAGGCCGAGCGTGAGTGAGGGAGGTCTACTGTCTGCACGGTTTATCCGGGGGCTTACTCTATTCCTCAGCCCCAGTGATTTACTTGGCTGTTCTTCATAATCCGGCTTTTTTCAAGAAGCCCTAGAAGTGCTGCTCTGTCTTAGCACTCAATAAGTGCGAGATGTTCTTGTGCAGTTTGTCAAACCTCAACAATCTCTTGGTGGATCTTCAACTGGGGGAGTTCCTGATTATACCTAAACACTTTTAGATGGCTGCAAACATCAGCTGATGAGGCCTGGAGCTCTTGCGTTCGTGACCATGAGCCAGGAGTTGGGCAGCAGCTCTTTGGACATCTTTAAGTCAAATCCTCTACAATTTCTGGTGCTTTATCAAAGTGTTTGCTCATTTTTTTACACAGCTCCAAGATAGTTTCCCTACAATTCCTTTGACATTAGTTCATGACAGATCTAAACCACCAGCAGTTTTCAATAGAGTGCTTGTTCCAGGGTCCAGACCCCTGACAGATAAAACAGCTTTAAACCGTGTTTGGGTTGAACTCATCTCCGCCTGCTTGGCATGGGGTCTTTCTCCTGCAAACTTCTTACTCTTTATGTGTTTGTCTTGGATAAAGGAAAGGAAAAGCTTCGCTCGATTGGGACACAAGTATATATACACAAAGGGAAAAAGGAAGATTACAAGGAGGAACAGAAGCCTACAAATTGCTCCTTGTTATTTATTACCCTCTTGGGCCCTTGGTTTTCGACCATTTGGCTCCCAACCTAATAATTTCTCCCCTCCACTTTTACGCAGTTATTTTTTTACTTCAGTGCCTGTTTATAGTGTGAATTTAGCACAGGAAAAGTTGGCCCCAGGGAATAGTTTGGACTCGCTTCTAATCTGTCAATTCCAGTGACAATGAAACAATCCACAGGGATGTTCAGTGTGCAGTGTAGGGAAGAAGAACCCGTAGAAAACACACAGTTTGTTTTCAAATGGATTACCATGCAAATTGCAATATAAACATAACTACATCGATCTATCTGAAGGGATTGCTCAGTTTTTTGGAGTGCAGGGATGTGTAATATGTCCAGATTGTACATACTGGACTAAAAGTTTATATTTATTGGCTGCAGTTTCAAACATGATGGAAGCTGATTAATAGGCCACCTCTTCTCAGCAAACATACATAGCAGGCATTTACCTAAGGGTGAAGGGAGTCAAAGTTTCTTTAAATAGTCCACTTCTTGAAATTGTATCTTCGTTTTTAGTGTAGTCTATGTCTTAGTAAAACGAAATGACCAACAGCGGGAATGTGAAGGTGTGGGAGTTTCAGATAGTTTCCTATAACACTTTTGATTTACAAAAATGCATTCATTTATTTTTCCTGGCCAATGTTTTAGGCAGCATCACTCCCAAACATGAAACTGTATGTCTGGGATGTTGCTTAGATGCTTTGGTCCACTCTTACCCTGGATTTACACTGGTCTGTTTGCGGTGCATCTCTGTTGAGTTGCGTTAACACACAAAAAAACTAGAATCCATCTGAATCGTTTACATCGCCTCCGTCATGTCTGCGTTTGACGTGTGTCCCTCTGCTACACAAGCCGTAGGCAAGAATTCCTTTTCCAATTTGTCATCATATCGATTCCTTGGCGAGAAACAGAAAAGAGGTCTGGGTTTACAAACTTCCAATGTACTTTCAGATTAAATGATAGAGTTTGATTTTAAATTTAAGATGGCACGCCCACCCGACAATGCATATTAACACCCGGAATGTGCATTTTCGCCATAGAGAAAAGTACAAAAGAAGACGGACCAGATACCCACAATCTGTTACAGAAAAATTTGAGTGTGTCATCGAAGATTGCTGATTTGCTTTATTAATCTATAGTAAAAAATATACTTTAGGCAATTATCACTCTAAAATGACACAATATTGCTGGATTTTCAATATAAAAGCTAAACAAACCAAATGCACTTCTGTCACCATAAATAAATAAATCTTCAAATTAAAGTGTCGGTAAAGGTAACAACTTTCAAAGTGTTTTCCTAGATGGGGGAGGCAAAATAAAGGGGCTTCAGTGAACTGAAATAAGTTCTGAAAAAACAGACTACAGTAGTACAGTACAGGAGTACAGGAGTAGACGCTATGAATAAAAAAATAATGAATACAAAAGTACAAATATTATCAAAATTTAGTGATCAGTTATGACGTCATGTGACCCTCTGCTAGCATGGTGGTGAAATCGTACTGTAATGTGTCTGTAAAATGTCAAGCTTGCATTTCATTCTAAATCTTTTGATGTTATTTTTTTCGTTATGTTTTGCCGATTCTGATCTTTAAAAAAGCTACAGGTCCATGGTGATAAATCCCTATTTAAAATGTTCATATATCCAGTAAAAAGACACATAGCAACCATTCAAACATAATATATGGAATAGTTGGAGTCACGGTTTGATCTGTGAATTGTTGATCTTGTTTCTTTAAGTCAAATCGGATCGTCGCCAAACGGTCCTACTGAATCCGTCTGAGTGTTTACAGAAAGCCATCACTTATCAGGTGATCCAATCAGCGATTCAATGCTAAGACCAGCTTACAAAAGTGGACCAGAACCTTTTGTATTCATGATGATGTCTTCTTTTCTTTGAGCATCAATTTTTTATTACGTTTTTGATAAGACTGGTTGAGCTTCATGGGTTTGTTTACTTAGAAAGGCCTCCCCCAGTTTGTGTGAGGTATCAAGCCCTCCCCCCTTCGTTCAGTCAAGCAGGACCAGTGTTGGATGGAACCTCCTAGGGTCCCCCTGACTTTGATCTGGAAACATGTAGATGGGGATTTTCTAATAGATCCTGACAGCTTAAATGAAACCGTGAATCCACCGTTTGTGCTTCCTTTGATCATCATGACTTAAGGGGCACCCAAGCCTGCCCTCAATGAGGCCGTCCTTGACTTTTTCTAAGCAAAATTATTTGCAATTAGGCAATTGTTACCATCAGTGAAGTGGAGATGTCGGAAAAACCAGAGCATTAATTGAAGGAGTTGCAGATTTGTGCGTACTAGAACAATAAGCAGAGCAGTGAGAACTGGAAGAAAAGGTTTGTGTGTTTTAGAGTCTGACCAGCAGCCAATCTTTCACAGAGTATCAGGAATTTATTAAGTAAATTTGGGTTTCTTTGTCTTTAGCTTTAGTGAAGTTAAAATCTACCAGACTACGAGCTCTACCATGACTATTCCCTTTCTGCAGGAATCCAATAAAGCAGATGTTCTAACCTCCAGGCTCAATTAGAGTGGAAGAGCTTGTTATGCGCCGCTCAGCGCAGATGTTATCAAGCCAAATATGCAATCGTACGAGAAGCCTAAAGGCGATTGGGATCGGCCTTCTCCATCCTTCACCCTGCTCTCCATGTTATTTCCTCGCTGACCCCCAAGCACCAGTAAACAGGCAGGGTTCAAGGCCTCATCTGAAGGCAGGAGCAATAAAAATGAGTAATGATTCTGTCTCCCTGTTTTCCCTTTTTCAGGCAGGCCAACCTAAATGAGGCAGCTGAGAAGTTCTACGCACAGGCGGCCAGCCTGAGACCCAACGTGAGTTTGAAAAAGAAAAGAAACTTGACTGGCTGTTCGTGCCCATTACGCCTCACTTTGATGGACACTTTGCAATCACAATCTGGATGTTGTTCCAGCGTCATTAGTGGTCGGTCGGTTCCTTCACAACGGCGCTCATTGTCTGTGGAGCCCAGAATAATGAGCGTTTGGTTTTTAGCAAGCCCAGAGCTTTGCTTGTGCAACATCCATCAACAGCTTCAAAGCAGAGGCCAGGGTAAGCAGATTGGAAAGAATAATGATAATAACAGTCAGTCAGTGGACTGAGGCATCCTGAAAATGAGAAGGACTCCATCCTAAAAAGCTCTGGCAGGATGGGTCAAGCTGTTCAAGCGAGGCCCTCGGAGGGAGGCGGGACTGTTTAGCATGTGGTCACAGTGTTTGTTCCTGTGTGGTGATTGCCGACGTTCAGTTTTGGATTAATGATCAAATAGATCCTCCCAGTGTTATACAGAGACTGCAGCTCAACTTTGCATGCACACAAACCCTTGCATAACATATACAAACAATGACAAACATAAGAAAAAATCTCATATAACAGAAGAAGGAGCCTTTGCTTCCATCTGTTTTCCTTTGCTCTTCTTTATGTCAAAACAAAGCTTAAATTTAACATAAATAGATATTTTTATGAATTGCCTTTTTTCTTCATTGAGTTACACCCCAGAGCAAAGAATAGAAGTAAATTAGTCTCATAAAAACATATTTCAATAAAGAATCATAGGGCTCCAGTTGTTTTTTTTTAAGTTCTAAAATTTATAACATTATTAACAAATTGAAAAATAGTTCAGAAGGGCGATTTCACCAAAAGAGCATAATATTGTATATCAAATGTTTAAACTGAATCAATAATAATGTACAAATTAATTTATGTGCATACATAACATCTTTTTGTTAAGCTACGTTCACAGTAGCAGTAGCAGCAGTTTAGCTCAGGCGGTAGAGCAGGTTGTCTAACGACTAAATGGTTGGTGGTTTGATTACCGGGGTCAAATGGGTCGAATGCGGAGAAAGATTTCCCCATTGTGGGATAAATAAAGTAGAATTTAGTATTTATTTCTTTCGCACCAGGCTCGGCATTGAACAATGTAAGCACTTTGTGAACGCACCTAATGCATTTCAGGACTCAGAGTTTAAAAAGCTCACGAGTCGCTACACAAAGTTTTCAGTCTGTTTTCTACGTACACAACGCCATTGTACGCACGCGGAAAGTTAAACCAGTTGAACTTTGATACAGGGGGTTTGGTAGTGACATGTGGTTAGCGTCTTTTTTTAATTCTAGGAAATGCCAACCGTTTGGAAGACATTGATAGCTGCGGTTTGTGTCCGGCTGGAATTCTATGACTAAGTGGGAATACAGCTGTGAAAGAAAGACCCAACGCAAGATTCCCCAAATGTTATGCGCTGTAGGTGGCAGACATGCGCAGGTAGCAATAGTCCAGTGTTTGCTCAGGAACCAGCATTCACCGTGTTCTCCAACTTGCCCGATGCGCATGTAGTATACGAATGTGGCCAATATGCAGTCATTTTTCTTCGTCATAAATGTTAGTATTTTAATCATCTGATTTATTTTATATCACCTCTTTAAGGGAAAACAGTGTATAGAACAGATTTTTTTAGAAGATTGTAAAATGACATTTGGGTTTTGCTAACATAAAAAATGCAAAGACAAACTTTTTAAAGTAGCAATACATGTAATAAAATAGCCAGAGATTGACCGGTAATATATTTTGAATAAGTAAATGTGCATTTTACTAAGTGAAATAAAATAAAAAATAAAGTTTCTTTCGGATTTTCAACCAAAAGTCAGTTATTTCGGCAGAAAACCACCCATTAAAAAAGAAAAGCTTGCTTAAAGTACACTTACACTACAATTAATTGGATAGAGAGAGAGAGAAAGAGAGACCATATGTCAGACATACAATGTAATTTAAAAAGTGACAAGAATTTCCAAATAAAAAATAACAAACAATAAAAAAATGCATCTTTTAGTGATAAGTTATGACGAGTTTGCAGCTAAATAAATATTAGATCAATAAAGATCCGATTTCCCTTTTTTCCATGATCTAAAATAGAATCCATTTATTTGCTGCATTTCTGTAATTAAAGGTTCAACTCTTTAAAGTTATTTTTCCATTAGAGACCTGCACAGAGATCTATTCCCTCCGTTTCAGAGATTTTATTTTCTTCTGTAAAAGTTCAATCCTTGCTTGTTTTTTGGCTTCTCCCTTATGTTTGACCTTTTAACGTTTCTCCTATTTGTAGACCTCATAACGTGTGTGCTGTCAGTGCAGCTGGGTCATTTCCCAGGCTAGCTTCACATCACAGTCTCAGTCAGCAAAGTGTGTGACACTTTGTGGTCCAGCTTTGCTTTTGCTCCTATGTTTGCCTCTTTTTTGGGGGGGAGGGCGGGGAGGCTGAGGGGATACAGAGCAGCAGGAAATGAGAAAAAGATAAATGCATGGAGGCTTTTGACAACTTTCTGTAGAGGGGCAAAAGTGAGGGATGAAGCAAAGGGGTTACATAAAAAAAGTTTTAGATTTATGAAGGAAGTACAGATAAGAAGCCTTCGGGGCAGATTTGAAGAAATCGAGCTAAAAACTGAACTTCATGGTTGAAGAGTAGAATCTTTTAACAGAACGACTCTGCTGGTCCATCTTCTTTCCTGTGGATTGAAGCCCTTCACAGGTACCTCTTGTGCATTTAGTTTAGCCGAACAGCTTCCTCATCAGTCCCTAAACACCCTCATCTCATCTTTTCCATCCAATACTTTCT
Organism: Oryzias sinensis; assembly: GCA_037389245.1. Lineage (NCBI taxonomy): Eukaryota > Metazoa > Chordata > Actinopteri > Beloniformes > Adrianichthyidae > Oryzias > Oryzias sinensis. The sequence goes on from CM074499.1 coordinate 1,676,372, forward strand.
CCAAACTAGGATAAACCCGTTTCAATGCGTATTAGCCTTTTTGTGATCCCGGCTAATCCCTTAAAAGCAGTGCGGCAACGCAGACCCAAAATTAAATAATAGAACACATGCAGTCAAAATCCTCAGCAGTTCTTAAGTCTCCTCAAGTTGTGCAATCTGTTCAATCCTAAACTTTGACATTCACCAGGACAACCACAACTCGCTTAACATATTACAGTCTTTACAAATTCCACAAAATACCATTATAGCTGCACTTTTCCAGCATATATCCATTTGTCAGCCATAACTCCTGGGTACAGTTTCATGTGTGGCCCTCTCACGGTTACCCTAAACCATGTCCATGTGTATAAACAGGTTGTTTTTTTTGCCAGTAATTTTCTGACTGCTTGAAATGACTAACTCTTGAATTGATCCCCGAGCATTTTCTTGTGGTTTCACCCTTTAAAACAGCAGGGTCAAAGAAACGGTAATTTATTGCACAAGCCGAAACCGTCCAGCCTTTAAATTCATTTCAAACACAGTGAGAAGTTTTTCAAATCCAATACTCGAAATCGTCAAGACTTCCTGGTCATTCAAGCGTTTGCTTGGAAAAATACAAATAATCAGTTGTATTACACGTCTGCTGGAGTATTTTCTTCCTTTCAGCAGCAACAGTATTCTATGATTTATTCGTCAGCCCCATTTTGCCTCGAGGAGAGCAGTACTACTGGACATACTGTTCCCATTCAAACTTTCATGGTTTGAGCATCATCCATCCCACCTTGACAATGGAAAAACACTGGGATGTTATGAAAGGTGGGTGTGTGGAGTTGGTGCAGGAATTTTCTTTTAAAAAAAGCAGGCAGTTAAGACTACCTGCAGAGCTGAAAAAAAGCAAGACGGATGGTTTCACCATCAGCAGGTGTGGAAGCAACACCGTCAAAAAAAGTGCGTTTTCATCTCAGATCGCTTTAAAAAAAATCCAAACGCTGTTAAAGCTTGTTATTTTGGTTGTTCAGGTTAAACAATGGACACACGCATATGTAACACATGTTCTAGAACACGCTGAACACATGTTATCGAATGCAAGTATAGCCCGTAGGGTTCACACTTGACAAGCAGGGAAGGGCTTCTTCTTCTTCTCCTACTGCTACTAGTGCATGTCCACCACCTACAGTTGGAAGAGCCCACGTGAGAAATGATAGAGCGGTGTAAATCTGGCAAGTCTTGCTCCAGGCATCAGAACGACTTGGTGTCATAGAATTCCGTCCGGACACAAACCGCAACCATTAATTTCTCCTCCGTGATCAATTTTCAATCGATTGGCTCTTCCATGAATTTAAAGGTACATCATACGTCACCAACAAATCCGAGTCCCTGCTTGGTCAAAGTTAAACCTGGTTCAACTTTCAACGGCCATTATATGGCTGCACGTTTTGTGCGTAGGGTCTGAAAATCGTTGTGGGATCCCGAAACAGGCCTTTAAATAGGCTTTTCACATACGAATGTAGCTTCAGATCTAAAACCAAAAAAAACGGATTTCAGTTCCTAGAAATGTCTTCACAGTGTTAGGCTGCGCTCAGACCGAACACGATTTGTGCGTCAGGGTCATCCATTTCCGATGTCAAGTCGACGTACGGGTTGTGCGGCCATTTTAAAATATACAGATAGAAAAATGAGTAACAAATATGTACCAGGGGAACATAGAGGAAAAAAATAAAGACATTTGTCGTATAAACAAAAGCAGACCAATCAGGGACTTACTTTGGCCCTTATGTGTTAAAAATATCAGTGGGTGGAGTCAAAAAGCAATATGGAGGAGAATCTGATCGTTCTACTCCTAAACTTTGATATTTTTGTATTAGGCAATGAGGCAAAAACCTTTTGACTGTATCAAAAAAAGTCAAGTTTTTGGGCAAATTTCTAGACAAGTCTGGAGCAGAGAATTTGTTTGCTGCAGTGCAACAGTTCTTCTCAACTTGGAACCTGGATGGTGATCAGATGGAGCTCCTCCTTCGTCCTTTGTCTCTTCTTTGTCTTGGCACGATTGCACAACAGACACTTTGGTCCTCGTGACTCGCCCAGATGAACTGATGAAGACGATGATGATGATGATGTTGCCCGTTGGCACCGGCAGAAATAAACATTTGATTATTGTAAAGCCACTTCAAAGCGCCGCTGCTCCCTAAGATCAGTAACCAAGCTAAACAGTCTGGGCGATCTGACAGAGAACCAATGCCGCCCCGGGGTCTGTATCCCCCCCCATGCCTCATGTGATGATCTCAGAAAACATGTTTTTCTACAGATTCTAGAAAGACGTCACGTCAGGATCTTGTGTTTTTATCTTTAGAGAATAGAAAAGACTTCCACAGTGTTTGTCCATTGAGTGGGAACAGACAGAGGTTTGCTGGTTTGCTGGCTCCCTGGTTAGATGAAATTTGAATTTTTTATCAAATTATATCTCCAATTAAAGGATCATTTTTAGTCACTAAATGGCTATCAAGCCAATATCATCTTAATTTTCCCCCAGCGACCCAATTGCTGCTTCATTATTCATTTTCTTCATAATGAGAGGAGATGAGTTTTTGCCATTTGTGCTCTAAACTTGGCATGAGTTAAAATGCCGTAACATTCTCATTTGGATCTCTGTTTCAGTACCCAGCAGCCTTAATGAACCTGGGAGCCATCCTCCACCTCAACGGGAAACTGCAAGAAGCTGAAGCCAATTACCTCAGAGCGCTTCAGCTGAAGCCGGATGACACCATCACCCAGTCGAACTTACGTAAGCTGAAGAACATCATGGTGAAGCAGGGCCTGAGGACTACCAGCCCCTGACTTCTCCCCGCCCACCTTCCTGCCATCTGCACACCAGACCCAGAAAAAGGACGGCCGACGAGCTCTGGATTCCCGTTTTTCAACCAGGAGAGCCGGAAGACACCGAGGGAAGATGTTTGCACAGGGGCCAAGATTGTGCCGCACAGTTCCTCTAATGACCCCTGAGCTTCCTCGTTACCAAGTCTCCTCAAACTCTTCTAGGATCTTTCCTAAAAAAGGTGACAGGTACATAATAACACGAGGAGCTGCTTAATGGGTTTCAAACACTTGTTCAACCCAGAACATGAAGAAATATTGCTCATTTCTAGCGTAATATCCAAGTTACTTAAATCTGTTCCACATCCTACGAGTTTCTTTTATTTGCTTGTGAGATTGCACACACTTCACAGTGAAGTTAAAGTTGATGAAAAAGCGTAGTTGTTTCCGGCTTTCAGTGAAACATTTTGAAGAAGGGAATTGAGTTTGTGAAATCATTGCAGGCAATGATCAACTGAAAGCCACAGAAAATGTGGATTTTGCTAGAATAAAGAAAAAACAAAGATTAGTATTAAAGTTCATGTTATTGTGTCCTCCGGCAATAAAGCGTCCAGAAAATTAATTTAAAATGAAGCTTCTTTAGAAATAAAAACATCATATATTTGTTTCTGTTGCAAAGCTTTTACAAAATAAAAAAGATCAGATGCCTTTAAAGGGACATTTTCCTCATTTTCTTGGCTTGAGCAGGTGCTTCATGTGAGTTTCAAGCCTAGAAATAACCCAATACCGCAGCATGACCCACCTGCTTTACCTGTGAATTCCAACAGCTGATCCTTTAAGGACTAAACACTGACTAGTGGAGTTTATTCCACTCAAACAAAAACAAGAAAGGACCTTCAGACAAGGGAGTCATTCTAGCCAAAAGCATCACTGATGCACGGCGTCATCATGCTTTTGAAGGGAAACATTGTGTCTCGTGTTAAACAAATGTCATTGTGTTTGTAGAAATGAAAAGTTCTGTTTATTCAGAAAATCATGAAGCAGGTGGGATCTAAGCTAGTTTGTACAAAATGGAGTGCTTCAAAAAAAAAAAAAAAAAAAAAATCACCTGCGTATTCAATTTGTTTGTTTCTGCAGTTAAAGTCCCATTCTGATCGTCTTTTGATCCATTTTCAAAGAGGTCTTTAATTATGATTATCCCATTTTTAAGGCTAAATTCAAAAACGTGTTTTCTAGGACATAGTTTTTGCAGAGCGGCAGGAGTTCATCAGAAATTGGGGCAGGACTGTTGGCCTAAAGTCAGCCAGCTCTCATTTCCCATCATCCCTTCGTTTACACTCTCTCCCACTAACCTACAGTAACATAAACAAATTTAATACCCCAACGACTCAAAAACTAAAAATAAGGTGGGACACTTTCACAAAAACTCTTTCAAATAGCAGTTTTTTTCTGCTTCCGCTTCCCATTTTGAATTAATTCTCAGATATTTTGTCCATCAGAAAAAAGCCGCAAGAACGGTTAAAACGCCAAAAACTCCACTTTTATTGGAGTGGGTCTTTAATCTTCACCTTAGTGCAAAGTTTGGAGTCTTTGTGTTTTTTTTTGCACCATGATTCTTCTCGTTGATTGCTTATTATTCACCCATGTTACCTAGCAACAGAAGCAGCTGGCACTGTGTTTGTTGATGTGAGCTGAAGGAAGTTTTGTTTGTGGTCATCAGCGAGTACAATTTCAAACAGTAGTAGCGCCTGCAGTCCTGCAGGTTCCCGTACTGGTAGCTGTCATGGTGCGGTCACTCCTCTGTTAAGGTTGTTGTTACACCCCCACCGTGAAAACGTGCTAATTCCTTGTAGGTATCTATACATTTAGTTCTTTTGTGAAGGATCACAGTTGCTTTTTGCTCGAGTGAAGGAATTGTTTCACTCCGTGTCTCTGCTCAGGGATCTTAAGGCAGTGGGTTGTCGTGGAAACGTGTTCACAGAGTGTTTACTAAATTAAAATGTATTTTTGAAAGTTGTATTTGTATAAATTATCAAGATTTGTAACCCTTTTTCTCCTTTTTGTAATATAAAGATGAACAATGTGCCAGAAGAAACTTTTTTTTTCTCTTTCCTGATGTTTTTCCACAATAAATTGATGGTGTTCTGCTCTTCTGGTTCTTCATTTTGGCGTCCATCACTGATTCCCGTATGCGTGTCATTTTAAATCCTGCAAACACAAAGCACCCTGTGAGTCAGGCCTCCGAGTCGGGTGTTTGTTGAGCTCGTGTGGTCCGCCATGCTTAGTAGGAACTTTTACTGGGCATTTAAACCCCTCTTCGCAAATTAACAAAAATGTGTCGTAAAAACAAGTCGGATGGATCTCCGCTGCTCTGATCTTTGCACAACAAAGGGGACGTAAACATTCCCATATGGAGACGGCGGCTCGGTGTGGAAGCACTGCTGGCGTTTCTCAGAGCCTGCTGACAAACAAAAGAACCCGTTTCGTGTGAACGCAGCAGTCATGCAGGGCTTCACACATCATGATCTCCGCTGCCTTCACTGGACTGGAATGTGCTTCATCGCACTTCATCCTCACCACACAGGTGCTCCTTGTTTCAGCGTCTTTGAAAAAAAAAAAAAGGCTCTGCTCATTCTTCAGAAGTTTGAAGGGGGATCACAGCAGGGTTTTCTTCACTAGTCATGAAATTATTATTTTCACAAATACCGTTTTGACAAATCAAAATAAAAAAATATTGAACTGATGTTCCTAAATATGCTGAGGAGACCAATTTAGATTTGTTGTAAATTTATTTTGTTGCAGCACAGTAGGAAATACCTTAGTCCCAACTGTCCTTACAGGTGGATACAGGCTGTCTGCAGCCTGGATATATAAGTTGTAGACGCTCTGTGATGTTCATGCACATTTCTATATGAGCATGCTGCAGTGACAGGTCACGGAGAACACCTAAAACGCCTATATCATACAAAATCAACTTTGAGCTTTTAAGTGTATGATAATGTTAATTCCTCCCTATATTCCAAACAATCCCAAAGCAGCATTTCACTCTTGAAAAACCTGTTTTCTGACCACCAACCCCTCCGAATCCACGAAAACGAGTGGGTCCCCCCATTCTGACATCACAGAGTGAGGAACAGCCCCTTCCAGGAGGAGGCGCCGCCCCCAGGCTAACACACGCACACAATTTTTTTTTGTGGAGCCAACTTTGATCGGCTATAGCCTTCAATTTATATGAACTGTATCTACATCAATCTTTGTAAAAAATACAGATGTTTGTTTTCATGGGCAAAACGCAGACACGCTGCAGAGGCCGACTCTAGGTTGATGTCAAGAAATGGGCGGCACCCACAAGGAGAGGAAGGCGGAGCCTCAGACACGACTTACTTCAGGGTAGGAAAATGAACAGCGAAAATAGTGCTTGTTTAACAAAAAATATATCACAGAGTGATATATGGCTATAGTTTACTCTGAAGGGCTTAAGAATAGTACTTTTTAGGCCCTTTAACCCTTGTGCTATCCTAGGCACTTTAAAATTGGGAGTTGGGTCATCTAGACCCAGTAAACAGTGCTCTGAACCTTTTTTCTTCAATGATTTGTGATCTTCACTGATGTTAATGGATTACATGAAATCTTTCCACCTTTGTCAAACTTTGACATGGTAGGGAGAACACGTCAAATTAAGGGTGGGGTCATCTAAGATAGCACAAGGGTTAAATGTGTATAGGTAAATAAAAGGAAGTAGGTGAGACGACACAGGCGTGTCATACAAATGTATCTTTTTCCTGCACACTGTGCAAGCGGCCTGTTAGTACGTTCATGTGACAGGTTTGTGCTCCTTGCTGCAGCCTGACTGTCAGAAATGAGGAAATTAGACAGTTTGTAGGTTGAGTGGCCAACCTGCGGACACTTGTAACTCATCACGTGCACACCCTGTGCATGTGGCATTTGCACGCGCTCAGTAAGGAGCCAGTACTAGAACCTTACGAACAGCTAGATTGTAGCTTAAGGACACCGTAAAAACGTGATGTCTCCTCGTGAATTCAGGTTCTTAAATCACGGCATCACAAAAGCAACTTTCTGTATCGGCCTGTTAAAAAGGTCTAAGAACTTCCTACTGAAGCTGCTTCCCCAAATGAGGACTGCCCCATGGATGGATGGATTACGGTACTTTTATTTTCAGACCCATTGCTTCAACCTCGGTGTTCAAATCTGTTGGGACTAACTGATTTGTTTAACTCATTTCTTCCTGTTTTCAAAGTTTGACAAAAATGAGTCAACCTTTTCAGGTGACCTTGTCATCTATGTTTCATCTTATCTTATCAATTACCCTATTGTTTCAGTCCTTCCTGCAGCGTGGCGCTCAGCGGCCTTCTGCAAAGCCATGCCCCATTCCTTCCATGCACACATCTAAACTACTTCAATCTGGACTCGCGAGGTTCGAGTCCAAAGTGTCGGTCTGTCAGGCTCTGTGGGAAAGAAAAAAGGGGCTCAAAGCTGTTTCCCACATTTTTTACTCCTGAAAAATTCCATTTTTACCCCGGTAATTGTCAAAGCGTTCAGTTTCCAAGAGATTAAATAAACAAAAGCTCAGTGCAGCACTTTAGTTGGACTTGTCAGTGAGCTTTTATAAAACCCTTTCTTGGTTCAATTTGAACGTCACACGCTTTAGAGTTTGACTTTGCTTTGTAATCTTGATCTTTTTTTTTTTATTTAAGAATTAGTTCACAAATTTAGCTTCATTAATGAGAAATGCATCAAATCAGTCTTTTTCCTCCTACGGTCAAAGTGAGAGCAGCAACAATCAAACCAGTTCGGAATAACATTTGAATATTTGGACGTACGTGAAGTGAAACACAAAGGAGGTTTTTGATGCTCAGGACTCAACTCCAGTTTATTCAGGAAGAAGTAAAGATAATACTTGATTGGAAAAGTTTGTCTTAATTCATGTTTTCTTTCTTACACTAAAAACAATACCTCCAGCAGTCATTGTGCTTTACTCATCACCACATTAGATAAATTCCCTGGTGTCCTGCACCAAAGCAAATCAAAAATGTCTCCTTATCCCATGACTCCTGCATGCTTCTTCCCCATTTGACCTCTCGTTCTTCAAACTCCTCAAACCAGGAGAAAGGAATTACGCTCTGATGTGAAGATCTGCCGAATGTTATCTAGCAAATATTTTGTGGAATGCGCTGATGAACTATCAGGACTTTGATCTGAAGGGCCTGAGCCAGGGGCTTGCAGCACTGAAGCCGTTCCCTCTGGATGCAATACCCGCCTGCCGTTATTGCTTTGTAGAAGCAGCATTAAGGTGAAGCTCTTCCATCAGATGCAAACTCTGCCTCTTGCTATTGAAGTGGGGTTTTTTTGTGCCTGTAAAAGGAACATTTCAAAGAGGGAATTGCCTTTCTGCAGGATCTTGTTTCACTGTAATTTTCAGCTCTCTCAGAGCAGTTGCCTCTGAACTCATGAGGTTCATGTCGTTTCAGATTCTACAGTTTATTCCCATTATTTCATAATGTCACAACTGTTGATCGTTTCTGGTGTGCAGCCATTAAATCCACGTCCACTGCGAATTGAGCTAATTCAGGCTAAAAGATCATGACTTTTAAAGTTCAGAATGATGCCTCACTCGTGCAGAAGACAATGACGGCATGCATCCAGTGCAGATGTCGGAATATTTCGTGTTCTCAGAAATTCCCTAATGAACACACAACGCGTCACTGCATGGACAATGTGTTCCGCATTGTGAAATGTGACAAAACACAGGCTCTCTGCATGTATTCTAAAAAGGCTGTCACACTGTGTTGTAATTTATTTATTTATTTAACTAGGTTGTAAAGATCCAGAGAAGTTGTAAACTTTTACAAGAACGTCCACAAGAACTGCAGAAAGTGTGCTGTGGGCTGCTCCTGTGTCTATAGAGGTCATTCATGATGGAGGTTAAGCCACATGGAGCTGCTCTGATGCTTCTGCACTTTTTTTAGGTCAATTATCCAGTTTTAAGGGTACTGAACGAAGAGAAAAATGGTGAAGCCGTTTGGACCCGTTTTGCTTTGGTGTCACCAGAATAACCACAAAGGATTTTGTGGTCTGGACCACCCTGTTTGGGGGATTTTTCCTCCGTTTTTTGTGTGATCTACAACAACACTGCAGTCGTCACACCAGACAAAATGAACTCCTTCGAGAAACTAGTTCATTTAAACAAACTAAAGATGCAAAAGGTTTTCCTACCAACAAAAGAAAAGAAAAAGGCCCGTAAAGCAGCCCGTATTCACCCATGAGGGCAATTTGGAACAGGGCATCATCTGTATTAATGCCATGTGTATAAACTGTCCACACATTTCAACAGTCAGACTGTAACTCCACCAGGACCAAGGCCATGTGATAAAAATACCAAAGTCAGTGCAGATTTAAACATGGCATCTCCATAAAACTCATCTGTCACAGAACTGCCGTTTTTCCCGCTGCTACTTTTATCACTTTGGAAACTCAACTAAAATGCTTTCTTTTTAGTGTTAAAATCATGAAACAACCATGACAGAAATGTTTGGAGCACCACAAATAAAAGTAGCGTGAATTTTCCTGGTGCTCCCTGTACGATCTCAGTTTGAAAAAAATCACTTTGTCAGAACAATAAAGATATCCGTACAAATCCAAAACTCATATTTACAGTTTTAATTTTAAGTTCTACAAAACCCGGTTTGGGCTCTGACTAATTGTTGGCATTATCCCACAAGTTGGACTTTATCCTCACATAAACCAGCTACTGCAATCAGCAGGAGCAGCGTGTGATATTTCATAGCTGGCTGCGTGAGTTTGTGCAGGTGTCGGCATAAAAAAAAAATGTAAAAAAAGGGAGTTAAAGACACAACCCAGATCCCTGCTGCTTTAAAATGGCCACCTCTGAGGATTTACAGAGCCCTGCGAGCTGCCAGACCTTAGAGGCTTTCTCAATACAACACACAGCTCAGGAAACGGGACGGTTTTTTTATGCGTACACTGACAGAATGTACTTTGTCTTCCTCTGCTCAGCGATGTGGAGGGGCAGTAAACATCCAAACTTGAACATTGTAACGTGTGTGTAAAAATACAAAATATGGAGCCTGTGCATGGCTGAGTATGGGTCATCTGTATGTTGAAGACAGAGGAAGCAGGTGCCGTCTATGCATATTAAAACTGCCATGATTGGTTCGTTCCAGACGTATAGAAACGTATGGTTAGATGTGAAAAAACACAACAGGATCTTCTGCAGACAGCTGGATTTTCGCTCACACAGGACATGCACTGCTTCACGATGGAGGAGAAGTTCTTCACGGGGCAAAATCTGAAGGTGAGCTGGGTAAAACTCAAATCGGAGCTCGTTTGCTTCCATCTTCATGCCTTCATGGTATTTAGGAGACTGATGGAAAGAAGTTACACGGCAGACTGGATTCTAGGTGGTTTAACCCAAACTAAAAGCTTCGGCACAGAGACATGCTCCTTAACTGGTTTCACTTTGTAACTTTGATTCATTGGTAGACTCCTGCTTTGTCAAAATAAGGCACCTTTGCAGCAAAAAAAAAAAAAAAAAGAGGTTTAGTTGTATTTTGTGTAAAATATCAGCATAAGTTAGAGGCACTAAATTCATTAAAGGAAATAAGATCATGATGTATGTAGAGTATAAGGTAATATAAACTTATGAATCATAGGCAATGACACCGCAATGAAGTTAGTGCATTTGTCATTTTTCCACAGCCATCCAAAGAAAACCCAAACTATTTTTGTTCTTCTTTGGGCGCCAACATTTTCTTAAAGTTCAGGCTTCAATTTAGCTGAGGCTGCACTCGAACTTATCAGAGAGCAGAAGTGTTCATCACAGAAAGACTTTGATTGCAGGACATCAGGGGTGAGCTCATAGACAGACTTACAAAAAAAAAACAAAAAAACTAAACAACCCTTGTGCTATCCTAGGCACTTTAACATTGGGAGTGGGGTCATCTGGACCCCACAAGACAGCGCACTGAACCTATTTTCTTTACTGATTTGTGATCTTCACTGGTGTCCATGGAGAACATGAAATCCTCTTCAGCTTTGTCATGTTAGGAAACACACCTCAATGTAAGGGTGGGGTCATCTGGACCCCATAAGATATCACAAAGGCTAGACAATATAAAATCACAGCTACATGAAATATATGCTTAACAGTGTTGGTACTTCACAAAGTGTATAAAACATTAAAATAAATAAATAAAACTGAAGGACATGAGAGCAAAACAACAGAGAATCTGAGAGCAGGGAGGCTTATATACACTGAGGGCCCAATCAAGAACAAGCAGCAGCTGCTCTGATTTCAAACTAAGAACAGGTGTGAACACGGAGCAGAGCAAACCAGAACAGAAAGTTAAACAGAAGCTAATATTTACTGAAAAAAACATATATAGATATAGATAGATAGATAGATAGATAGATAGATAGATAGATAGATAGATAGATAGATAGATAGATAGATAGATAGATAGATAGATAGATAGATAGATAGATATAGATGATCTATCTATAGATGTAGATATGTCTATTTATATCTATATATCTGTATATATATTTATAGATATATACATCTCTCTATATATATATCCATATATATATATATATATATATATATATATATATATATATATATATATATATATATATATATATATATATATATGATATATATATATCTTCTCTATATATATATCCATATATATAGAGAGAGATATATATAGATACATAATACACAAGTTCAGCATTTTTATTTAACTGTTATGTCAAAGATTCCTGTAATCCATAGAACTATGTGTCATTTAAAAGTATGATTTAAATGTTAAATATAAAAATCCAAACACTTAAAATAATGGTAATAAATCCACACATTGTATCGCTAAATTTAAATCTAAATATTTATTCAAGTGTTAAGTCTAATGCAAATGCCTATGTTAAACTCAAATTTAAATCAAACAAATGTGAAATTACAGTAAATGCCATTCACAATCTGAATTTTAAATAAAAATCTAAATGTGAAACCTAGCATTTTAAACCTAACTCTGGAATATTAAACTCTTCATTATAAAATCAAAATATAACAGCAATCTAAATTTTATGTCAAAATCTAAATAAGAAATCTAAATTTCAATTCAAAATCCAAATGTTAAATCTAAAATTTCAAATCAAATTTAAATGTTAAATCTGACGTTAAAACCTAAATTAAAAATCTAACCCAATGTTAAACCTCAATTTTAAATCAAAATCTAAACGTTAAACCTACATTTCAAGGCAAAATCTAAATGTTAAATCTGAATGTGAAATCTAATTTTTAAATCAAACTCAAGACTGTTACATCTAAAACTTTTAATACAAATCTAAATGGTAAATTTAAATGTTAAACCGAATTTTAACAAAGTCTGAATTATAAACCTGAATTTTTATTAGAAATCTAAATGTTAAACCTGAATTTAATCAAAACGTAAATAATAAACTTAAATTCGTTAATTTATATCATTTGACCCAACATTTAGCCCTTCAATTGGAGACTTAGAGAAAATCTTCTAATTTTGAATATTTGTTCAATCGAAGATGTCATCAATCGATTTGTATGAACGTGAGATCTTACGTGCTTATTTTTCTAATCGTTTATTACATCATACTTAATTGATTGCTTTTTCTGCTTTCTACTGTATTCTATGTTTTTTATTGTTAAGCGCCAGATTTTATCTGTGAAAGGCGCCATATAAATAAAAACTTACCATTTCCTTACTTACTCAGTAACACATAGCTGTTAGTCAGAAATAATAACACTAATTTCACAACCTTTAGAACATTGTGCAAAAACATAAAAGTCTGACATTTTCATGTAATTCAGATACAGAGGACACCCCCGTGAAGAAAAGCGTTTCTCCTCCGTGCGCATGAATAATAAACCTAAATTCTAAATCAAAATCTAAAAGGTAAACCTACATTTAAATTAAAATCTAAACGTTTAACTTATCAACTTAAAATAAAGTCAAACCAACAAAAAGAGAATATAAAACAATTTAAGTATGCATGTTAGTTTTTATTGCTTTAGGAAAACTAAACTCCCAAAATATATATTTTTTGCAAATTTAGGTAATTATGCAGCAAAGTAGTTAAAAATTGAGCAAAACTTGAACATCTTGTTTTGTGATGGAAACATTATTGCAAAAACATTTCAGTGTACACTCAGAACACAACAGGTAAAGGTCAGTCACACAGCCACTATGTACATTTTGCACATTTTTCACGTATCAAATTTTGGTCTTTCATGAAACACGTGTGATATATGTAATTCAGAAGTGTTTCATGCTCATTACTCGGTCGATGTGCGTAGATGTCCGCATGGGTTACTCTCTTTAACTTAAATCAATCTAGCATAACTAATAAATAAGATTTAACACAGTTGTCTCAATGTATTTTCACACCAACAACTGTACAAAAATAGAATCATTATAAAATATGAATAACAGCTAAAAAAATTAGATAGATCTTGAATATCTGCCCTCTAAGACCTCTTTATGAATTTGGTTTGGAGCTGTTGAGAATTTAATAGTTTATAGCTAATTCATACATATATCTTACACATTTGTGCATGATTTTAAGTAGATGATATTTGTGGCTTTCCATGATCGTACCACGTACAGTGTGTCTGACAGACCTTTCATACATGCACATCCGAAGTATAACTTTTATATCGCGACACGCGTGATATATCACGTTAAAATTAAGTAATTGATGCACGAATCACTAACGACTATCACCATTACACACGGTTCATGTTTTACGTTGATTTGAGTGTTCTTTTTTAATTTATTTTTTTATTCATACTTCTTTCGTTATTTTAACGTGTTTCATCAGTGATACATCTGTCAAAATTTCATGTAAAGACCACAACTTTTCTCACTTTGTCCATGAATATTTACATATGACAAAATTTTACCCGTACAATATGCGCAAAATGAACCTAGTGGCTGTGTGACACGGCCTAGATGGACTTCCGCTCTTATTTCACATTAGCGTTTTAGAAGCCAGCAGAAAGTGTTTTTTATTTTTTTACTCTTACCGAGTGAAAATGTACATCTGACTGGGGTCTGTGGCTCTCCAAACGCGCTTGGAGTTGTCTCCGATCTGTTTGTACTCACCTTGGGTGGTGTTTACATCTGCTGCAAATATCACACAGGGATTATTTGCAGGCTAACGTTCATTTGTTTTGTTTTGATGTTCTCCTGCTGATGGCTGCAGCAGGGAGTCCTCCCAGGATGCGTTTATGGCCAAGTTAAACTGAAACGCTGTCACGATGTGCAAAGATCGGCGTTTGCTACGGAACAGATGGCTGACTTGTTTTCATCCCAGCGTGACATCAGACAAGAACATGGAGGAAAAAAACTGACACTGTGGTCTGAAAGAAGGGAGGAGAGAGAAAATATTTCTGTATGAAAAGATTGATATGACCTTAAATAAACAGAGCTTTAAGTGGAAAAATGTTTATCAAAAAAAGGTGGTCAACAAATTACAGTTTACAACAGAATTCCAAAAATTACATATTGTTTAAGTTTTTCATAGTTTTCCAATAGTGTAAAATGATTCAGCTGTTTTGAAAATATTCATATTATTCTTCGTTGGCAGCATAAACTGGAAATAATGATGTTGCTTTCCCGGTTCCTGCTGGGATGTCCCGGCCTCTGTCATTCATTAATGTAGACGTCTCTCTCTGCATGCATCGTCTCATATCACTCCTCCAAAGTCGTTTCACTCCCTTCCGCCCTGCTTTCCCACGGGTAGGATCATCTGGTCTTCGCCACCTTCCTGCTCTTCTATCCCCACTCACTTTATCAGTATGTCAGCTTGTATTAACTGAATCCAAAATCTTTCAAAAGTCCTGCATTTCAGAGCGTTGCATGCATACCAAAAACATTGTTGGCATTGTTTATTTTCAAATTTTGTCATAGATTTTTTAAAAATGAGGTGGTGTTACGACCGTGTGGGGTAACCCGCGTTAACCTGAAGCACCTATGAAAGGGTCAAAGTGTGTTAGAAAAGGTCATTTTTCGCTAAGCGGACGAGAATCTCGTTTGGGTCTGCCCCCAAACCGGCTTTAATAACAGAACCTAAAACACCTAATCGATGACATGTGACCCCGTAACCGGGTCAACTGCTGCTTGCTTTGCTGCTTTGTAGCTCAGGTGAAAAGATCCAAATCCCATTGGGTGGCCAAGGCTGCATGCACTGCATGGTTGCTTTGATGGGTCCAACAAGTCCTTCTTTGATGGTTGGTTTAGCCACAAAACCCGTGCAGCTGACCTCCACTGTGTAAAGGTGGACTTCCTAACCATGCTGTTCAGCATCAACAGCTGGTTTGATGTATCTAAGGCTCAGCGTATGTACGGCTGTGTGACTGGAAGAGCAAGAGCCCCATGATCCGGGCTTCATTCATAAAGGCAGCTGTACACAAGACTGGCAAACGACTTTATTTGCATCGTCCTCAAAACATTATAATGTTGCTGGTGGTTGGGGATTTTAATTAAGTGATCCTCTCAGCTGCTTTAAGAGGGTAGCAAACATATTTAGGACACTTTACTGAGGCAAATGAATTACGGAGGCCGGTTTAGCTCGTGCTGGGAGAAGCCGAAAGTGAAAGAAGAAGACTGAGGCAAATGAATTGACCTGTAAAAAGAGAGTCATAAACGGATGTGGTGGACAGAATCCAGTAGTTTGCAAACAAAATACTTCCTTCAGAACAAGATAAGTAAAATGATTCTTTAAATTTGTGAGTTACTTTTTTTTTTCCTTGGGGCTTGGTACTAAGTGACCCACAGACCAAGTCTGGAGCCTGACGGGATTGGGGACCACTGCTTTATGAGACCAGGATGTAATTTTGGGTGCCTTTGAACTGCAGCCACATGTGCCCCAAAGAATTCTTTTGTTCATGTGGGACAGGATGAGTGAGGAATGAAGCCCCAAAGGCTGACGACCCACCAGACATGTCATCACCGTCCTGAGCAGCCTGTCAATGAGCTCTTTTTCCGTCCTCCAGGATGTGTTCCAAAGATTCTGATGATGGACCAAATGCTCGTGTAGGTCCTCTCCATAACACTGGCTTAGTCTGGTTGGAGATGACAGGAGACCTTGTGTTGCTCTGGCGACAAAGCATTCATTGCCCCCCAGAACGGGTATTTCTTCATCGTCATCCTCCTCCTGCTCTTTCTGCCAGCCCTGCTTTGCGTGAGAGATCACTGCTGCATACCTTGTGTCCTGCTCTTGCCATCAAACCTCTGTCACCACTTCCACGCCAGAGAGGCCTGCCCTCTCTGATGTGGAGGCCTCCTGTCAGTTGGTGCACATCGCCAACAATGCCCTACAGCCTGGAGCGCGCCAGAGAGCAACGGGAGCCTGCTTTCTTTCTGGAGAATGAAAGAAAACTGAAAAAAAGTAAA
The DNA here is from genome assembly GCA_037389245.1 of Oryzias sinensis. Lineage (NCBI taxonomy): Eukaryota > Metazoa > Chordata > Actinopteri > Beloniformes > Adrianichthyidae > Oryzias > Oryzias sinensis. The sequence continues at coordinate 1,692,631 of CM074499.1, forward strand.
ATGTAGTTTTTTGCTTCTACAAAGATCTTATTTTCATTAAACATCATGAGACAAAGCCAAAGGACTCTTTCATGGAACAATAGTAGAATTAGTCATTATCATGTAAAAATGTATCAGGTTATTGTTTTTGTGTAATTATGCAAACTTCAGTCTTTTAGGACATTTTAAGCTATTTTAAGTCCCACTCCGATCATCATTTGATCCATTTCCAAAGTGTTCCCAGGGGTCTTTTTTATTATGATTATGCGATTTCGAGGCAAAATGTAATACTTTTTGTTTTCTAGGACATAGTTCCTTCAGAGTGACATGAGTTCATTAGAAATTCACCTTGAGTTGTGGGTGGCATCGTTGTCATGAAGTAATAAGTCTGTACAAACTTCCAATCATCCCTTTCTTTACATTCTCTCCCGCTTTTTTACAGCCCCGTCACAACCACAACCTAACTTTACTGGTGCAACAAAAACAGCGAGAAACGCCAGAGCCATCCAACTTTCAATTCAATTCAATTTTATTTTTATAGCCCAAATTCACAACAACAGTCGTGGGCTTCGGTTAAAAAAAGGTTAAACATAAAACCAAAAGGATCATAAATACATAGAATTCAATGGAAAAATACTAAATTGAACTAACAAACTGGCTAAGCTAAACTGGACATCCCTGCCCTTAGACCCCCCTTCCCCACCTGGGACGAGGAAAACAAAGACGTACCTGGATCTAAATATTAAGATTGTCCAAAAGAGTTTGATTAATTGCTTGAAAATTGAGAACATTTTCAACATTTTCAATTCCAAGCCTTCAGTCCATTTGTGTTTTAAAGAAACAGCCCAAAAAATTAAGACTGGATGGTTCTATGGCATAATTTAAAACACCAAACTATTACATTTAACCTTTTTTTAAAAAAAAGACAGCAATAAAAATAATATTGGTGCTAAACAAGACACATCCGCAATAGCTGTATTGGATTACTTTAGGCTTCATTCATATGCATAACTGCACACTATCTCATTTACTCTTACTAGCATTTTTCTACAAGCAGAAACGCTTTTTCCTGAGCTGAAAAATGTCATCCTGTGAAGTGTTTGTATTTAAAGTTACAGCTGTTTATCATGTGGTTGCAATGCACACTTAATCTCCCGGGAATTTCCTAAACAAAGCCCAAGAGTAGCATGTCTTCAACATTTAGTATTTTGCTTTAGTTGCATCCAAACAGCTCAGGAAAAAAAGTCACTTCAGACTTTTATTTGTCTTGTCTGAACTGTCCTGCATCGATATTCTGCTGAGTAACAACTCAAAACAACAAGGAGTAAAAAATGACTAATCCTGTCAAATACACAATCGTGCTCTAAAGAATGTTTCTGACCACACAAGTGTCTCAGATTCTGCTTATGTTGCAAACATGAGACGTTATTTTGAAATTCCATTGTACTGCAATCCTATTCTAAACATTTATTAACCTTTGTATTATCCTCAGATATTCCTAACACATTTAATCCTTGGGGTCAATCTGACCCCAGAGATATTTGCCTTCAGAAAAAGGATTCACATAAAATTGTTTACCAACTTTTTGTGTCAGGCACGTTGTTTATTTGTTGAATACATAAATAACCCCTTGATCATTTTTTTTCTTATCTTTTTGAGAATATTGTTTCCCCCTTCCCTAATGTCACGTTAGCACCAAAAATGAAATATGATGGTCCCTCTACTCACTTCAACAACAATGTAGACGTGCTGCTCAGAGTGTTTTCCACCAGACATACAGTCAGCCATGTTGAAGACAAAGTCATTATTCGAGCTCTTCATATAACCATCAATTGAAAATATTTTACTTGAGGTGATAATTTCAGAGGGGAGGCATGAGTAGGTGGAAAAACGTGGATCTGATCAACTCACAAGCCTACATTGGCCTCCTCATTTTGGTAGGAGTTCCCAAGTCATGTTGTTTCCCACATGCCCACACCACGAGAAGTTTCAAAGTTCTCGTGGGAATAGTTTTCTCCCCCCCCCTGTTATGTATCAACTCAAAAGTATCAGCTCTGCACCCGCACGTGTGGGGATGTTAGGTCACACACACAGACAGACAAGTTTTATACAGCTAAAACAGCTTGGGAACACCAATGTATGCAATATGTGCTCAGGAAATTGAAAAAAAAAACATCATCATGATCATTTATCGGTTGTCCCCATCAAATTAGGAAAAGTCATGAAAGATGAATTAAAAATAAAAAGGTTAACTATTATTCTTTGAATGACAAACATTGAATTGGGGTCAACTTGACCCCAAGGATAATAGGAGGGTCAAGCAGAAGTTCTATACAATCTGCCTAAATGTTGTTGACACTTGTTATTTCCATGCATGCAAGCTTTGAAATTCTGACTTGCAAAGACATTTCACTCATACAAATATTGGGCTTTCCTGTAAGTTTTGGTCATTTATATAGAATTTGTCACATTTTTGGGGGGAAACTGCTACTAGTCAGCTGCTTTGTGGTGCGACCCCACAAAAGCAGAGCAAAAGCTGTCCCGCATGTTATTAGATATTGCTTTTCTGCAGCACAGTAGGAATGGCTGATTAAGTTCCTCAGGGACCCATTAAAGCAGGCAAGCTGTCCCGCTCCCAAACGGCCACCATCCATCATGCAAATCCGGAATGCCGACACCAAACTCAAGCCTGTCATAATCTGCCTTACTGCACCCTGGCGTCAAAAACCCGCATGGAGCTCTGCTGCTAACAGCTTTGGACACCTACTTTAAAACAACCCCCATAGTAAGTGAAATAGGACATGAGTGGGCGAAAGCGAGGGGAGCAACAGGTCTGGCACATAGTCTGGTTAGCGGCTTTGACATGCAGCTCCGTCTCACCTCGATCCCCTCTGCAGTAGCTGACCTGCAGTGCTGGGCGATGCACAGGAGGCCGGCTACCGTGTAATTCTACACTTGACAAGCGAAGGCAGGCGTTTACAAAAAGCCATCAGAACCATGCTTTTCATTTAAAAGCGCCTTTCAAAACACTCAAGGAAACTGTACAGATTCAAAAGTAAAACACAAAAAATCCCTTTAAAAATACAATAAATAAATTGACATCTTAATAAAATCAGAAAACGGAAGAAGAAAAATTGTGATTTGGAAAGCAAGTGTAAAGAAGAAGTTTGAATTGAGTCCTGAAAAATACCAGAAGCCAGCGCAGCTGCTGGAGAACAGGGGTGATGTGATGGAAGGAAGGAGTTCTGGACCAATTGAAGTTTATTCAGACTTTATTGGGAAGACGAGAGAAAAGTGAACCAGACTATGAACTATGACTATGACTATGAAGCGGAATGGACGGTGACGGAGGGGCGGAGACGATTAATATTGCGTAGATGAAAGTAGGCAGATCGAGTAATGCTGAGACTGAAAGGATAGCGAACTGTCAAGGATGACACCCAGACTCTTTACCTGGGGGGAGGGAAAAACTGTAGAGGAATCCGTAGATAGAGTAGAACTGGAAACTTCAGAAAGGGTGGATTTGGAACCTACAAGGAGTAATTTGGTTTTATCGCTGTTAACTTTGAGGAAGTTAAAGGATAGCCAGGTTTTATTTCAGACAGACAGGTGGAAAAGAAGAGTTGTGTTTATTGGACAGATATAGCTGAGTGTCATCCGCGAAACAATGTAAATCAATGCTGAATATATGAAATATGTTGCCAAAGAGTAGGTAATGAGGAGGGGGTGGGGCAAGAACAGAGCCTTGAGGAACACCAGAGATAATCAGTGAGGGTTGAGATTTGGAGGATTTCAGTTGGATAAACTGAGTGCGGCCTGAGAACTAAGAATGAAACCAGTGGAGGGGGGTGACTTCATACCCAGAATCAGATGGTAGGAGAAGGTCATTAGTGATTTTTATTAGGGCAGTTTCAGTGCTATGAAGGGGGCGAGAACAGGATTGAAAGGGTTCAAAGAAATCGTTTTGATTACGACGATGATGAAGTTGGGAGGCGACTATTTTTTCAAGTATTTTGGAGATGAAGGGGAGGTTAGAAATAGGACGGAGATTATGAAAGGAACTGGGGTCTAATCTGGGTATTTTCAGGATCGGTTTGACAGCAGCGGTCTTGAGAAGTGACGGGACAATACAAAATGTAAATGAGGAGTGGATAGTAGCAGAAATAAAGGGAGGAAGAGAGGGGAGGCAGGATTTAACCAGGGTTGTAGCGAGTAGATCAAGCAGACATGTCGATGATTGGGACTTTTTAATGAGGCTGGATATTTCACTGGGATCGGGAGCTGAAAATAAGAAAATATATAAGAAACAGAGTCAGAACGGAAGGGAGCAGAAGTGGAGGAATGGAGATGCAGATGGATATCTTGAATTTTCTGGGTAACCATTGTGTTATCCTAGGTTAACATTGGGAGTTGGGTCATCTATTCCAGTGTTTTTCAACCTTTTTTGAGCCACGGCACACTTTAACCTTGACAAAAATCCCGCGGCACACCAGCATCCAAAAAAATAGATTAAAAAAAAAGAAAAAGCTCATAGTCTGTATTGATCTACAGCCCCTCTGCAATCTCACATGCATTTTGTGATAATTGTTGCAGAAAAAGCTGGAAGCTTCAGCTGTTTTTTTTTCTAAAAGATGTATTAAAAATTAAGTCAAAAGATTCAAAAACTGTTAGATGTGTGTTCGTTGTTTTAAGACGTTAAGAGGAGAGACTCATTGTGCGCTAAGACAGTCACTACTGCATCATGGGAGATGTAGTGCTGATAATCCGGTGACCGCGGAAAGACCTTCATGGTTTTGTTCACTTGTTCCACGGTCTGATACCAGATTCTGTGGAAAGCTACACCGCTAAAGACGAGCTTTAGCTGGTATTTTTCTTAGAACAGAGAGACGTTTTTGCACTATATCGAAACAAGGAAGTGAATACTTTAACCACTTCTGATTGGTCAGACTGATGACATGTGATTAAGCCTTCAAGAATGATTGGTGGAGACAGTTAAAGAGGCAGGACTTTTCCTTACACAGTTATAGCTGCAGCTATAACTGTACCTCGGACCGTCATTCTTATCAAAGTGTCTTTAATAGAATCATTTAAACACGAAGAAATTTTTTTTATGATATTTCATATTCTTAATTTCTCAGTGTTTTATCAGGGCCTGTTTGGCTGAACAAAGAACAAAGAGCTGATTTCCTGGAGATGGTAATTGTTTTTAGATCATTTAATGAGGGCAATTTCTCACGGCACACTTGACCATCTCCCACGGCACACTAGTGTGCCGCGGCACACTGGTTGAAAAACACTGATCTAGACCCACTAGACAGTGCGCTGAACCTTTTTCCTTCAATGATTTGTGATCTTCACTGGTGTCCATGGATTACATGAAATCTCTCACCTTTATCCACCTTTGTCATGGTAGGGAGAACACGTCAACGTAAGGGTGGGGTTATAGGATAGCACAAGGGTTAAAGAATGACTGAAGAGAATTATAGCTGTCATCTGAATAGAAATGAGGAGGAAAACTGTCACAGGGTAAAAAGATATTATTTATAAAAGAAAAAAAGATTTTTGGAATTTCCCCTACTTGCATGAATCATTTTGGTAACTTAATTCTTCTTACTATTATACCAAGTCATTGTATTGTAAAATAGGCTCCTTGTATATTCCTTTGTGAACGGAAGACCCAGTTCTTTTGCAAAGCCGGTCTAACTGGCAAACTCAGTGACAAAATGAGGGACTCTGATTTGGTAGTGACGTATGGGTGGCGTCCTTTTCAAAACACGGAAGTGCCAACTAGTTGAAAAGTGAAGGGGAAATTAATAATTGCGCTTTTTCTGTCTGGCTGGAATTACATGACATCAAGTCTTTTATATGTCAGAAATAAAACTGGGAAGAAAAAGCCGGAAGCAAGATTTGCACCACTTTGACTTTCACGGTTCATCTGCGCCTGAAACGCGGTACACGCTGCCGGTGTGAACGCCGCATGACATGCCTGCACTGAACTCCAGAGGAAAAATGCCCGATGGGGCTGTGGTTTGGACATCTACCAGATTCTGATACCATCTTCACCTCCAACTCTGCTCTCATAGCCATGACGACGACGAACAAAGAAACGCTGACCACCAGCTCTGACATTGGATGTCATCAAAGAATCAGATAATATACACCTATTTAGGGTACAGAGTTAGGAATCCACTGCATGCACATGCGCTTTTGCTTTCATCTTCTTTTTTTTCCTGTGGTCGGCTCACATTTCCGTTTTGATTGGGTTCCTAAATGTTCTGTGCAGACCCAGACCTCTTACCACAAACACATGCAGGAGCAAATCTGAAAAACAAGCCGGATTTTCTGTTGGAGTGACCAATTATCTACTCTGCTGACAAAGCCGAATACTGATTAAAGATTAGCACTCCACTATTTAATTTGGAATAATAGTTTATTTCTCTTTGTAACTTCAGAATAAAATCTGCCTGTAACTGGTCCTTATTCTCTTCTAAAATATATTGTATTTACTCTTTGAGCTGTTGAAAGGATCAGTTACAAATGCAAACTTTAAGAATTGTATTAAGTTATAAAAGAAAAAATATACAAACAAAACATATTTCTAAATCTCAAGAGTTTACTTTTATTCATCATATGGATGTGCATGAGTGCATGTACTGCTTAACTTTCAAGGAAAGAAGGAAATAAAATATGCTCTGGAAGCAATCATTGCATTCTTTAATATTTTGCAAAATGATACTTACTGAGAATGAACTGGAACTGAAACTACTGGTGTTTAACTGGCTACAACTGAAGCCATGAGGATGTCAGTCATGCGTGTATTCCTTCTTTATAATTTTTAACCACAGCACTTTACAAGGCTTTGAGGTCTCCTAATGAGCTCAATATACAGTGGATGAGACCAGAACCAGAACCGCTTTCTTCATCTCACCAGTTATGGAGGCAAAAGTATCTTTGGGTTCTTTTTTTTTTGGCTTTTATTTTGTGCAAAAAGACCTGTGTGTGTGTGTGTGTGTGTGTGTGTGTGTGTGTGTGTGTGTGTGTTGTGTGTGTGTGTGTGTGTGTGGTGTGTGTGTGTGTGTGTGTGTGTGTGTGTGTGTGTGTGTGTGTGTGTGTGTGTGTGCAGGTGTGTGGGCGTATTTGGTCCAACTCTAGACGTTTGCAGTAAACCTTTGAATTGAGAAACCTGTTATTGCAGCAGGAATTTACTAAAGCTCTCTAAGCAGAGTGGATCTGTCAGTAGTGATCATAATTAATCTACTGTCTATTGAAATCTTTCTGACTTTCGGTCCTCTGTGTCTGATGGTGTGGTCTTAAATTTCATTTACTAATGTTTTCGGACAGTGGAAGGTAGTCTGACCCACTGCTGAGCAGCAACACAAATGAAGTAACAACAACCTGCTGTTCTTTAATCTTCTATTTTGGGTCAACCTTGAATCTTTAGTTACTAATAACAAAATACTAATTACACCCCCCATCTCCTGGGCGTGGCCAGCTAAACAAAAGGTTTATCCAAATGACCACACCCTCCTCTCTCATGGTTGTGATCTTTTTCTTCAATGTAACTTTGTCCTGCGGCTCTACTATTGACCCATTTATCCTTCAACTTTGTCTTCAGTCTCATCTATTAAAACAAGTTTAAACACAATGAATTATTAACAACAATTCTTGTAAGAATGTCATACCATGGTCCAAGTGAATGCTTGATTCTGATTGGCTGCAGGGTGTGGATTAAAGCGCTTTGCGTTGGACAGTTCAGGCTTCCACATTGACCATTAATTTCTGATAATGGAGACCTCTTCGGGCATTATCTCTTACATAATGGAAACCTTGTCTGGCATCATCCCTTACATAATGTAATGATACTAAAATGACCTCACTAGCAGGTTAATGCTCTGATCTTTATTAGAAGAAAAATAAACTAGTACTTAAACCCAATTTTATTTTTACTTTTTTCTTCCTTGATAGAGGATCAGCTTTAAACCAACAAAAAAGGTAAGTCAACCAGGGAGATGTAAACATGTCTTTCATATGCTGCTTTTAGGTGTCCCCTCAATGAATCATCAGCCTCTATTGAACCTTCTCTGCATCCTCCTCGCTCACTGCAACCGCCTTCTTATCTTCCATCACTGGATTGGTCTTCCTCTAGAACTCTTCCATGGTTCCTGCAACTTAAGCAAGAGAGCACTGGTTCAAATCCCAGCATTCTTTCTGAGTAGGGTTTGCATTTTCTCCTTGTGCATATGTGTGTGTGTGTGGGGGGGGGGGGGGTCTCCTGTCACTCGGGCTCCTCCCACAGCTCAAAAACAAATTTTTATTGGTTGATTCTAAATTACCCCTCAGGTGTGTGTTAACGTGTGGCTCTATGAACCCTGTACAGGATTAAACTGGCATTGAGGATGGATAGATTGACATCTAGCGTGATCTGTTCTTCTGATGGATTCATTCCTGATCCAAGAGAACCTCAACATCTTCAGCTCTGGTACCTCCAGCTCTGCCTCCCGTCAAAGACCAACTTCCCACAGAAAACACGGAGCAAGGATTTGAACCTTTTTGCTGGTACTCGTGTCTCTTTTGATAAAGGATAAAAGTTCTATAAAAACTAGACCTCATAACAACACTGGACCATAAATCCATCCTGCATCAAAATTCTTCCCTATTTATTTGTACTTTTTATGACGATGATGTAAACCCCAGAAACATTTTCCCCAAAACAGTTTGTTTACTCATTAGGTTTGTTATGGTTCAAAGCGCTCCCAAGATCCTCAAAGTTTATTTATGCTTTGATCAATTTTACAGGATGTTTTTGAACTGAAAATGTGGCTTTTGTTTGTCAGAGATTGATCCCACACAGTCCAGTTTTCCGTGTCGTGACTCGTCTGTGTGTCAGCAACTTAGTCATGTGATCACGTCTCAGAGGAAAACATCATGCTTTGTTACTGGCTATGAATATGCTTCTTTTTTTAAGATTCCCTCATGTCTTCTAGACAGTTGTATTTTCTTTGTCAATAATCTCCATTATTACAATTAAAGCCACGAGCAGAAATGTATTATCAGTGTTGTATGGCAGTCCCAGCCATTGCCCTTGTTGACCCCTGTTGACCCACCCTCACTGTCTTAGTGGCTGCTATACACCCTTCACTCTCCTGTCACCCTGGTCAAAGCTGCATATGACAAATTCATGAAACAAACCCTTTTTTCAAAATGGCAACTTTCCTGTTGGTTTAATCGCCATAGCAAGCATTTAATTTTTTTTTTGGGGGGGGGGTGATGAACAAGTCTCTAATTTATAGAAGAATTGACAAAAGTAAATATTTTCTTTGAGTTATTTGTTAACCACGCCCACATTCTTTGTACCTTCACATCATAAGCTATATTGTTTCGTTCAGCTTGAGCCAAGGGCTCATGTATTAACTTTTACAATATTTCGGTACAAAAACAGCTGATAGCAAAAGAAAAAGGCCATATTTGCTAGCTCACCACGATAACACAGTTAAAAAACTACAAACTATTTTTTTCCGAAAAAGCTTTCCAATGATGCCCAAGGAGTTAGGAGCGATAGATCGAAATCCCCAGGACTTTAAATTTGTAGGGGATTCATCTTTTTTTATTTCAGATGGTGGCCTCTTCCCAAGGTCAAAGGTCAACAAAACTTTGGTTGTAATTGTAGACTTGAGCTGGTGGCGGCGTGTGTGCACATTTTGTGAAGACTTCTCGAACAAAGGTTTTCTTTTCCCATACTGTGCGAAAATGTGAAAATTGGCAAATTTAACTTTGCCAGAAGATAGCCATCCCGTAATAATTAAAAAATTCCCTTTGGATATCCCAGACACGTGTGTTTTGAAATAGATTTTTTGAGTCTCATAAGACATTTTCATTTTTCAAAACGCGCAGAAGGAAAGAAGAATTGCGAAAACAATCTGGTCCTTGCAGTCCAAGGTTTCTGTGGGACCAAATAAGAACACTTTAGATAAACTCCAACAGCTGTTTATGCATTAGTATGATATTTCGTCTGGAGATGCATACTAAAATGATTGGCAGTCTCTGCTCAAACATATGCTGAAGGTTGACTGTCTGCTTGCTGCTTTCATTGACTTGACTTGCAGAACCTCTCTGTCGGATCCAAAACCGGAGGAAAAGGTTTGGAAGTCTTTTTAGTCTGGCCTCATAGAAAATCTTCCTTTTTTTGTCAGTGATTTACTGATTGTTTTATGGCTTAAACATGTGTGCAGCACATTCACTGTGCTCACAAAAATCAATTAAAACAAATCAAAGCCACTAGCAGTGCCAGCACCAACACCCGTTTACGAAGGAAGTGTATTTTTGTTGCCAGACCTCTGACCCGACAACGATGGCCGGTGACCTGCAGAACACTAAAAATGTTCCCTTGCTATTAAATGTTCAATGCAATTTCCTGGAATTCCCCATAGATCATAAATCACTGGTGGGCCACTTGTGCTCACACAACATGGAGCCCAAATGAACCTTCAAATCAACATCTGTGCACCATATTTGACAGAGTCCGTCAGCTCTGAGGCTGGAGAGCACGTGGCGGGGCTTTCAAACCCCCAGAATGAACAGGTGAAAGGACATCATGAAATTGTCTCTGTGAAAGTCAGCTCCTGTGTGTCTTCAAAGACTTTCTTTTTTTTGGTTTAAAGAGTTAAAGCAGTGACCTTTTGCTCTTAATTCAACCCATGCAGCCTCTCAGCTACTGCTGCTGCAGTTAGAGTCATGTAAAATGAGGACATGTGATGTGAATTCTTTAATATCATGCACTGTTGTACTGCTGAAGAGGCAAGAACGGCTTCGACTGAATTGTCAGTTAAACAACAATGACTGAAGTCCAGTCGGTCCCTCGTTTATGATAGAGGTTACATTCAGAAAATAACCAGTGATGGCCGAAATTCAAAGTGGTCAGCTTTGATTTTTTTTCTTCCTAAATACTGTAGATGTTTTAAGGCAGTAGTTCTAACCGAGGTGAAAAATCCTTTCCAGACTGTCATCGTGTTCATTTCTGTGTCAAACTTGCGTCTTTGTGCGCTACAGTGGGAGACATAACGATGAGGGCCTCCTCCTCTTTTCCACATGGAGGGGTTGCATTTTGTGCAGTCAACATATCATTTAGTGCAAGACATAAATATTGACTTTTCATTTATAAACATGCTTTTCTGCACAACTGTATTTGTTGAGTTTGGGCTTGGAATAAAAAGAACGTGGCACATGCAAAGATCCAAACCGTCCTCTGTTTGCCATCCAAACCCAAATGTTAGAATTTAGTCGAAAAGATTTCAGCTTTGATTTGTAAAATAAATGCAAATATTGAAGAAGTTCTGCTGCTTTTGGCTTCTGGCTCATGTGGTTCCATGATTTACTCGGGATGGGATTTGTTGTGTAACAGAAGAACAGCAACGGGAACGTGTTTCACTCACGGAGGGAAAATAGTTTGAGATTTTCGCAATAGTTGGATGAATGTGTGATCATTTCCCATCTTCGGCTGGTCTATTGCTTAGATTTATGGCCGAAAAACTGCTACAAGAAAATAAAGGAACAAGCGTTGGCCTTCAAAAACTTCACATCTGACGAAATACAGTTTTGGCCAAAGAGGAAAATATGTGGAAGTTAATCTGTTGGACTGAAAGCTTTTTAGATCCCCACCATGTAATCATGTCTTCTAATGACAAGAGAGACCGTCTACTTTCTGAAACGAGGTGGTAATTACACGACTCAAATGTTAGACCCCTCCAAGTGTGTTTATGGGAAAGAAATGCACATTTGTGACATGTTTACTGTCAGATGTAAATAGGTCTTAGGGAAGTGAAATTGACCCTTTTTGGAAGGACGCAGGTCTCAGTCGGTGCGTCGAAATTACAGAGTTGTAGATTTATAGAAAAATGTTCTAAAATAAACTGGAAAAAAATGAGCGAGGTTTCTTTTTCCCATCCAAAAATGTAAGAATTTGAAAGATTTGTGCCAGATCCTCTTTTTATTGTCATGTTCAGACAAAAGAAAACCCTGTCAAATGATGGGGTACAGAACATAATATTGGGTTTGAAACGCGAAGACAGACTAAAATGAAGCATAAATTACAGTTGAGTCCAGCAAACACTTTCCCACGCGAATGCCTGCGCATCAATCACACTCTTTCTTCTCCAGTCCAGGCTCACCTCATGTGCCAAACAGCCTTTTCTTCACCCTGCAAACTGACATCGTGACGAATTTGATGCCTCACCATCTGTGTTTTATCAGAAGCATCTTCTCCCTGGACGACTGCTTTCTGCACCTATTTTTATTTCGTTTTTGTAAAACAATACCAAAGGTCAAGATGGGAGGGGGTTAACGCATTCAAAAGTTCTGCTTTCATAATCAGCATTCACAGAATCGCACGTGGGAAATGAGAGCAGCTTATCTCTCAAAAGGTGGGAAGGTTGCTCCATTTTTTGAAACACAGGGTCAGATTTTTATGGCGAGGAAAGCGGACGATGGCCGAATCCGAAATCTTCCCCTACCCCTCCGGCATGTCCGTACCCCCTCCAGTTGTAGGGGGCATTTGGAGCTGTAGTGGTGTCCGAACATGCTTTTTTTTAAAGGAGGAGCCGCAGGTACTTAAGACCGGGTATCCATCCGCCGGGCGCTGTGCCACGGAGGAGAAGCACACTTCTTCGTAGGTGTGCTCATTTCTAGTTATAAGAACCAATGTTATGTATTTCCGCTAACGTAGCTCACATGGACTATTCATGACATCAAGGAGGGGTAGTGTCATCTGTATTTGAAGACGCTCTCTTTCCATAACTCTCCATTTGGAGGGCTAAATGTAGGGCTAGTGTGAGGGTGAATTATCAGTTAATCACTTTGTTTTGTTATGTCATCTTTGTTAGTTTTGGTTAGTTAGTGCCCGTTTTAGCCCTATTTTTGAAACGTGTGCATATGAGTTCCTCCTCTTGAGGGTTTCTTAGTTGTTGTTTCACCTAAATCCAACTGTTGGTGGTTTTTTGGGGCTCATTTTTAGCTGTTTCTTGGTCATCCTGCCTAAATGCAGTTGATTTTTCTCTGCTGGTTCATCCTCTGTTGGAATTAAAACCTGGCATTGAGTATAAGAGATTTTTACTAACTGAATTATTATCTACTGACAAATTTACTTCTAAATTAAACCAAAAAGTCATTGGTCACTCGCAACTATTATTTTTATTCCACCTTTACTTTATGATTTGTCAACCATGCAAGCTTAGGAAATGGGCTTCATGTCGTTTTTAGGGAGACAATTTATTTCTGAGATAAAGTTTCACCCAAGAAACTTTACCACTGTGAACTTGTTTTCATCTTGTAGTCGTGCCTGTGGACTCCTGGGAAGCTTTGCTATTTAAATGAATTACTATACTACACTGTTACACCTTATTTGTAGCTCTGTGCATGAGGCCAACCCAGGAAATGTGAAAGTGTGAACAGATCTGGGAAATTCTGTCCCAATTCACTTCAATGTGTAAAAAGTCTGATTAAAAAATAATGTTGGAAGCAACTTTCTGCCTCAGTCATCAGTCAGAATCTCAAGAGACTCATCCGTCTGCTGTCATCTCAACATTTAATAAAGGCGGCTTTTTCAATTGTAACAATGCCGCTCCTGAAATAATGATGCCAATAGAATTTGAACAGTTCCTGCACAAAGTGGTCTGTTTTTTACATGCTAAATGTTGGTTTTATTTTTGTTTAAAGACCCACTCTGATGAAAATTGCGTTTATGGTGTTTTTAACATGATCATGTGACCTTTTTCTCATGATTGAGGACGTACATTGAGAAAATTAAGCCTGAAATTGCATAACTGAGTATTATTTAATTCTAATAGTTCTGAATCAGGAGCAGATGAAAAAATGCAGTTGGAAAAAGTTGGTAAGTGTGACATACAGGCTAAAGCTACAAGCTTCCTGCCCTGCTCATTTCTGATGCATCCACTTACTGACAGATTTCTTTGTTTTCCCCGTCTGAGTTGGTGTCTGGCTCAAAACTGAACGGTTGGACAGCGCTGATAAAATTAGGTTGGGGGTGTGAGGGACTGTGAGCTAGCAGGAGAGCCTGTAAACTCATAGCTCTAGGGAATGGGTGATGGTAGAGTACTTTATTAATCCAAAGGGAACTTGAATATCCATCCATCCCACCAAAAATACACAATAAATTAAATATGAGGATCACAAAAGGATATTTCAAACTTTTAAAATAAATGAATAGTTACAAAAAGATAAAAAAGAATGTGAATCAAACTCACTAAAACCTGAATAAAAGTTGTTGACCGTTTAGTGACTCCTCCTCATGCCCCTCATGGCGTGACAGTCCCGCTGTAGGTACCATAACCGTTTGGCCTGGAACTTCCGTTCGGGGTCCTTTCGACTGAAGGTACGTCACACTACGGTAATCCTACTTGGACAAACTACGTAGCGTCGACATCTGCTCGGGCTCTATAAATGTTCATTTCATGTTCCCTTTTGTAACCTCAGGTTATTTTCCCTCATAAATTGTGTTCGACAATATTCTTTGTAATCTTTTTCTAAAGACATGTAGCCACAATCCGCTTGGTATTCCAGTTTAAGTTCAGCCGTGGCTGAAAATGTTGTCAGCACGGCTAAATGTTGTTCTTCTGGGTCCGTTCTGCCAATAATAAAGCACTGGGCGCACGGATTAAAAAAACTACAAGCGAATAATAATCATAATAATAATCATAACAATAATAATGTCATGGTGCCTCTGTCAGACTCCTCCCCTCTCTGCTTGGCTCCTGATTAGACACAGCTGCTTCCACTCACCTCATCTTCAGCCGGCCTTCATAAGGAGATCCAGGATCAGGATTCATCGCCAGTTCGTTGCTCCTCTATGGTGCATAGCATGGTCACCACGTTCATAGCCACAGTCCTTGTTTTGCTCCTCTCTAAGTCTTGCTCTCCGTTTGTCTCCAGGATTCATTCACCACGAGTGGTTGCAGCAGTCATCCTTCCCTCGGATCCAAGCCACAGAAGACCTCCTGTCTCACCACGAGCCTCAGCTTCCTTACGGTCATAAATACCAGTGACGCCACGGGCCGCCGAACCGAACCATCCCCGCCGTCGGATTCCCCAGGGACGCCACAGCTCCGCCAGGACCCACCTACTAACCGAATCAATATTAAAACCTTTCTCTCATCCACAAAACTCACCCTGTGTTTCTTCCGGGTTCCAGCGTCTGGGTCTGCCCGTTACGTTAGCCATGACAAATAAAGGCACGTTTAGAAGACAAACTATGTCGGAGCTCTGTGTGTTTACAAATATTTTCTGCTATGGTAGTATCGTAATTTGTCCAGACCAACCACTATCTGACACATCAGACCAATGTACAGCCAATCACATATCGTGACGTCAGCATTAGTCTCAAGAAATCCGAACGGAAGTTCCAGGCCGAACAGTTATGGTAACTACACCGCCCACAACTCAGAGGTGAGTTTCTGCCACTCTGCAGAAACATTGTCCCAGAAAACAACACAGCTATTTCGATTTGAGCTAAAAATGGCACAAAATCACTAGAAACACTTTGATAACAAATCAAAAGATGATGGGAGTGAAACTATATCACTTTTTGACAGTGTTTTGGTTCCCTTTGTTACATAAAGAGCAACCGACAGCTAACCCTTTCATGCCTTATGTTGCCCATTTGCCATGAGCCATTTAATCCGGGATGCCTTAATAAATTTCGCATCCTCTTGAATGGAAAGAACCCTGAAGATTTTTATTTTTTTTTTATAAAATTGGAAATAAACTCAGGCATGGATGGGTTAAGACACTGTTACTAGAAACACTTCATGAAAGGGTGAGAAAATAAACTAAAATTTATATTTCTCAAAGCTCTGAGATTCGGGGGCTAATTTAGAGTGGCGTCCACGTCCCGGATGAAACCTTTTTTTTAATTTTACATTTACTGAGGAAAAAACAAACATCTTCATTGGATCCTTATGTTTGATGTGTTTAAACAGCATCTAAATGATCAGTAAATTGGAAACTCATTCATTCTCCTTTGTTCGTCAGATATTGTTGATGCTGCCTGCTGGGAATTGTTCTGCCAACTTTCTCTGTGGGTTAGAAAAGGTAACCGGCTTTCACACCCGTCATTCTTGTTTGCTAATTTAAGACGAGCCGCGTCCTCCTAATGACTCGCTCATTCATCCTCTTCACTCAGCGCTTTTCTTCCATCCCCTCTGCAGCCAGGAATGCTGTGAGAGCTTCCTCATTAGGAAACGTTGGGTTGAGATTTCTCTTTTCAAGCACAAGTTTGGTAGCTTGCTTTCTTTTTTTTCTGGAGAGGGGGGGTTACAATCAACCGTGGAGTGTCCCAGTGGGGGAAACACTAAAGCTGAGCTATGCAGCTGAGTGTGGGAAGAAAAGTAGAATAACTTTCACCTGAATGCCTCCACTCTACCAAACACCCCGATTTTGTCATTCACAGTCATCAGCCCCCCACCCCCCACCCCCACCCTCTTCTAGCCTTCATTGAAAGAGTCCTGTGGGGATCTTGCTCTAATGAGGCAGCAGGCATTATTTTGGCTCGCTGCAAACCGAGTGTGGAGCTTTTTTTTCCTCCACTAGAAGCTACACTCGCTACCAGCTCCTTCTTCCAATGAGTGAAAGGGATTCACAATTAATGATGCAATTATGTTAATGGCTTTACAAAGCTCTTTGTTTGCATCTCCTCCTACTAAATAAGTATCAATCCTTTTTTTCGCAGGAGCAGTGAAAGAATCCCCGGCTCGGGATCAGAATTGAACCCAGAAAGCTTCCAGAGAGACGGTCTCTGGAAGAGGCTGATGACAGCCGCTGGCTGGGAAGAAGCAAACCTCCCTCACACTGAGCCTTTTATGCTCATGTGAGACGGAGAAGTGGAAAAACTTCAACATTTTCCATCAGGTTTTGGCTGAAAAAGCTGACGGGATGACATTCCCAGTGTTGGTAAAGACTCATGTTTGACTTGGCTTTAATTTATAGAAACAAGGTAAGACGAGGCTTTTGTTTTCTTAAAAACCTCCACAAATATCATTCAAAAAAATCATTTATAAATAATGACTATTAGCAATTTAGAAGTTTGACTCCAAAAATTAAATGCAGATGATTCAGTAGATACCAGGAGAAAATACGTACATTTCTGGGAAAAATAAACTGGTTTTTTTTTAATTAGCATGAAGATACAGTTCTTTAATGTGGGTTCAGTTCAATATTAACACTTTATGAAAGGTTTGAATGCAACACAAAACACAAATCTGCCACAACTTTGAGGATCCACCGCAGTTAAAATTATGTTTTTGGTGTTTTTTTTTAACATTTTTTGGATGACGGAGGACAATTAAACCTAAAACTGCATTCCTGACTATTTCTTAGTTTAAATTTTTTAAATCAAGAGCAGACATAAAAAAAAAAATTCTATTTCAAGATTGTATTTGTTACGTAGAAAATATGTTGGAAGGGCCACAATCGCCCTGCTCTGCTATGCCACGGGGAAGGGAAGGGGGTGCGGGGTTGCCTTCGTGCCAACCACCCATGACTGATTTCTAATCAACATTATGTTCTAGAAAACAACACAAGTTTTTATTTTAAAATCAATAGCAGAAAAATAATCAATAGCAGAAAAAGGATCCACGTCTTCACAGATCGTTGTGCTTCAATGTTTGTTGGCGTATTTTGTTCCCCTAATGAAATAAAATCCACCTTAAGAGATGGATGTGATGTGATTTCCATCACTTTCCATGCCTGGCTTTCCACCTGTTAGCCGTACCGTCAGGTAAAAACACGTCCAACAACATCCAGCTGCTGAAACCCCAAACCAATAAGCAGAGTTTACACTGTAGTTTAGGGAGGACAGGCGTAGCTTTCTATGCATTGTATACATTTATACATTCTATACGATAATAAAAGACTACACTGTTTAAAAACTTAAAAATTTACTTAGCACAACCTCAAAATGAAGTGCAATTCTGGTTCCGGGTTACACAGCAGGACGCGTGGCGTGCCTCTCTGCGAATACAACTATCTTCAAATTACTAAAAAGTTGATTTTCTCCAAAAAAGAGAGCTGACCATGCCCCCGAAGAAAACCCAGGAAAACGAAGACCTCAAAAAGACTCTTGACATTTATTCAAGAAACGCATCTTTGTCATGTGCTTTATCGATATCTTATGATTTTTAATTCTGTCTGATAAAACCTAGGAACCGGATATTGATAAATCATGTAATAAAATGGTTTTAGTATAACGGGTGAGATTATATAAGTTCGCTTCCTTCCACTCCCTTTCAAGCAATATTTATTAATATGTCTAATTATCCTAAGTTTGATTAGTTACTGTATGAATGTATAACTGATGATTATATTGCTTTTGTGTATTATTTCTACTTAATTGCTTGAAATAAACCATTTCAAATCAAAATCTGAAATAAAAAGTAAAATGGTTTCATCCCAAATGAGCATTTTTTGTGCATATCCTGGTTCAAATTGTGCTTAAACATTAAACCAGGTTTACATTTACAGCACAAAGAAACAGGAGACTTCAAACAAACCAGTGTGACATATTACATATAATAATCTCCTTCAGGTTTAAAACAATAATATTAATAAACAAAATTATAATTTACAAACAATTTATTTACTCAATTCTTTACATAGTATAGCTAGAACTCTAATATACGGTGAAAACTAGCAGCTGTGTCAAAGTTATTCTCTGCTGATGAACCTTGTAGTCACATTTGGTCACTAACACCTCAGATATTTCCTTTTTTCTTACATTTTCAAACAAAAAAATATTTGAAATCAGTGTAAGACACTGTGGTGGTAATTCTTGATGGATTTTTAAAAATACTATTTTACAATAAGACATGCAGAAGTCAATAAACACTTGGAAAATTCACCCCCACCCCCAAACCGTGCGGCAGACTAGTTACTGCATGAGCTAAAATTTCCACAAATGTTCCACACTAAGTTGAAGTCAGTACATTCTAGAAATCAAACACAACTTTATTTATAAAGCCTATTGCATTCAAATTTAATACAAAAAAACTCCAAACAATTTTTCAACTTTTTAAAAAACCAAAAGCAAAAATTTGCAAAAGAAGGTAGTAAAACACACAAATTGTTCACAGCCCCACTGATCCCCACACACAAAATAATCAACATAGAATAACTTGATATTTAACAGGGAAAACCCTATTTCAAAAACATCATTGCACAATTTAAAAAGTTATTATTTTTCTCTTGCTTGAGACTTTATTAATAAAAATCTCATTAGAATCTGTTTTTGTCTGTTTTAAACAAATTTTACACAATGAATAAATAATTCAGTGCTTTGTATAAGAGTGTAAAATCATCAGTATGCCATCCATCATCTAAAAACAACTACCAACTTTGCAGCCAGCCCTCCAGAATGTAATCATAAATATGTAGATGACGATATCTCTGGGGTGATGGTGATTTGATTAAGCCAAGAACAGCAGTAATTGGAAATGTTACACCTGTGAGTTTCTTCGTAATTACATTCCCTTCTGCAGAGCGATTCTCCACTTCGCTTTCATGCACAAAGTGGATCTGTGGTCATGAAAGGGTGGGCTTGATTGTTCTGTTTCCCTGAGCGTTTGCAGACACGGAGGAGGTAAAGGTTAATTAATAAAGCGATTCACGAAGGACGCAGATGCTAAATGACGAGGACTTTAAAGTGAGGGAAGAACCTGTTTGTGTTTGATGCTAAAAATTCAACTGTTTCTCATTTGGACGATGCAAAGGAAGGTCTGTTTCACTGACGGTCACCGTAAAGCTCACTACACCAACTGAACAACGGCGTCCCCTGAGCACACAATGGTGCAGCAGGAGAAATGAATACTAACGAACAGTGGACAATCCCCTCTGTGTTTGAAGGACTTACTGAGGCCTGTCTGCCAGGACGTTCTCAGGAGGTTTTCCTTTCCTGAACAAAACTGCGACTGGCAGACTGTTTGCACTTGTCTGTCACCTGTCAGATGATGGCAGAGAGAAAACAGCCAACAGCGACTTGAGTCCACCGAAGACTAGGTAGAAAGAGAGCCGAGGAGCTGAACTTCTTGCTGCCAAACTGCAAATGACGCAGGCTACAAAACACTTCTAACCTGATTTATTTCTGGAGGGTTTTTTTTTCTGCTGCACGTCTATAGAAGCTAAAATAAGGTGTTGGGTTCAGACGTCTGAATATATGTGTTTCACAGTTGAAAATCAATCACGGCGCTCATTGTTTTTCATTTCATTCATCAAAGAACCACTAATGAAAGCAAAAGGGCCGTGCAGAAATCCTAATAGTGTAGTATTTTGATTAGCCACGATGAAAGCTCAGAGCGCTTGTGGAGTTTTGTTGACATTTGGGCTGTCCGTATTTCCTCACAGAATGACGTTTCACATCTGTCGCGGATTGGACACGGAAAAAGTAACACAACACTTGCACGGGCAATTAAGGTTCTTACCCAAGGGTGCAGTAGGGGACTAATGCGCTGCAAATGGATGTTGATGGAATGGGAATTAATGGAATATTTATTCTACTGCTTTATTCAAAATTAACAGGCAAAACATTGAAATCTCCTTAATTTAGTGCACCCACTACACAACTTTAGTGTCCACTAGGGTTTAAATAATAAATGAACGTTAAAGCACCTCTCTGAGAGTTTAGAGTCATGGAAATACAGTCGAGCTACTGTATTTGCTGGAAGAATGCTCTTTATGATGCGCTTTAATGATGCTTCTGGGAAAGTACAGAGAAGGAAAGAAACTGCATAGTAACAGAGGTACAGAGAGACACCAAGAAGGACTGAGAACGTACAGAGAATGTGCTGTTGGTTTGGAGGTAGAGGCCGGAGGCAGAGATGGAGATGCTAAGCTTCTCTGGGAGTGACCAAGATGGTCAGGATCGGGAATGAATCCATCAGAGGAACAGCTCATGCTGACTTTTGTCACATGCACACCTTCGGAGGGGGTTGACCTGTACGGGTGTTGCGGGTTTTTTGCTTTTTCGGGCCCATAGAGGGTCGTAGAGAAGAGTGGTTGCATCTTAAGACGAGCACAGGTAGTTTCCTCAATGAAAATGAAAATGGAACGTACCAAAAACACGGTACCTTCCAATTACTACACACATGAAAGTGGAACATACCATTTTTATTTGTGTAAATGTGTAAAGTACCATATTTTTCAGAGTAAAAGGCGACTTCTGTGTGATTTTTTTTTTATAAATAGGCTTGTGGGTTTGTTATTATCCTTCTAACAACCGCTTGAGGCCAACTGTAGGTGTACTGTCTTTGCTACTGACAACAATGCAGAAGAAGAAGCACCGCTCAGTCTATGCTGGGCTATGCTTGGAGTTGTTTAAAAGCGTAACACCTTTCTTCCAAAAGTGAGACTTATTTATGATTTCTTCTTCTTTATTATACTTTTTTCGCTGTCACGACTTATCCTCCAGAATTACTAATGGTGCAGAAAATGTATTTATTTTTATATTTGTATTTTATTTATTTAGAAAGCTAACAGAAGTTGCACGTACTTGTGACTTATGTGGCGAGGCACTGAGTCAGTCAGATTTACAAACAAATGAACCCCACAGTGTAGCGTATTTACCATTTGATTGGCAACAGTTAAAGTGTGTTGTTTAAAATGTCCTTTTCTTCCATTAACAAACTTTAGCATAGAAAAAAAAAAAAATCACCAAAGTTGTCATATTTGACTTGCTTTTACTTATAATCCTTTTGCTATCTTGTGGGGTCCAGATGACCCACCCTTACATTGACGTGTTCTCCCTACCATGACAAAGGTGGATAAAGGTGGAAAGATTTCATGTAATCCATGGACACCAGTGAAGATCACAAATCATTGAAGAAAAAAGGTTCAGAGCTCTGTCTAGTGGGTCTAGATGACCCAGCTCCCAAAGTTATTGTACCAATGTAATCAGAAAGTTGGCCAGACATAAAGCAAAATGAAGTAATAAAAAATAAAGCGTCTTTTATGACAATAGAAAAACTCAAACAGTAAAGCTCAAACGTCAGCTGCAGCTCAGTCGGTGTGTTTGCGGCACAGTCTGGGTGCAGAGGAGGCAATAGCTGCCGATGCCTCCCATGCCGCTCTTTCAATAAATTCAATTTCACTCCTTTTTTTTTACCAAGAAATGTTAGAATCCCACATAGAAACAAATAATCATAGAGTAGACATGTTTAAAAATTATTTTTTATATTTATTGATGTATTTTTTTAAGCCTCACCTGCCACCCTGACTGCAAGTCACTACGCATGTGAGATGCTGTTTTTACGGTATCCTTACTGCCCACCCTAGTCATTTGTAAAGGTTGGGTTGGACTTATCAGGAAGACCAAAGAGGAGGTCTGTTGATGTGGTAAAGGAGGACACGAGGAAGTTGTGGGAGCAAAGAGAATGCAGAGGATTAGATGAAGGCCAGTGATGTGCTGTGGCGCCCCCTAGAGGAAACAGCCAGAAGACAAAAAGGAAGAAAGGTACAGCTTGATTTTTTTGCTCATTGACATTAAAACATCAAAGAAATGTGTGTAATTTTTTCCACAAATGCTCCTTTATTTGATAAAGGGACTCCCTTAACCACGATTTGCGTTTAAAAGCAAACGCTTTATGTTGGACAAGTCATCACAAACACTTTAAACATGATAATCTAGTGTTTTCTTTTACTAATTTAATGTAGGGTTAAGAAAACATAAACAAAAGGCAACAATTCATAATATCAGAATTTATTTACCGTATAGAATAATTTTTAACTGCAGTAAGATGTGCTGCTCTTCCACATCGTGGGAAACGTTTTTGCTTATTTTTCTGCAATAAGTTATTTCGGCTCTTGAAAGGTTTTATCCTCTCATTTCAATCGAAGTCTTTGCTTCAACATTGACGTGTGAACATCTGAGGTGACACCGTTGAATTAAGAACTCCAAAGAATACAATTTAAAAAAATATATATTGAGAAAATTCTGTGTGATCAAACGAATCACAAAAGATTGATATATTTTAAAGTATTTTAAGGAATCCACCAGAGGAGAACATGGTGTAAAAATCAGGAAAATCTGTTTTCCTGCAGTGGATGACTCACTCAAAAACACAAACCTCGGCCCCGTTGTGTGTGATTTAATCACCAAAGTGGGGAGGATTTGAGTCGGTGAGTCATGAATGCCTCCGACTGACCACTGAACATGCCGACTTGACATTTCTGGATTCCCGCCATTATCATGTCTGAAAAAGCCAGAGTGGCTGCTCTCGGAGCCTGCAGTCATTCATCCACAAAAATCCAATTTTCCTTTCAACGAAGTGTCCTTCATTGCATCATGTACTTGCCACACACTGCACAGCGGCAGGACTAGATATACATTTCAGTAGATGGGAGATGACGTGTTTCGTTTTTGTCATTCAACTCAGCAGCTTGTCATTCATCTCTGACCGTTCCAGCCAATGTGATTCTAAATCTGTATTTAAGGAGGGTAATATCACAACCCCCCCCCCCCTCCCCAAGATGCCTGGTTCTCCATGACAAAGAAATGGACTTCAATAAGTCTTCCTTTCACTTAACGTCTTACTCCTTTCCATTTTCATATTGCTTTTCCAACAGGCTTTCGTTGGCCACCTGATTTACATTTCAGCAGCAGCTTTTCAAAGAAGGGGCTTAATAAGAAACCGTCAAAGGCTTTGCCTTGGGCTGCCCTTCAGATGTGGTGCACTGTTTGACAGATGAAGCAATGGTCATTCTGCACTCCCTACCCTTCTTCCATTCGGGGGAAAAACTGTGGGTTCCTGCGCAGCTGAGTGATCTCAGGGACGTCTGCCCGCCTCTCACGCTGACAGAAGGGACGTTTCTATTTCTGATGTCATGGTTGCCTTTCAGTCTTGCATGAAAAAACAAAGCAAAAAAGCGATATCTTTGATAACTTTCGAATGCTAAAAACTGTTGAAAAATAACGTGCACAAATGTTTGAGCATTTTCTGTCGGACTGCGATCATTAAAGGTAAATATTTGCAAATTACATCCGTGTGATGCGTTCAGCCAAGCGATTACACACTTTCTTTGATTAGTTTGTGCCGACTGCCTAAAGCCTTAGTCACAACGGCCCTTATGGGTGGTCTGCGGGCAAAAAATTGCCACGCCTGTACTCAAGCCCACTCAGGTGGTCCGTATGAAACATCTCGGCCGTTGACCGCTCAGTGAACCCATAGAGAGATGATGCTTACGTAATTTTTTTCTATGGGCATGCTGCGAGCGACTCGTCGTAGTGAACACCTAAGCAATACGTAAGAGTGAAGTAGGTGTGATGCAACTGAGTTTTCATTTTTTAAACCCTCCCTATCGCTGTGCACTGTGCAAGGAGCCTGCGATTACTGTTCACGTGATGCATGCACGCTCCTTCCTGCAGCCTGACTGTTAGAAATGAGGAAATTAGACAATCGGAGAGTTTGAGTGACATCTTACTGCTGTCCCAATGGGCACTTATGGATCACAAGCACACCTCGTGCATGCAGCATTCGTCATGGGTCAGTAAGGGGTTAGTACTCGCACGACACTGGCGGCAAAACCATATGACAGCCGTGTGTCATAAGTGAATGTTACTTCTGTTATCCTCACAAATACTCCACCATACACTTGCCACACGCACGACGATGGTACGTTCCAATTTAGTGATAACCCTTGAGGCGGCCGCACAAGCCTCGAGGGAACTGCAAGACACACCTGCGTTCCCCCTTAACATGCGGCTGCGCCTCTCTGCGACCTTCCATGGAGCCGGACAACCCAAAAACCTACAGCGCCTGTACGGGTCAACCCCCCCATACCGGCACACATGACTAAGGCCGAATCAAAAATTCGTTCCCTACCCCTACGGCTTCTCCCTACCTCTACATTTAGCCCTTAAAGCGGAGGGTTGTGGGGAAAAATACTGTCTTCATGAGCATTCGTTAGAGTTAAGGGGGGCCTGCGATGCATCTCTTTTCCCAGTTTAACAGAGCTTTTAACAGTTCGCTGCCAATCTAGAGTTTAAAGATCTGCAACCCGTAACCCATTGGTTTAATGTGTCCATATGGTCGTGCGTTGTCGACCACCAGCACTCAGTTATTGGAATGATGTTCCTCCAGAACTGCCCGTGATATCAGACACTTTTGAACATCAGCTAAAGACTTATCATGTCAGAATGGCTGTTTTTACTCTGTAGTTAACCTTTACTTGACTTAGCTTTTAATAATAAAAATAATAATGGATTGGATTTATCTGCGCTTTTCAAGACACCCAAAGCGCTTACATTGTGTCCATTATTCATTCACTCCTCATTCATACTTGGTGATGGTAAGCTACGGTTGTAGCCACAGACTGACAGAGGTGTGGCTGCCAGTTCGCGCCTACGGCCCCTCTGACCATCACCGGGATCATTCATACACATTCACACACCAGTGGAGCCACACTGGAGGCAAGGAGGGTGAAGTGTCTTGCCCAAGGACACAACGACATTTTGGCTGGTGGGAGCGGGGATCAAACCGCCAACCCTTCGATCATTGGACGACCCGCTCAACCACCTGAGCCACTGTCGCCCCCTTTTATCTGAGTTTCATGTGTTTTACTGCCCTTTGTGGTTTTATGGTTTTATTTTCTACTCTTCATTTTTGTCCTTAATTTGTTTTATTTCTAATTGTCTCTTTTACTTCTTTGTTTTCACTGACAGCTTTGTAAAGTCCTGAATAGCTAAAGATTCATTCTTTAATTTGAAAAAAAAATTAATTTCTAGTTAGAGTATTTTTCTGTTCTTTTGTTGTCTGACACAAAAGGTCAATTGAGGAAAGGTCACTTCTGACAGACTGGATGGGGGCGTGACATTACCTTTTGCAATAGAACTGGACACCAGTTGGATCAATGAATCCATTCAGCGCTCATATTTTATTTTTTTAGCATAGCAATACTGCAGCTCTTGGTCAAAGGAAGCAGGTGTATGAAAACTGACAGAGAATTTCCAAAGTGCCGCCATCTCCATTTGTCAGAGGTAAACGAGGGTCCCTGCTCTGTCATTTCCACAGCGCTTCGGTCACCGAGTGTCAAATCTAGACCCCGTATCATTGGCCATTATTCTTTCTAATTGAGTAAATATGAAGACAAATCGCTGCGGTGAGAAAGGGCAGAAGAGCTTCTGAGGTGGGACTTAACGACCGATGTGATTTATACCAGAGGACAGGGCCATGCGGGTGGTACGTCAGAGGACGACTTGCAAAAGCGCCCTATCCACCACGGCTCCCTTTAGACCTCAAGGAGAACTGCTCTGCAGCCCCACTGCATCATAAATCTTAGGCCAACAGAGACGGTTGCTTCGATATGAGAGCTTGAGAAAGGCTGGAACCGGGGTGAGTGGAGAGGACGACCGTTTACCGGGTTATCTCGCTCGTGGCCATTAAGCAGAATGCGGTGTTGACAAACTAAAGTCAAACTGCGGTGGTAAACGCACAAATATCTCCCACAACTCATTAGTGAGCAATCACGGGTTGTTTCATGTTCTGTCGGATACCTGGGCTGCTACGCTACAGTGCTGTGCGAATTCTCTTTGATGAAGAGGGAAATCATGAATGAAAAGCAGAGAACCGGACCCACAACTTTGCACGCTTGACTTCCTTCATGTGCCTTAAACAAAGCAAAAACCCTAAAAACACAACACGTTAAATGAGCGCACACCTGTTTTTAAAAGTCAGCTTCCGCCAGCCTCACACATAACGACATTCACAGTCATGGTGTGATTACACGGCGTGTTAACACTCCCGAACACGGGCGGGTTTCAGAAGGCAGAAGTATTTCTGCAGCCTGACAGATGTTGTCAGAATAACCATCTGCCTGGAGGTGGCCACCGCTGTGCGCCCCTCCAGGCCAGGCATGCCGTGCATGTGCAGAGCCCTGCTGCGCCCCCACCTGTCAGGTCATACATAAAGAACAAAAGTGATTAAAAAAAAGGAACAAAGGCAACCGCCCCAGCTTGTAGATCCACAGCGGTGTAGTGTTGTAACACTACGATGCAGACTCTCACTTGTCATCTGTAGGTCGTCGTCTGCCGCCATCCATCATTCAGAAGGCAGAGTCTGCAGGTTGTTGATTAGTGAGTTTTTGTCATTATTCTTGTCACATGTTAGAGCCTCTGGGCTGAAGAGATGAATTACATCTTCAAATACAGCAGAAGCATAACTAGGGGTCTCTAGCTGTAGCTTTTTCAGAGATGCCCCGGGCGGACTGTGTGGGCCTTTTTTATAATATCAGTGTATTTACCTCTAAATTATTTATTGACTCCCAGTATTCCAACTTTAAACATCTGGGATCAACCTGAAGAGATGAGTGAATAACATCTCTTTTGTTTTTTTAAATCGATAAACTCATCCAGCGGGCGTCAGACCAATTTTTTCAAATAAATTCAAGACCGAGGAATTCAGAAAAAGCCAAGATGATCAAACAGGAGTTTGCTGATGAAACTGGCAAAGATTTAAAATAGAAAAAAAAAGAAGAAATCAGCTGCAGCTGTAACACAAAGGGCAAAAAGAGGGCAACAATCCTCGAATGAGGAAAACTAAAAGCACTATAGACTCAGAACAAGATGACCAGACAGAAAAAAGAATCAAAAAACAATTTCTCTTCCTCACATTTCTAAAGAAAATCAGTAAATTAGTTTCAAATTCAGACACTGGATCCAATTTCCTTCTCAAAACAAATTAAAAAATACTTTTTTTTCATGTTTTTCCATTGTTATGAGTGAAAAGATGGAGTAAAATATGTCTTGGTGAGGTTCTTACAATACGTTGTGATGTCCTGCTCTTTTAAGACCACATTAAATCTTTAAACTAGCTGTAAACACACATATTTTGATATATTTCTCTAGCAATTTGAAATACTTTATTAGCACTTGTTGCTCGAAAAAACTAGCCTTGTTTCTTAAAATTTTTATACACTTTCTCCCCAAATATATCCTATTTTTACATTCAAAATATATGTATTTCTAGACCATAATTATCAGATACACATTTACAGATAGCTTAGTCTCAGAAATTTGACGTAAATTTGTTTATTTTCCAACTTCTGTCCTACTCATGGTAAATTAATTTGTACTAATATAAACTCTTCAGTTTTGTATAAATTAAGCAAATTCAGTCTCCTGAAACAAAACCACTGACCGTTAACAAAACACAATTTCTGCTCAAAAACAATGATGTAAAGTAAATAAAAACTTACTGAACTAGAAATAATGTTTTATGTGTTTTTGAGATAAATGACTCAACAAGCACGTTATTTTGTCTTTGAATAGTTTTTACATTTTTTGAAAAGTTACTAGTAAGTTCATTTTAGTTCTACAGTACATTAGACCAAAACACCATGACAGGTTTCTTCTTGATGTTGAGAAATAAACGCTCAAAATAGGAGATAAAATTATTGGGATTTTTTTTTGTTTTTTGGTCCAAAACCAGATCAAAGAAACCATGAACAGTTTCTGGGAGAGTTTGTCACCTCCACCAGGACTGCTCACCTTCTACAACTGGAAAATGAAGAAAAGAAAAAAGACACCCCCTTAAAGAAGGCTTAGCCCCTCCCACAGGCCAATTAACCAAACATTTTGTTTCGAAACAAATTCAGAAAACGTGTCCACTTGAAGAGATTGAAACAAATAATTATACCAGGGTTTGAATTTTAGAAATATCCTAATTTATGAACATAAAAACAATTTAGAAAAAAATGTATGTGTGACATCACTTCCTGTTTCCTTTGTCACAAACGCTTTGTGTGATTTTGTGTTTTTGCTGTGAAACATTTTTTTTAATCTTCTACCACACCTTAAGGAGAGTCTTTCTCTGGACCCAAAGACTCCAACTCAGTGAGTTCATTGGTCTAAAAAATAACCAATCCAGGGCAGGCAAGGGCAAGGGCTGAATGATGACCTAAAAGCTTAAAGATTTCAACGGATATTTTAAAGCCACGGGAACATAGAAAAAACACAGGGGTCTTTGCAGAACATTCGGAAAGGTGCTTTATGTCTCTTAGTGTCCATTACAAACAGAAAAAAGCGTCCCACAGGAAGTCTTTCTTTACATTTACAGTCCCTGGGAAACCCAACCTCCACTGCTGCCACATCAGCCTAAATCTCATCTGGTTTCACCCATAAACTGTTCAAAGCTCAACCTTCCTCCAGACACAATAAAGTGCACATTTACTCCTGACGTTGCACATGTAAAGCAGAACCACACATCAAAACAAAGCATGTATATGGCAGCCATTACTCTGCCAAACGAGGGATGTGTCTGCACATAAATATACCATATGTGAGCGAGTCTGGCTGGAAAGAAAAGTCCTGCTGGTCAGCAAGCCATGCAAGTCATCAGACACCCAGCTTTGTAAGTGACGGTTTTTGAATATTGTATTTTATATCCGTCATCAAACTTTTATGTCTTTTGGTCTTTTTGATTTTGCAGTTTTGGAAATGGATAAACCTGCAGGCTTTCCTTCGCCTGGGCTGACATGGTCCCAGTGTGCTGTTTGTGGGAGTTTAAGACCCTCAACTCATATAAAAGGCTCAAGTAATTTACCATTACTTCAGAGCTGCTTCCAGAGATAGAGAATCAGTCAAGATGATCGTGGAAATTCCTAGTCAACATGCTGATACTATTGCTGTCATGACAAAAAACTTTATACTATAGAAATATAAAAACCTTTAAAAATTTTTGCTTTTTTGGAGTTATCAAAGATAAAAAAAGTAGAATGTTTGATTAAATGTAAATGACTAATTACTAATTAATTTATTTAAAAAGATACTGTATAGTTTGTTCATGTAAATGAGTTTTTTCCATAGTAGACGGTCATGGTGTACCACAGGGCTCTATACTCGGAATGGAATAAATTACACATTTTTGCTTTATTCAGCAGAGTAAAAAAATGAATATGAAGACTTAAAAGACGTCTAATTTTGTTTTCTAAATCCAGATCAGACAGGCGTCATCGTTTTTACACCTCAGAAGTTCTCTGTCAGCAAAACCTTGTGGTAACTCACACAGAAACACACAGACACACACACGCGCACACACACACACACACTTCCCGTTTCTACAACTGCCTAATTTTTGCTTTTTGCTAAAACCAGGACAATATTGTCTCAGGACCAATCAGTTAACTAGTTCAGTATAATAATTGAAAGTTGGTATAATTGAAAATCCACACAATCTGCCTGCCGTAAAAACGTCTGACCGATCAAAGCAGCTGCAGTTCTGATGGTGTGTTTTTACACTTGCAGATTCATTTTTCTCCGTCTGTTGACCCAAAATAAGTTTTTTCTTCTTCTCCAACCTATTAGGCAGAGGATGTGTCCACGATGGTTCCTAAAAGCGGAACGAGTAGCTGTCAACCTAATTTCTGTCTGTTTGCCAGTTGGCCACCTCCTCCTCCACCTTTACGATGGGACGTCGTTTGGAGGAGGTTGGCTTCTGATTCCCTGAGCAACACTTTCAGTGGCACTGGAACAGATGTGGACTGCTGGGAGCATCTTTGCTCTTCATTCTGCATGGCTGATAACATGTTTGTCTTTCTGAGACCCGATGTTTCTGTTTTTGTTTATCATTTGTAATCATTTATTATTTTAATTTGTTTTGCCTTTACCTCCTGACCTGGAAAGAGATAAAATAAACTCAAAGGTAAAAGGGGTACTAGAGCACAACTTCAAGTAGAAGTAAATGTGCCAATTAACGGAAGAACCTTCAGCAAAGTTATTCCAATGAACCAATAGATGTAAATAATTTTAATATAGATTTTAAAGAATCCTAACTGCAACTACTTTAATTAAATTTTAATAATACATTTAAAGTGTGAAACTGTGAACTAAAAGTGAACTGTACTCTCGAGTGGGATGGTCTTCTCTGTCCACCAGGAGGTTCACACACTGGTGCATTTTTATTTACAAATCTCTTCTTGGACTTTTACCTTCCTACATTTGCAGCCTGATCAAGCTGAGGACTGTGGAATCATACGGACTGCGCTCAAATGACCATCTATCGCTCGCCGTTCCATTTGCTCACACAGAACTGGGGAAAAAGGCTTTTGTCTTTTCTGCCCCCTCCACATGGAACACTCTACAGAAAAGATGGAAATTAAAAGAACTCATTCCTCTGAATATTTTTAAATCCAAGCTGAGATTTGAGGAGAAAGTCACTTTTAACTGTACCTGTTTTACATGAGTTCTAATTTTTATTTGTTTTTAATGTTGACATTTTTATTGTAAATGTAATTTATTGTTTCCCCCCTAGCCAGGACTCCCTCGAAAAAGAGATTCTTAATCTCAATGGGACAATTCCTGGGTAAATAAAGGTTAAATAAAAAAAGAAGCATGTCTTTCCTGATGTTATTTTAAAAATCTTTCTTTAAGGTAAAATGGAAACCTTTATGATTATTTACCCATCCGCTTCGTATAGGTGCACTTTCAGCAAATACGTATAGATTTAGGACATAAATGGGCATAAAATGGGGAGATTTAGATCCCCATCAAAAGCATATTAAAATGTTAAATTAGCTGAGAACAACAAAACAAGATGCTGAACATCTGAGACATTCTTTATTGAACTTCAGAGCTTTTTGGGGGTAAAATGTGTTTATTTTTATTTTAAATAAAGGTGACACATGCTGTTCGTTGTTTCCGCTCCTTTACAAGCAATAAATCAAACTCTACTTGACTTTAGTTAATGACCACTGTATTTAATTAGGCATTGGGATTTGAGTTATTTTTTTGTTTTGTTTTATCTTCTGTCTTTTGAATCTATGCATTTCAACAATTCTGCAATGAGTTTAATCAATATGTGTAAATTCTTTATTGCTTTGACTGCAATGCTTAAAATAAATCAATGAATCAAAAAACAATCAAATCAAAATATCTAAGTAACACAAGAAAAAAAAATTGCTCAATAAATGTGAGAGAATCACAAAAAAACATACATGAAACTGTAAAAAAGTAATAATTTTGTTTTAATTATTACATTATAAAGTATCTCCTAATAATCTAAATGTGTAGCATAACTTTGCACATGTTTTTAACTTTTGATACTTGATGAAATTTTGCTATGAAAACTCCTGAAACAGTGTTGTGTCTATTTTACTGATATAGTATTATGTTTTAAAACATATGAATGACTTTTAAAAGTAACATAATTTGCATATATTTCAGATGCTGCATTTGCCATGTTGATTTCTAAAATAGTTATTTTGACGTAGTACTTAAGTAATTCATCTTTGGCATGTGCTTTATTGATACCTTATGATTCTTAATTCTGTCTGATAAAACCTAGGAACCGGATATTGATAAATCATGTAATAAAATGGTTATAGTATAACGGGGTGGGATTATATAAGTTCGCTTCCTTCCACTCCCTTTCAAGCAATTTTTATTAATTATGTCTAATTATACTAAGTTTGATTAGTTACTGTATGAATGTATAACTGATGATTATATTGCTTTTGTGTATTACTCCTATTTGATTGCTTGAAATAAACCATTTCAAATCAAATCAAAAAATCAAATGATTTAAAACATTTTGTTTCTGCGGACTACGTCCATAAAACAAGTATTTATTGAGCTCAACCAAAAGTTCAAGAGACTTTAAATGTTCCAAACTTTGAACAGACTAACATGTAAAACTAAAATAAACAGACATAAAGATAACTGTTTCTGTAACATGATGGTAAAAAGCTATTGGCTTTATTTTTGCACTTGGGGTCACTAGGAACATGGCCAAGGTGGAATGAAACCCTTTTTTTATTATGTCAGAATCCTGCTTTGATGTGAAACATGAACAAAAACAAAATTTTTACTAATCTAACCTTTGTTTTAAACATTTGACTTTAAGAAAAAATAAATAAATCATGAAATATTCCTCTTAAGCACAGTCAAAAAGCAGAAATCGTGAGCTTTCAGACTGCAGTTTCAGTTTCTTAACCTGTACAGATGCAGAGTTTCTCATTTTTACAGTGTGTCTCGCTCGGATTCCCAGAATCGGGTTTACTGGATGTGTACTGTGGTAATTGTGTTTAAAGTCCCTGTGATGCCGAGCTCATCCACGCTTATCAGGCTGGCTGAGTAAGGAGCTTAAACATTTCAGGAGGAATCTGGCAGCTGCTGCAGCCCGACACGCCGCAGCCAAAACCCCAGTTTCCACTCGCATCCACCCATCGCCGTGCGATCAGTCATAACGCTTTAATCAGCTTTGGCTGTCCTTTCATCTCCCACCATCACCTTGTTTTCTTTAGACATTTTTATTCGAGCATATGTGCAGAAAAAATAAGCTGAGTCACTACTGGCAGAGTTTAGAACAGCAGTGCTTGGGAATGATGTTATTTCCAGGATAATGACAATTAAAGCCGCGATTGACCCTACCTGCCCTCGTTGTCCATGTTTGACCCGCCCTCACTGGCTGAGCGCACCTCTCGGCCACCGTAATACTGCCATCCTGTTCAGAGATGCACAGGACAAAAATCCTAAAAAAAAACTTAACATAAACTAAACATAACAACCATTTCATTTTTTGATCACCTGGGGGTGACGAACAGGTTTATGTAGTTCTTACAGGAATCGGCAAAAGGAAATTTGTGGATTTCCTTGGCAACCTGAAATGTTTTGTAAACCACGCCCACATTCCTAATATTTTCATACCCTATGTCTTGTGGTTTTGTTCAGCTTGAGCCAGGGGTTCAAGTATTCAATTTTCTTTTTTGCAAGCTCGCCAAACGAACGCCATTAAAGATCTAAAAACTTCAAAATCAACTTTTTTCTCTCCAAGTAGCTTCCCAATGATGCTAGAGGAGTTAGGAGGAGATGGATGGAATTTGTTGGTGGGAGAGACTTTTTAGGGGGAGAAAATTCCAGAGAGCGGCCTCTTTCCAAGGTGAAAGGTCAATGAAATTTTGGTTGTTGGTAGACTTAAGCTGGTGGCGTTTGTGTAAAATTTTGCAAAAGAAATAAAAGTTTTTGTTTACCAGAAAGGTAGAAACAATGGAAAAACATTTCTGCAGCTTTACAAATGAATCACTTTAAAATGGTCTATTCTGAAACTATCTGTGCTTCAAAAGATATTTTCTTCTATTAACAAAAAGTATTGAACCTTTTGTGCAACAAAGAAGAGCTGATTTCTGTCCACTTTATTTTACTTTTTTTCATTTGCATATTTTTATCAGAGGAAAAGCATCCAGGTTTAGAGGGAAAAACGACAAAGACAGTCTTTTAATATCTCTGCCTGTCATCACACAGCTGGGTTTTTCCCCCCCCCAACTTGCACTTCTTCTAAATATCACCCAGTCAAAACTGATTACAGCTGTCGGGTTAACAGGGCCACAAAGGGAACATGTCAGGATCTGTCTGTTCTCACTGAACACGGAGACAATCCTTTTATTTTTTTTTGTCTGACCTAATTAGGAACAATTAGATGTCTCTCAAGCAGCCTGAAAACCCCAAATTGGTTTTGGGTGAGAACGACCAAACATGATGGATTTGCTTCATGTCTTCATCTCTGCCACATCAGCTGTGAGGTTTGTGTTTCATCTGACCCAGAGGTTCCCACAGCAGCTGGACGAGAGTCACAAAAACGATTTAGATCATTTTGGAAGCGACTTGGAGTGGAAAAAAAAGACAAGTGTATGCCTTAAATTTCAAATTTTAAGCAAAACAGGTTGAACACAGCTTTACAAATCTTTAACCAAGCCTTTTATTAACGATTGAGCGAGTGTGACGTCACCCACAGAAAATGGTTTCAGCGTTTGCATGTTGGAGCCAGATATCGTCAGTGAGCAGTGATTAATCTGAGTTGGTCTGTGTTTCTATGGCAACCACTCTCGCCAATCAGGAGGGAACTTGTTGGTAGGCCACACCCCTACCACTTGAAAGCATGTACAAGAAATCTGTCCATAAACATTTTGAACGTCGGACATTCAAGCAGGCTCCACCTACTTTTATTGAGGCCTCTGATAGGTCAGTTCATTACTTTACTACAGGAAAAGTATCATAGAAAATAAAACAGGATTATCAAGAAGATGTTAAAAAATAGATATCAGAGCAATAATTGCTAGTCTGACCAATAGAATGGGGGTGGGATTATAGAAGTTCACTCCCTTCCACTCCCTTTCAAGCAATATTTATTAATATGTCTAATTATCCTAAGTTTGAGAAAATGAGAAAAGACACAAAGGTGACAGACAAGGAGGGGCAGGCAATCAACATAGTTCGATCTGACGGTTAGATGTAAGGGACTGCTTTAAAGCCAAACACAAAACCTTCTGTTTATGTCATTAAAAACCATTTTCAGCTCTTGATTTGAGATGGCGTTGACATTAAAAGCATCTTGATCAGAGAAAGGTGATGCTTCTTGGGTATCTGCTATGCATGACACTGAGTCTGGACAAAAAGAAAGTAAAAAGTGGACGGAGGGGCTGAAGTCTTTGAAGCCATCCTCTTCCGGCCAAAAGAATGCAGTGTGTTTTCAATTATGTGAAGCAGCTCCAACTTTGGTTGCTTCATTTAGCAGCAAATAACTGCAGAGAACAGAGGACACAACGACTTTCCTGGACTGAGAAAAAGAAAAAAAAACACAATAGGTTTAACAAAACATCAGAATAATCTTTTTTTTGCAATTGAATTAAACATTTGAAAAAAAACACAATATTTCTTCAAAGAATTTTTTTTAGTATTGCCTTAAACGCTTCATTTTTCACTGGAAACTTATCAAATATTAACAGACCTAGTCTGAGTGGCAAACAACCAATTAAAGTAGCAAAAAGTATGCATTAAACATGGGATAAAACTGGACTAAATTCTCTGAATTCAGGACCCCCACCTTTTCCAAACTCTTTCTGTGCCAAAGAAAAATGCTTGTTTGATTATTTCCCAAAAGAAAAGACACAAAGAGCACAAAGTGCTGTTCCTCTCATCCACTTGGTGCTGGTTTTCATGTTGGGCTCTCTGCATTCGGAGCTTTCACTCCATAATTTCCCCGGGGTCGTGAACATGGCTGTCAGTTCGACTCCGGCTCATACTTGGATGAGTGTCCACCTCCTCCTTAGGCATCTAATACCCACTTGCCATGACTTGGAGACAGCAGGCATCCAGTCCAGCTTCCTGTTCTCCACAAAGAGCCCAGCTTGGTGTGGGAACAGAAGCCGAGAGGCTGGAATGAGGACAGAGGAAAAGAGAGCGGAGGCCAGGCGGGAAAGGCAGCATTTTTGAAGGATATTTCCTTTCATACTTTCCGCTCCTCTCATTTTCTCCACATTATCAGGACGTCTGGTTCCAGGCCTCCATCTCCATCCAGCTGAGGGGAATGATCAGATACAAAGTGCAGACAAAAAAGCACTTTAAAATGATGGAGATAAAGAAACCCTCTTGTCCTGAGATCTGGTCTTGATTAAGTTATTCTTTGTTTTTCAGTAAAAATCTGGCGCTATAATAATACAGGTTGCGGATATTTTTCACCAATATCTTGAATACTCACCAGTTTTTCATCAGTCCTCTTTACTTCCCAACATGCATTGGGGCTCCTCATCTAAAGCTACTGTGCTATTCAGAGACGTCTGCACCTCCACTCCCACAGCCTTAAAGGAAAGTTGTGGTTTCTCCGATGGTTTTCACAACAGCAGCAGATCTCCACCAGCAGACATCTGCCCTCCTCAACCGGGCCGCAGCCCATGCGGGACATGCGGGACGTCTGTGAAGAGTTATCCAGCCACAGCCAACAATCGCGTGCAAAGACCAAACGAGACGTGGCCGAGGAATTAAACGGTCCTGTGGGCTAAAGCAATCATGTTAAACAAAATCCTAATACCAAAGGTTTCGACTCCAGAAGGCAGAGGTGGAGCCACAGCTTCGTACACGCCCACATCCTACATGTGAATTGCTACAGAACCATTTTATTTTTCCTGCAGAGTTAAAGACCCACTCCAATGAACATGGTGTTTTTGGTGTGCTTAACATGTTCTTGTGGCCTTTCTCTGATGATGGAGGACATATATAAAGAAAATTAACCTCAAAATTGCATTTCTGAGAATTCTTTTTCCAAATTATTGTGAATCAGGAACAGAGGACAAAATGTCCTCTGAAAAAGATCATATCAGTGACGTGGGAAAAAAGCTTGGCGAGCCACAAGCTCCCTGCTCTTCTTCATTGTAATGCATCCACTTGCAGACAAAATGTCTTTGTTTTTATTCATCTGAGCTGAAGTCTAGATTCAGATTGGATCTAAACTGTAGGGCTGAGTAGCTCAGATATTGCTGGCCATTTTCGTTGCACTGCTAATGTTAGATTGGGATTGTGAGGGGCTGTAAGCTAGAGCATGTAAAAAGAGAGCTCTCAAACCCTGCAGTGCCAGACGTGTCCCCCTGCTGAAGCCAGTGCATGTGCAGAACCATCTATAGTCTGCTAGAGAGCATTTGGATGATCCAGAAGAGGATTGGGAGAATGTCCTATGGTCAGATGAAACCAAAATAGAACTTTTTGTAAGAACTTGTCGTGTTTGGAGGACAAAGAATGCTGAGTTGCATCCAAAGAACATCATACCTACTGTAAAGCATGGGGGTGGAAACATCATGCTTTGGGGCTGTTTATCAGCAAAAGGACCAGGATGACTGATTTGTGTAAAGGATAGAATGAATGGGACCATGTATCGTCAGATTTTGAGAGAAAACCTTCCATTAGCAAGGACATTGAATATGAAACATGGATGGGTCTTTCAGCACGACAACAATCCCAAACATGTGTTGCCCGGGAAACAAAAAAGTGGCTTTGTAAGAAGCATTTCAAGGTCCTGGACTGGCCTAGCCAGTCTCCAGATCTCAACCCCATGGAAAATCTTTGGAGGGAGTTGAAAGTCTGTGTTTCCCAGCGACAGCCCAAAAACATCACTGCTCTAGAGGAGATCTGCATGGAGGAATGGGCCAAAATACCAGCACCTGTTTGTAAAAACCTAGAAACCCAGAAAACAATAGACTGCTGTCACTAAGAGTATATAACAAAGTATTAAGTTGAAGTTTTATTAACAAAATACTGAATTTCCTTGCACCATATTTGCAAATAAATATAAATCAGACAATGTGATTTTTTTAAATTTCTTTCCTCATTTTTGTCTCCAATGGTCGAGGTAGAGCTATAATGAAAATGACAGGCCTCTACCGTCTTTTTAAGAGGGAGAACTAGCACAATTGCTGGCTGACTAAATCACTTTTTGCCCCACTTTGCCTCCAGACTGCAACATTGCTCTGACAGAGTTGTCTAGGAGACACTGGTGAACGTTTCTGAGCCTGTTGTAAGGCGGAGGGGAATGTTTTCCGGGATGGTAATCAGAGATATTCCTGCAGCCTTTCCCGTTTCCCCTCAGCATAACTCAAGACTGGGTCCCGTTTTTGACTCTTTGCACACTCAAGGGGGTCACACTAAAACAACAACGCCGCTATCCCGAGGCTGTGATATTTTCTAATGTGACGGGACAACGCCAGAAAAAAAAAGAAAAAAGGAGAAACAGGAGCGTGCGCTCATTATGCTGCCATGACCTCAGAGGTCAGAGACAGGAAGGACGCCGGCGGATGCGGCACCAAACTGGAACGGAGGTTTGTTGTGTTTTTAAACAGGCCACAGACGGTAGGACTTATCTTTGCTTGAAAACTGAAAATGAAGCAGGATTTATTAGCTGTCTGTCTCTATTATCACAGTCTTTATTTATGCGTTTACTCCTGCTTTTGTGGCAGAAAATGAAAGATGTTTGGATTTATCTGTTGCCAAATTACACATTAGCTTTCCGTCACATACTTGAATTTATGAGCCCAGATTTATTCAGATCATTTTTAACAATCTAGTTGTGACAATAAACCTTTGGTTTAGAAAAATAATTTATTTTAAAACATCAATCAGTCTCTTTGTGTTCACAATTTGATGAAAAATTGTCGACTTTTGAAGAAAACACAGTTTTGAAAATTGTATTTTATGTTTATATAATTTAAAAAAAACAACTACAATCTCCTTTGTTAAAAAAGTTGCTGAAGTCTAAAGGGGCAGAAAACAGAGAGCTGGAGGGAAATGAAAAAAAAAAACATGCGCCCATTTCATTTAGGGAGGAGTTCAGCACAGCAGGGGAACAGGTGGGTTATCCAACAGGTAGTGAACGACTGGATGAGCCAGACAGCGAGTTTGAGATCTGCAGGTAGAAGAGATGTTGAAAACTACAAAAAATTAAAGTTTGATGAGCCTTAAATTTATATTGAGTGAGTCTGTAAAGCTTCATTTAAATCAAATCCTTGGCTCATTTTTCCGTTTATATACATTCACTTAAGACGTTTTAAACTACTACAGGGCTCAATTTTATGCCAACAAAAATCATCTTCCTAGTTTTTCTCAAGAATAATTCTAGATAATCCAGAGAGAAATCAATGAATCAATCAGGTTTCTGCAGACAAATAACCTAAATATTTCCTTTCCAGATGTTCCCTTTAGGAATGTTAATAAAGAAAGGAGTAAACCAATGGTAAACTATGGTTCAAATTCACTTTAAACTTTCTACATCTTAAAAATCAGTAACAGGGATTTATGGCACGACCTTTGCCACAGATATTTCTTGTCATCCCTAAATTAATGTAAATATGCAGGAAGGTAATATATCGCTATGAAATATGTAGGTCAAAGATAAAATTCCAGAAAGTGAACCAAGCAAACGTTTATTTTTTCTGGATTAAACTTTGAACACTTTTCACTTCAAAGTTTTTTTCTCCATATCTCCTACAGCATCATTCAACCAAACGGCTTCTTTGAGGATCTCGTCTTCTGTTCCCCTGAAGGTCAGTTGTGATCAGTTTTCATCTTCTTCGGTCCCTGAGCACATTTACTCATCATAAAAAGAAATGCATGACCATTTTTTTTTCTTATTTCAGCTTTCATGGTTGGTAATTATTATTTAGGAGTAAACCCTTAAAAAAACTAGACATTGAAGGCCTATTAAAGTGTCGGTGGGATTCCTTATGATCTTGACTGTTTCTTTCGAATAAGACCAAACGACAAAAACAAGTTGATTTCATTTGCAAAAATGCAAAAATAAAAAACGTCTACTACCTAAAACCACCACCAAACAAAACTGATTTTTGTTGATTAAAGTTTAGAATTTGACAAAAATTTGTTGTTCACTACTTTTCAGGAATGTGAGCATTACACTATAAAATGGGGGGTTAAGAACTGGTTTTAAAGCCACGTAAATATGACTTCCGTCTGCTGAAACTGATGGTAAAGTATCAAAACCAGGGATAATACATTTTGGAATTCCCCAAGGCTCTGTTTTGGGACCAAAAGTTGTTCATACTATAATTAAATAATGTTGGTTATTATTTGTCATTATTATTATTATTATTGGTCATTATTTTTGCAGATGATACAAATGTATATTTTTCTGATCAAGACAATATTCAATTAATTTTAGTAATACAAATTGAGTTAATAAAATGTAAAAATTTGTTTGAGATCAACAAGTGATCTTTAAAATTAAAAACTATAGATTTTGGTACGCAGAAAGCAAATGACAGTCTAAAAAAGAGAATAGAAACCAACGTCCTTATGAAACAAAGTTTCATCTTAGTTAGAAACCACATATTGAATACCTGAAAAAAAATTCTAAAAATAATCCACAAAACAAAAACAATACTTAAGTAAAATATACTTTTATATTTTACATTTGAGTATTGTAGTGACATATGAGAAAAAATATATACCAACAATTATTTATCCAATAATTAAACGTGGAAAGAAGGAGCATTTAGAGTCATCAATAAAGTTGTTTTTGTGTTACTACAGATAAGTTCTTGTAAAAGAAAACTCAAATTTCATTAAAATGTATGGATGTATTTTATTTCCTAAAACTAGATGCAAATAAAGATGCGCCACTTTTCAGACATTTGAGCAAAGCGATTAAAGGATATTCCATTTTTCTTCCTATATCTGCAGCTGTTGCCGTCCGTCTTTCATAATAATTCCTGGTAATGTACGTTTTTTTTAATGTGGTTTCAATGAGGAAAAATGCTGAAATACAACATGCCATGAAAGGGTACGATGATTTACCACCATTAAAAAGCAGTATTATGTAATATAACATCAGGAAAATATTTTAGATATCCGGTTCTCTATTGCCAACATATGCAGAATTATTCCCCATTTGTTGATTTTGATCTTCATCTCCCGTGATTGACGGACATAATCTTCATGATCACAGTGACTTCGACATTCTGGACGTGATATTAAACTGCAGCCTGCTTGGAATCCGTTCCCCCCACTTTACATTCCACCCACTTGAGACTGTAACTAACAACCCGTCCAAATGCAGTGATTAATGAGACATCAGCAAATGAGGTCATTACCCAAAGAAATGATGGCTTTATATTTTTTCTTCTGCAGGAAAATCCTTTCATGTATCTAACACACTTCACTTGTCTTCTCAGCTGTTAGAAACTGATTGTTCCTGCTAAAATCTCTCATTTCAAAACCATTTTTTGCATCTTTAAGTTGTTTTTTGCCGGATAAATTGTTTTGTTTTGTCAGCGTCGTTTTTTTTTTTCCCCAGAGACAGACGGGTGTTGCAGACTTGTTTTTGCATGACCGCTGCATTGCTCACATGGAAAGAAACCGATGGACTGAGTTTACCTGAATGAGAAGCTTTCTGAATATCCAGCAGCAACTTTCTCCCTGAGGCTGTGAAATTGACCGACTTACTCATCAACATTTTCAGTAAGACGACCAAAAACTTGACTGCACGGTGAGCCAAAGCTATTCCTGACTGCATGACACAGTTAGAGGTCAGACCACTAAGTAATGAGCCACCCACCCAACATTCCCGGATGAGGTTATTTTCCGTGTCGGAGTCAAGATTGCACAAACTGTGGTCATGCAAACTCAGACTTTCATCCAAGATGAAGTCCTGTACATTCTAGTGCACTTTATTCACATTCATATTGTCTTGTTCCTGGAGATTTTCTATTGATTTTGTTTGGCAACAGTGCTTGCATGAGTGGGATCATAGCTGGTTCTTCATTATTTAAAAGGAAAATATATTTTATTTAAGATTTATTGCCCTCACTGGCTGAGCGGCTACTCACTCAACCCCTCTGCCCCTGCCACCCTGATCAGAGCTGCAAGTGACTTGTCCATAAAAATAAACACCCTTTTTTCTAAATGGTGACTTTTCTGTATGATTATCTCCATAGCAACCATTTCATGTTTTGGTCACCTAGGGGTGACGGACAGCTCAATGTCATTTTTATAAAAATTGGCTAAAGTAGATTTGTGGAATTCCTTGGCAACGGGGATTTTTCATTAACCACGCACACATTCCTGATACATTCATGTCTTATGTCATTTTGTTTTGTTCAGCTTGACCCAAGATTTATGAAACAAAAACGTTTTCTTTTCCCAAATCGTGCAAAAATGTGAAATTGGAAAATTCAGACTGTGCCACACAATGGCCGCCAAGACGAAAGTTTCTATGGCCATCCCATGATTTTAAAATAATCTGTCCTTTTTGTCCAGAACTGCATGGGAGCAGAATTGTGAAGCCATTAATGGTTTATTCTCCTCATTAAATATTTCCTCTTTTGACAAAGGACTTTTGTTTTAGAGTCACAAAAGAGAATTAAGATCCCGTTCTGTCACTGCATTTTTTCAAAGGGAAACCGTCCGTGCAGCATTGAAATCTGCATGTTCTTGTGACAGACTCCTCCTCATCTGCGAGTCGCCTGAGCAGGTTCTAACCTGAATGCAGCGTTGGCCTCCTCGCTCCTGCTGCCGTTTGATCCCCCACTTAGCACTGCGACGCTTTCGGACTCCGTCAGAGTTTGCTGATTCAATTCCACCTGCTCCAATTTTCAGGCCTATTCTTCAACAACAGCATTAGAGGAAACACCATCAATCATCTGAGAGGCGAGTGTCATTTCCTCCCCCAGGTCCAACATAGTTCAGTGTCCCGTTCACAGAACCCGGTTAGCTCGTCTCCTCACAGAGAACTCATTCAATTCAATGTCTAGAATAGGGAGGGTTGAGCAGAACACCACACTACAGTTTCCGCTGTCAGATGGTTTTTAAAACCTCTCTGCCGGTGTTTGGGGCGGAGCTTCAAAAAAGGTGTTCTGAAACACCTGAGTGAGGATGATGGGAACCAGTACAACCCATCATTAGCTAAATGTACATTTCAAGACTTACTTTCTTCATTTCCATGACTTTTCCAGTCCTTTGTTCAGTCAGGAATGGTGGTTTTGACCCCAAACACTGGGATCTTCAGGCTGGACGACCAAAAAAACAAAAACTGAAGTTGTTCAACTGAAAATTACCCCCCTCCCCTGTTAAAACAGAACATAAAAGTAATCAAAGGTGTTGGAAAGATCCAACAGGAAACATAACCTGAGCCGATTAACTCAAACAGGAACAGCTGCGGTGGTCAGAAACTCAAACCTGGTGGGATTTTTATTAGTGAAGGAGAGGAAAGCCAAACACCAAAACCAGAAAAGTAAATTTAACAAACAAAGAGTGAAGGAAAAATTAAGAAAACTGAAGCAAACAGCTCCAAGTTATCTAACGTATTGAACTGAGGAATAGAAAAACTCCTCATCTTTTAGTCTTTTGATGTTCATTGGGAGAACATCATCAGCTGGACGCTCGGTCATGGCTGAGAAGACGGCGTTAAACTGCAGGAGGCTTTGCAGCGACACCCAGAGCCGTGAGGTCAACGGGCCTGCAGTATTTAGGCTTACGTCAAAATGCAGCAACACCTTTGTGTGCCTTTTCTGTCTAATATAATGTAATTGTGGGACAATTTAGACTTTTTTACCTCCAGTTTGTCTGGTGATTGTTAGTAAAAAGATTGAGATTTCAAAGTTAATCTAACTTTTCTTTTTCGGTCTAGTTTGTTCAGTTTGGTTAGCATCAATAAACAGCAGGAAAAAATAAATAATAAAATGGATTTTTTTATTTTTATATGTAAGAAAATTACACTGTCCTCCACAGAGTAATGTTCTCTTTATTTACACAAACTTAGACTTGAAAAACACAGATTTGCGGTTTATATGAATTAAACACACTTTGTTAATGCATTCCAGAAAATAAGCAGTTTTGATTAAAGTCTGGTTGTTTTCATTGTGGAAGATTAGAGGAGGGTAAGAAAAGAATCGGTTTAGACCTTAAAACCTGTTTTTTTAGGCTTAACATTCAAATATC
This sequence comes from Oryzias sinensis, assembly GCA_037389245.1. Lineage (NCBI taxonomy): Eukaryota > Metazoa > Chordata > Actinopteri > Beloniformes > Adrianichthyidae > Oryzias > Oryzias sinensis. The sequence goes on from CM074499.1 coordinate 1,736,861, forward strand.
TAATAAGAAATCTGGTAAAGAGAGAAATATTCTTCCTTTTTTTAAAACTTTAAACCTCAAACAATTTCTCTGATTCTCCTGGAAATACAGATTTAAAAAAAACACAACCATCGCTTTAACTGATTGTTTTGTTTGGTTTCATTTTCTTTTTTTGTCAGGAAGATGACAAACTTCCTAAAATACTTTAATTGCTATGAAAGAACGTAGTTCAGCAAAAAGTACATATTTTTAAAGTTTGGAAATGACCATTATTTAAATATAAAACAATTGTTTGATTCCCTTAAGCAATCAAACGAATGTTGTTTTTTTATTTCAACTTTTTTCTTTGTTGCCTTTTGGCATCTTGACCAAACTTGAGGTGATTTTAGGCATTCCAACAACTAAACATTCAAACATTTTTGCTCTTTTGAGCTACTTTGAGCTTCTCAGAAATTCAAATAAACAAAATTATCTTGCAGATTTAACCTTTAGCTGCAAAAATAACTCAAATGGAAATTTATTGAGATCTTTGTGAACATTACTGAAAAATCACAAAAAAATCGTTTAAATTTTGCTGTCTATAAAATTGGGGTTATTATAGAAGTCTATGATAAAGCTGATTCAACTTTTCTATTTTCCAAAATGTATTCATTGCCACAATTAAAAGCCTGGAGAAACATTTTAAACTTAAACGTGGTCAAAGTCATCCGACTGCAGAACTTTCTAGCAACACTTTGACTTTTGCAGACGTTCAAGAACATATTTAATGGAGGTCAATGGTGAAAAATGCACGCATGCATTGACAATGTTGCTGCGCTGAGAGGAAATTGAGCCAAAAAAAATGTTCTACTTTACATGCTGCACTATTTGCTCAAAAAGACTTCAAATGTATGCATTTTTATTTGTCTTTAAATATTCTAACTCTCAAAGTCATCTTTTTTTTTTGTGCGTTGACCTTTGACTCCCAAGAGAAATTTAAGACAACATCTCAAATCCTGTCAAGTTATTTAAGTAAAAAAAAACAAAATTTTGCAAAGTCTGGGAAAAACACATGCAAATGCCAGCATGATGCAGCAAAAGAAAAACCAAGTTGTCAACATTTTTTTGGGTTCAAATCTCTTAACTGATTGGCTTTTGAATGTGTTTTACCTTAAGCATTCTTCTGAAATGTCTCTTCGTGTCATGCTATGCAGTATTAACGTCTTCAGCTTTCTCAAAGACAAGCTTCAGTAATAAGAGGGACTGTACAGAACGTCTAGCTTTTCACTGTAACGCTGGTCGTGGTCGTAAAGACAAACGTGAGTTTCTGACACTTCTATGGTTTGAATTCTTAAAAATACTTTACATTCTTCTGTACCTAAGACGCCATCCTAGAGCTGGTACCTGGATGTTTGGTGTTCTTGAACGTCAGGTTCAGACTTTCAGCTCATTCAGGGGTTAATTGAAAAATTCAGAGTATTATGGTTTTCTTGTATTTTCTGCTATTCCACCTCATCTAGTCAATTCTTTTAATAATATTACTCGGATACTGTATATCCTTTAGCAAAAAAAGTAGTTTATCCCTTGTGCTATCTTAGATGACCCCCCCCCTTCCATTGACGTCTTCCCCCTACCATGACAAAGGTGGATAAAGGTTGAAAGATTTCATTTAATCGATGGACACACCAGTGAAGATCATAAATCATTAAAGATAAAAGGTTCAGAGCACTGTCTAGTGGGTCTAGATGACCCAACTCCCAATGTTAAAGTGCCTAGGATAGCACAAGGGTTAACTTAGTAAGTATACTTGAGTATAAGCATGGCAACTTCTAAAGATATGTACTTGTAATGTAGGAAATACTAACTGAAGACTTCTTCAGACGAAATTGAAACATTTTAAATTTACAATCTATATACATAGTATATAAGAAGTAAACTTCACTACACTTCAACAACTTTCACTTTACTGACTGTTCTGCTGATATTTTAGCATTTCAGTGACGGCAGAAACAACTGTTGGGGTTTTTGCAAAGATACTGAATCAAAATCACTCAAATTCACAAACTCACAGATTTAATGAAAGGGAAACTCAAACACAAGGTTTTTTTTAATCAAAACTTGCAAATTTCCATCAGAAATACCTTAGTCAGAGGATATTGTCACCTGTTTGGGTGTTTTGGGGGTGTCAGTGCTGAAGGCTAAATGTGTGACAGATCTATAAGGAGGCATCGCCGCGTCACTGGTGTTGGTTTGGAAGTTCTGTTTGTTTCCATAGTGCCGTGCTTTTCTGAGTATGAAAGCGTTTTTTTGGAATCTGACTCCCCTGCCTCTGGGAATTGAGATTTCTGTATTTTTTTTTTATTTTATTCTAAACCCAAAACAGTTTTCTGGTCTCAGGCGGGCAGATGTTTATTCCAAACCCAAAATGCAGCAATATGGGTAGTTTGTAAAAATATGGTAATTGTGTTCACTGCAGAATCCAAATCTGTTTGGTTCCCGCAGTGATATTTTTGTTTGCAGTTTGGATGCAGACGCTCCCAGAAAGTCACGTTTCCACTGTGTTTGGTTGGGATTTTTGAACCTTGCCATGCACCTAATTACAGCGTTGTCTGTTGCTGTGTGCCGATGGGAAGCAGATAGACGTTTACTCCGAATGCTGACGTGTAACTGCTCCAGCAGAAGATCTGGTCTGAGGGAATGTTCCAGGAGTCAGGAATGAAGGAGCAGCCCCGACACAAACGGGTCAGAACCAATGCCATTCATTAAAAACAGACCTGAATGCAGTGGAACACAACGGGAGAACGACATATTCAAAAATGTGATCAAATCGTATCAAATCTGTCTGTTTAAAGTCTTCAAATTTAACAAATGATAAATAACAGTTGGTCAAAATGAAATAAAATAAAATAAAAAGATAAATGAATGGATTTCTGTTCTCATGTGTTACTGCTGACATCTAGCGGACAAATGTAGTCATTGCAGTCAACACACCTGCAGGTGAGAATCTACAAGCTGGTACATTATTTGCATGCTGATTTGGAGACTTTACATAGCAAAATGCTCACTTTTACTATATATTCAAAGAGGAAAGACTTTCAACCTGCAATTCAACAATTATGTCAATTACAATACTGACTGTAGAAGCAAAACATGTCCATCAGCTGCAATATGTGTGCCGGACAGGATAAGAAACAAACATTATAATACTGACAAGACAAACAAGACAAATTACATCCAGAACACACTAAGAGCAAACTCACCAGACAGCCTTCATCAGTAGAAAGTCCTCTGGAGCTGCAGTCCTCCTAACCGGTGATGGTGGCTCCAGTGACGTCTCTGCCATGTGAAACTCCCCAGTTTCTGTCATATTTGTTGTTGTTCTTAGAAAGAAAACGAGTGCGCACACGTCCGAGACATAACTGCACGCCTTCGTATGTATGCACAACACCATGATGACGGATGAAATAACTCTTCTCTGGTTCCGTGACCACACCAGGATCCTTCATGACGTTCCATCGTCACGCTGTTGTGGCTGAAGTTGAAATCCAAACAGCTAACTATTTTGCGTATTGACACTATTTTCCACTCTTAAAACCTTTCTTCTCTTAGATGGAGACCATTTTGTTGAAAGAGTCTCATCTTTGAGTAGCTCTTTTACTGAAAAAACAAAAACTAATCCCTCTAGCCCGCTTGTGTGTGTTTCGACGACTTGTGCTCTCTTGTGTTTTCCCCCCATGACAAAGATGGACAGGATTTCATGTCTGCCATGGACACTCATTGGGAAAAAAAGTTCAGTGCGCCGTCTTGTGGGTTCCACACGACCCGATTCCTATACGTTAACATGTCTTGCACATGGGTTATGAAGATAACTCATAAACTGGTATCTTTTGAGGGTCATTAACAGAACTGAGTTGGGATTGGTCCTGAGCTACTCCACTGAAGTCCTGGTCACCTGGATCAGGTTTGTTCAGTCAATCAGAAACTGGCCTGACTCTATCCAGCTAATCTGTACTTACTGAAGCTACAAGACAAGCAGGGCAGTACGAGGACCAGCTTTGAAATAGCAAAACAACGATAGAATTGTCTAACAGCTAATCACAGTTCATTGACGTGTTTTCTTCTCTGAACCTTACACCACTCTCATTTATGTCACCAACTTTTTAGAACTCCAGAAAACTGCACGGTCTTAGTTGGATTTTTTAATAGAATAGGATTTTGTTATTACAGACTTGGGGTTCAAATGTAAGCACCATAAAAACACATAACACATAAAAAAAAACTAAGAATATTCAAGCACAGGCAAAACGTAAATTATAAACTTAAAACTTAAGGGGTTAAAAAGGCGTCCATACCGGTACCTCCAAATTGGAGGACCGGTAACAAAAAGCTGCTGTGCTTGATGTTGGAGTGATTTCATTCTCTGTAGAATAAAACCATAAATAAGATTTCCTAAAAGAGCTTGAAGAGTCTTAACTCCAACATCAACAAATATCTCACTCATGCTGCACCACCGGGGTCATTAACAAAACCAGTGGCATCATTATATGCCCCCTGCAGCCTCTGCATGCTATAGATGCCCTGTAATTAGTCCGCAGGTGTCCGGTGTGCAGAGCTGAGCAGGAAGATTACCGTATCTGAACAGGAATAAACCTGCCTGTCAGAGTATTGGCCTGAGCTTATTATACAGGATTGGCTGAGAATGTCGTCACCTTTAGTCATTTTGTGATTGATAACCAGGAGGCTGGGTAGCTCGATTGGTAAAGAAACCAGGGTTCGATTCCCGGAGCGGACTGTACAATGGTACCGGGGCACTTACCATATCAATGGTGAGCAATTAACATCACCCAGTGAGGGCCCTTGGGCAAGTCCCTTAACACTACTGCCTCCCGAGCGCGTTTCAGCTGCAGCTTACTTCTCCCCCAGGGTATGGATCAAACATGGATAAATACAGAATAATAATTTAAAAAAAGATATTTTACTGTGTGACAGACATCCAGCTGAATGGACTGTTTGTTTCCATAGTGCCGTGAGTCTAAAAACAGGAACATTCAAAGTCACATCTTCACTAATCAGCACTCTTATTAGCATTCTATAAAACTTCAGGACAAGATCATTTATGTTTATCGAGATGTTTTACCAGCTTGACATGAAAATCACGACTTTATTGGTTGAATGTTATAAAACATTGCTATAATGCTATAAAGCATTCAACCTATTGTTTTCTGGTTTTTCTCTTTATTTTTTTCTTTATAATAGTGTCTTCTGCCATGTTTCAAATCCTTCTACAACCTTATAGCTATTTTAACCATTCCATTATCAAGATGTTTACCTCTTTCAGCTTTTTCCAGTTCTAACTTTTGGTCCTTCAAATCCTTGAACTTTTCAAGATACTCCATGATTTTTGCCTCCATTGAAATACGTGGGGAATTGTTGGTGCAGACGCTCGCTGGTTCGATACCCGACTCTGGCATTTTTCACAAAAATATCTTTTTTGTTATTGTGCTGTTTTCACTTTATTTATGGTGAACTTTGATCATTTATTTCTTTCTTTTTTAAGTTTCATTTTCATTCAGCAACATAGCATCAATCCTGCATTTTCTTCTGGTAATGCGGCTCTCTCTAGTTTGTTTTCTATTTAGACAACAATTGTAGCTGATTATTGCATACATACACTGCATAACCAGCTGACAGTTCTAAAAGCAATTTCCCAACTCAAGAGCGCCCTCCTCTGGATGAAGGTATGCACACAAACGCACTGCTGGAAAACCTGTGGAAATGCTTTGGTCCCATCTCTGATGATTAACTTTAATGTTTTAACAGACATATCAGGAAACCTCTGGCTTTTGTTGTGGTCATTCTGCTGAACTCTTTGTTAAATAATGAAGATATCATAGGTTTAAGAGCATATCACCCAGTGCTTTGAACAAATCAAATTCTATTTATAAAGCAATTTTCATACAACAGTAACACAAAGTGCTTTAGAGCATTTCAACAGTTAAGAACGACGTATGACCCAACATATGAAACATAAAATGACGTGCATAGAACTCAAAGAATATGAGAAACTGAAGTGGAAACCTTGATGCACTGAAGTGACCGTCGAAAATTTTCTCTTTTATTAAAATGGGATGTTTTTTTAGCATATTACAGAGATCCGTGTGCTTCCTTTGGGACTTCCACAATCTGTGGCTTAAATGAGACAAAGCAGTCATTACAGTCAGCGTTAAGCATGAACATCAGCTTTTATTGCCCCAATTCTACTTTGAAAAAACGTTTTCTTGCAGTAAATCTGCAGCTAAATGAGCTGAAATATAAAAAGGACAGAATTGTAGTCTTTCAGAGGCGTTTTTGTCTTGATCCAAAATGTGTAATAAGCAATAATAGTAATAAGCAAAAAGTCTTAAAGTAAATCTATTTAATTGTAATGTCATTTTTTTATGTTGGATTTTTAAGATAAACCTTATTGGTCTAGACATTCAATTGTCACACAAACTATTGTTGATCAAGGTGCAAAATAAGAAAAAAATAAAATTTGCAAAAGGTTCAAGGTGAAGGAAAAAAAGAAAGTAAAACTCTTAAAAAACTCTTATTAAATACACTAAACATGCAAACTAACCAACAATACCTTATTTTTTTTAAAAAAGCTCTAATTTTCATTCCTTGAATCTTCTGCTGATTGAAGTTTTTTGATGACTGTGAAAAAAGTTTCTTCTGTGAAAAACTGAATTTTCTCTATTTTTTCTTTTATAAAAATGGAGGTTTAGCCATTTTTTTATGTTTATAACATCCTTCTCTGGAAAGTTTGGGTTTTTTGTCTAGATCCTCATCTTAAATGTTTCCCCTAATGATGTTTATAAGTGTTTTCAAATGTCATATTATGTTGTTATTGGATTCTTTATAGTGTTAAATTCACCATAAATCGTATTTAACTCTTTTTATTTTTCTATTCTTATAGTCGATACTGCATTTACCACAAAAAATACTTCTGGATGATTTGGAAGAAAATGCAGATGAGAAAGAAGCCCGTCAGTCACTTTTTCTGATGTGAGGCTACTCATCTTCCTCTGGCTCTTTCTACAGGCATGACAAATTTAATTGGTGAGCATAAATTTCATGCTGTTTCATGCCAACCTCATCAAACTCTTTTTTTAGCCCATCATTGTGGCTCTTTGGCTTTGAAGAAAATATAATAAGTAATAGAATAAATGATAGGTTTGGTAGTTAAGTTTTGTCATTTATTTTTTAATGAGTAAAAATTAATTCATAATGCACGTCAGATAGCGAAACAAGACGATGCTAAAAGGTTTGATCTATTGACAGAGTGGTATATTATCATTAGGTGAAGTTTAAACTCATTTTCTTATTTTATCTCTACTTGTTTTTCTGTGGCAAAGTTTTTAAATGCAAGGAAATCTGCTGCAGCAGGAGGATCTTTTTTGACAGTGGATGTATTTTATTTTGAAAGGAACTTCAAAGTAAGTAAAAGGATTTAAAAGAAACCCTGTTATAATTCAATTATTGGAAACATTTGCACGCTCTGTTTATAAATTAGAGGTTTCATGGCCACAAAAACATAAATATGTTTTTAAAGACTTTTTAAGACTCTGCGGCTTGCAGACACCTGACCTAAACTGTCATTTGTGATGATGTTAGGTTCATTAGAGTTCGCATTAAAGATGCAAAACACTGAGTTTGAACCCCTCTAAGGGGGATAAACGTTTTACAGCGTCAGAAATGTGGTGAAAAATTGGTGGAAGTTTATCTGGATTGAAACACATTTTCTTTGCAGCTGTATGTAAACATGGTTTTGGTGGCGGAAATTGAAAGTTATTGAAAGAATAACGGTCACGAGAGCATGAAAAGAGGACCGCTTTGAGCCTGATGACAAACAGATGACACCATGAGGAAGCAGTAAAAGAGGAGACGATGTGGTGGGAGGAGGAGGAGGAGGGGGAGGAAGAGGAGGAAAACAGTCAGTGCAAATGATGAAGAGAGCCCGCTGTACAGTGTAACATGAGGCTGCAAAGGCGCCGTAAAGATACGCAGTTAAACGGCATTTGAACACAAACCTGGATTCTCATCAGGTCACCATGGTTTCCCTGCAGGTTCTTCTGAGGTTTGGACTCATCTGCTGTTTCCTCAGGACCTGTGCTTCCAGATGTCGGACAAAAAGTAAGACTTTTAAATCACTACATATTAGCTTCTGTGGTTATCTCAGCTATGGATATTTAGATCAAGCATCTGTCTGTTCCTAAAACCAGATATATAACCAGATATTTGCTTTATTTGATCTTTTCTAAACAACCATCTTTTTAGGATTTATGTTTTTTATTTCAGACTGAAATCAGTCCAAAAACAAAGACTCAAAGTAAATGGAAAGAATTCTGTTATCCTACATGTCTGGATTTAGTTGGATTCCCATTTTCACCTCCAGGAAGCCAAAATCAAAGATGAAAAATTCCAAACATGAGGAGCAGTTCATCATAATAACAATGTGGAATCACAAATATGACATACTGGAGGCATCAGCTGGAGACCATATGAACTCTGTACTGATGTGATGCTGCTTCATGTCTGGATTTGTGCAGCTTTCGGGAATATTGCAGGGCAAACGGATGCCCAGACTGAAAGTTTCCCGTTTCCATCAGCACACTGTGACCAAACATCCACAGGACCTGTAGGCTAAAAAAATACAGCCTGGGCTCCCAAATACCTGCAGAACATTTTCATGGGAGATGCGTGTATGATGATGAATGAAGGCTAGCATCCTAAACCGTCCTGTTAATGACTCTGTTTCAGGTGAACTCAATTAAAGGCCGTGACGCACAGCCTCTACGTACATTTTGTTCCCATTGCACAGAGGAAAATTGGTCATACATGAAAAGATGTGGAAAAAGTGAGAAAAGTTGTGGTTTTTCATGTGAAATTCTCACGGATGTATCCCGAGAAAAACCACGTTGCAAATAAAAACCACGCAGAGAACACGTAAAGCAATGTAGAACGTGAACCATGCGTGATTACTGCGCTGTTAATATGAAAAGTATTAGGGATTCATGGCCAATTACTTAACTTTAACGTTAAAAGTGCGACGTGTACGCAATGTAAAAGTTATATATCGGTGGTACATGCATGAAAAGTTAGTTAAACATACATGAAACGGTTGTTGAAAGCTACAAATTTGCGTATGCATCATGCAAAAATCCTGCACAATTGCATAAGATTTATGTAATAATTACATATAAACTATGTAAAAGATTAAAATTGGAATTGGGTTCTTTCAAACAATCAAAACAGAACTAAAACTAATGAAGACAAACAGCAGATATCTATACATAGATATGTCCAATTTAGGATTATAAGTCATGAATTGATTGGAAAAAGGACACACGTAGGCATACACATGTAAATAATCCATTTTAAATCACTCCAAATTCAATTCAATTCAATTTTATTTGTATAGCCCAAAATCACAACAACAGTCGTCTCGATGGGCTTCGAAGTGAAAAACATGAACTCAAAAGGATCACGAATACAAAGAGTTCAATAGTAAAATACAAAAATGAACTAACAAACTGACTAAGCTATACTGGCATCCCTGCCCTTAGACCCCCCCTCGCGGTAAGGAAAAACTCCCAAAAAAAAACGGATTCCGGAAAAAACGAAGAAACCTCAGGGGTGCCCACATGAAGGAGGGATCCTCCCCCAGGACGGACAGGCGATTTACCAGAACTCTTAGAGAAGAATTAACTTATCTAAATCTAAAACTACACATTTAAAGTCCAGCAGACAAGCTTCATCCAGCCGTGGTTGGGGGGACAGTCGAAGGCGCGAGTCGAGCTGGAGACAGGAACCACAGCCAGGAGCAGGAGCAAAGACGAGGTACTCGGTCAGGAACAGAGCAGAGACAAGCCAGAGATGAACCAGAAGCAGGATCCACAGCCAGGTGTAGGAGCGGGAGCAGAGACGAGGTAGACTGTCAGGAACTGGAGCACAGATGAACCAACTGGAGTCTGGAAGCACTCCCACTCCCCAGGAGGGGAGAGGAAAAGAGGGACAATACATGAATCACTGCACCAAACAGAGGCATGGAGAACTAAATGATCATAAAATCATAAATATGTGTGTGAAAACTGAAGTAATTGTTGAGGTTTGTAAAATTAAGAATCTAATTTTAAACTCTATGCTTTTGATAAGTGTTTTTTTAATGCCACTTTTGTGGCTTGTGGACAGACTGATTGGACTTTAGCAGCGAATTGTCCCCGTAGAATTGTTGATTTTAAATTATATTTGAATAAAATCAGTGCAAACCAGAAAAGGTTTTCCAAATATTTATTAATTCAGCCACATTGTTGAAATTTGCTGGCCAAATGTCTTGATTAAAAATAATAGTGTGGCTTGTTATAACTAAAAATAATCCATCAAAGAATCTCAGAGAAAAAATAAATAACTTGATTTTGTTTTTCATGACTACATTAGCTGCTTTTGCACAAATATTGCACAAAGTTCAACCACAAAATTAGCCTCCTGTCTTAATCAGGCGTTCGAGGAATAAAGCAAAGTTTTGGATGAACCTCTGGGCCCTGACGCTGAAATCATCTGGAGCCGGTTGTGAGCTCCATGTGCTGCAGTATTTTGTAAGATCAGAGGTCACAGGGTCTGAACTGCTCCGTGAACCCACATGAAGTGCAGGAAAAACGTCCTGCTGCTGGCATGACGGACGGAATGGGGGTTCACATCTGCCAAAACAAAGACACAGAGCGCCCTCCTTTCAGATGTCTGAGTGAGAATCTCCAGAACAGCTTTGAAAAGTCGTTTCCGTTCCGCAGCAATAAATCCCAAAAGAAATCCATGTGAAGAACGCCAAAAGGAAAGCTCGTCCGCTCATCTGCAACCTTTAAAACTAACTGTATGCCTTTCTTTCAAAATAAAAGCACTGTTTCCAGCTGCAAGCAGAGTGAAAAGAGAATCCACGGCAATAAATCCAACCTTCTGCCGATCCACGAGTGACGCCCGGCTGCTGTTTGAGGTACAAAAATGAAAGCACGAGTCGGTCCAATGCACTTTTATTTAACGTTTTCATTTTTTTTCCGTTTTATTTAACAGATTCTGATGGCTGGGATTCACTTTGATCCCACGTTTTCAGTGGAGGACCCTGAACTGTCTTCCCTTCGAAAGACAAAAAATCTGGATGTCATCTGCGAGGAGATCATTCCCAAAGCGCTACCTGATATTTTGAGGCTCATTTCTGAACTTTCACATCACAGCGGTCACCTGCATCAGGAGGATTTCGAGCGCACGCTCATGACGTTGGTGTACACCTCGCAGAAAATGGCCAACTCAGCTGAAAAGCACCAGAGGGAAGCGTGGGCTCGGTCCTTCTCTGGTTTGTTCAGAGCTCTTAAAAAGGATCTGACTCTGACAGACTGAACGTTCGGGCTGCTGACGTCAGTTTAATATGAAAAACACGAGCAACATGTGCTAATCAGCATTCTAGCTTTACACATTCAGAAATGTTCTACTTTCAGAAACAAATTAAAGTTTAAGTGCAGAAAATGAAGCCCTTAAAGTCCAACTCATCTTTTATCATGAGAGTTTCTAGCCAAAAGGGGTTTAGTAATTCCCCTCTGAGTTGCGTGGTTGGTGCGGAGCAACTTCACCCTCCACGCTGCTGAGAGCTCTTGGTTTACAAGCTCTCCAGCTAGCAACAGCCCCTCACACCCCCACCCCAACATTAACGGTGCAACAAAAAGGCATTTTTTTGTCTGCTCCTGATTTGAATAAAGAAATACTCAGAAATGCAAAGTTTAACCTTAATTTTCTTTGTAAATGTCCTCCATCATCATATAAATGCCACAAGAAGATGTTAAAAACACAAAAAACGCTATTTTCATCTGAATTAGTCTTTAATTAAAATTAATATGTGCTGATTCAAATGTGAGTTCTACTATTTACAAAAATATACATTCATGGATGCATAGGTAGAGCGTGAAATAATGAGTTTATTGACATTTACAAGTCTTCATAGTGTTCATATATTATCCACAAGCACCTGGATGTGACAAAGTTCTGATGCTAAGTCAAAGAACTGGGGCTGGCTTTAAAGAACTGAAGGATTTAGTATTGACTTTTACTCAAAAAGAAGCATGAATGCACCAAATTCATACTTTTTTTTCCTTTTAAAGCAAATTGGTTCTTTTGTTTTTTGTTTTTGTCTGAGAAGAAAATAATTTGTTTGTAATTCATTCTTAAGAATTTAAACAATGAAAGTTCCACCTTTACTCAGTTTTGTAAATACCGTTTCTCATAGCTGAACATGGAACACAGAGCTACCTTGTCCTTTTGCATCGTACCCTACGATGCCACACTATCTGAGCTGCCAGTGATGAAATTGATCTTCCCACAAGATGGCACGCTAGAGCGACTACAGGTCTCATGGTCCGATCCCGATGTTGAATTGCGGTGTTTGCAAATTTTCCAGTGGCTGCTTGGGCTCTAGTGAGTTTTGGAGTCCAGGAGGACAGAACGGTATGTAACGAAGCCAGGAAAAAGTGGAAAAGTAGGCGGTGATGCCAAAGGGAAGACTGTAGACCTCTCCGCTCTCCAGCGTGTTACTGCAGTCGTCCTCGTGAGCCTTATTCCAGGCCAGGATGCCTCGTTCCTGCTTGGTTCCTGTTGAGAGCCAAGAAATTCCTGATAAGTTACTTTGTGCTTTAGGGTTTTTTTCCTGAAAGTGTGATGTAGTGCCGAGTTTAAGTCTATTGTTCTGACATGTCATGTGAGCCCATAACCCTTAACCAGGTCTCTATGCTGAATTGTGTTCTTCCTTTGACCCTTTAATCAATCTAACCGTCGCCAACTGATTGTGCGTGGCCCAAAACCTACACAAATGCAAACAATGTGACATCAATGGAGGATGTCAGACCTAAGATAAAGATAGTAAAACTGGACCTGGAACTGTGTTATCCAGTATGAAGCCGAAGAAACCCCCAACAAACATGCTGGTTGTCAGTAGAACCTGCAGCATCTGGTCAAGTTCTACCACACCTGTACACAACAAAAGCCCCGTTAGCAGAAACGGTCACTGTTGATGGCTTTGTTAAATGATATAAATGATGTTTTCCCCCACCTGTAGCTATAGCTTTGGGGTTTTTTAAGATCCAGTTAGGAATGACCAGACCAGAGAACATGGAAAATCCAAAAATGAAGATGTTTCGAGAGGAGTTCATGTCCGTGTACTGAAAAGAGTCATCAAGAAAATGGTTTGAGCCTTTCAAAGAAAGAAAAAAATATTTAAAATAAACAGACAATAGGTTTCATACCTGCAGGTTAGAAACTCCAGCAGCACAGATGACACCAAACATGACCATAAACATTCCTCCCATCACTGGAGATGGGATAGTGGTAAAGATAGCACCCACTTTGCCGAGGACACCCATGACAATCATCAGGACTCCGCTGGCCACTATCACCACACGACTGCCCACCTGAAAAAGGATAAGGTTAGACGGACGCAGGAGAAGGAGTTTCTCTGCATGAGCTGCCGAACATTTTTGGCTATAAGGCAGACTAGATAGAGAAAGATAACTAGAAGGAACTGCATTTCCAGAAGAAAATGCAGAGTTGAATGGTGTATTGCTGGGTAAAAATTAATCTCAAGGGGGTAATAATTGGCACAAAAAGAATTAAGAAGGAATTGATCAAAGTTGACCATAAATAAAATGAAAAAAAAAAAAGCCATGGCCGGGTATCGAACCAGCGATCTTCTGCACCAAGGATTCCCTATGTGTTTCAATGGAGGCAAAAATCCTGGAAATCCTGGAAAATCCAGGATTTGAACTGCCAGAAGTCATAGCTGGAAAGAGCTGAACATTTTAATAGTTGAATGGTTAAAATAAATTAAAAACTGTAGGAGTTAAGCAGCAAAAAATGGTTAAAGGTATTATAACAAAGAAAGAAAGACATTATGAGAAAGAGGAAAACAACAGGTTGAAGAATTAGTAGTACATTTGGTTGAATGCTTTATAGCATTCAACCAAATGTATGATACATTCCAAGCAACAAGCATGCAACCCTTTTGATCCTAAATCAAACTCAAGCAAAATTGGTTTCTCTTGATCATTTCTGAATGACATCTGCATTCCAACACCTTCAGTCCAGAAAAGAACTCTACAAAAATCACTCCAATATTCACACTGCACCAATTAAACAAAGTTATCCACCAAAGCTCAGAATACAAATGTACTGTTATTTGGCTCCTTTATCACCCCAACAGTAATTTACCATTAATTGCTTCCTGTTCTTACAGATGTAAACTTTGGCTGGAAACATTGACTGTATATGACAACTGGACTGAGTGACCCCTGCCCCGGCCATTCTGAGCAGGACAGAGAAATAAACAGCTGTTACTCATTCTATTTGTCAGAATAACCATAACCACTCCTGATTTATGAGAGTGGTTGCCATAGAAACGGAGACTCAGACCAACTCGGACCAATCACTTCTTACTGAAGACATCCGACTCCAACACGTTGGCGTCCATAGCATGACAAAGTGGGGACTGAATTGACTTTATTTGGTCTCTCGGTCAAGCTCTCATATACCGTCAATGGTTGGAAATAATATTTTTCTAATGAATGTTTTATTTTTGTGCTTGTTTATGTGTAAGCAAAGCTGTAGTTTGACTGGTATAGCAGAGTTAGGATATATTACAGATCTAATCTGACCTAAACAGCATGCCTACCTTTGTTATACCAAGAGCACCAACGTTCTCGCTGTACGAGGTGGTTCCGTTTCCAGTCCCCCATGCGCCGGCCAGCAGGCATCCCAGCCCTTCGATGCCAATCCCTCTGTTGATGGCGTGTTTCGGTGGGGGTGGAGCTCCAGATAACCTCGCACAAGCATGATAATCCCCAACAGACTCTATCATGGAGGAAATCACGCCAGCCAAGATGCCAACCACCCCTGCCAGACTCACGGTTGGAATCCCCCATTGACCTAATTGTGGTTTTAAACACACACAAAAATTGAAACTGTGTTTGAAGACAACTCTGTGACACCTAACTGGTACTGTCCAAGAACCATTTTAGTACATCTCTACATCAGTCTGAAAGAAACCTTCTTTTTAGCTGACTTTTAAAAAGTGTTGAAAAGATTCAACAAGATTTTTTGCTTTAAGACATTGGTCATTTCTTTCAGCCAGAAATTCAAAAACAAAAAAAAACAAAAAATCAACACTTTCATGAGAGTTTGACGTAAAAAAAAAAATCCAAGAAAATAATGGTATTTTCCAACCTGGGTACGGAAAGGTCAGCCAGGGAGCTTGTTCGATCACGTTTCCTTTCAAATCTGTGCGTGCCAGGTAACCATAGTGGTCTGGGTCAGCAGGAAGCACATTACAGGTGGTCAATATGTAGCAGATCAACCACGATAAAGTGATTCCCAGAAGAACCTGTAGGACGCACACCGACAGATCATTTTACTAATTCAAATTTTCTATGTTCCTAAAAAGTTTGTGCATTCCATACATACAGGGAGAATCTGAAAGAGGTAAATTTGAGACGTGTGGAGCTTTTTATGCTTGTTGTAAGTTGGAAAGGGTACAGAAATGTGACGCAGGTACTGTGAGAACAGGATGATCAGCGCCGTGGTCCTGTATGAGAAGAGTAAAAAGAGTTAAATATTTAGAGGCCAATCCTGCTTTTTATTTATTTTATTTTTTTTAAGTACACAGCATTTGAAGAAGAACCAATCTACCAACATTGAAGAGATCCCCCAGTGATTGCCAGCACTGCTGCCAGCTGAGTCAAACAGGGACAGTCCAATAAGAGAGATGGTGGGAGCAATGGTGAGAGGTCCAATGAAGCGCACAAAGAGGCCGATCAGGCCCGAGAATCCAACAAACACTTGAAAAAGGGAGCCCACAATGATGGAGCCCTGCAGCTAAACACACACAATCACCAGGAGGAGATGTTTAGTTTTGTGAGTGGGAGGGTCTTCAAAAAATTCTTTTGTAAGTCACATCCGGACATTGACTTGCTTGGTAACATTTGTACAGTGTTCCCTCGTTTATTGTGGGGGATACGTTCCATAAATAACCCTCCATAGGTGAAATTCGTGAAGTGGGATTGTTTTAAGCCAGTAATACTCCTCACTGCGCACTTTATACACTTTTCTCAAACAGAAATGAACATTTTCGAACTTTTCTCTCTTGTTTAAACTCTCAAAGTTCAAACCTTCATAGAAAAATGAGTCCAAAGAAAAATCGGCTGATACTCGAAGATTTGTGTAACTCTAACAACCTGCATGTGCCGCTTCTCTTTATGAGAAACATGGGCCGGTAAAGATTGATTGACAAGATGTTTTGGTGACACTGTATCGTGGTGACACTGTATCGTGGCTTTTATTTCAACAAGGTACATCTACTAAACCCTGGTCCTCAAAGCCTTAGTCACATGCGCCCATACGGGGGATGCAGGTTTTCTGGGTTGTCTGGGACAGTGGAGGGTCATAGAGGGGGAGCAGCTGCATCTTAAGGGGGAGTACAGGTGGGGCTTGCAGTCCCCTTGAGGTTTGTACGGCCACCTTAATGGAACGTTTTGTTGTTGCGTTAAGTGAATCGTGAAGAATTGGTGAGGCTAATGCCGTACGGCACTAACACTAAGTGTTAGTAAGGTGCAAATACTGGCTCCTTATTGATCCCATGCAATTGGTGCAAACACAAATAACCTCGAGGAGCTTATGGTTCACATTCTAACAGCCGTACTTCATGCAAGGAACGAGCTCCTTACACAGTGCGCAGGATTGAGCTAAAATTACTCTTTATGGGTTCAACGAATTATCCACGACCTTGATTTTTTTTTGTTGGCCACCTGTGTTCCCTGTACAGGTTTGACCATTTTTGGCCCACAGACAGCCCGTTTCCACCCGTAAGGACAGCTGTGACTAAGGCTTAAGATCTACCATCCTGCTTATTGTACAGGTGTCCCCCATCCAGGTGCTACTGACTAATATGGCCCCCTTAGAACCTGAAATCCCTCCATCCAGCTGATCAGTGGCAAGCGGGTCAGGGACAGCTGGAAAATAAGCAGGTTCAATATTTTTGAGGACCATGCTTAGCTAATCTACAAGGGTGTGGAATCTCAATCAAGTAGGACCTTTATTGCTATTGCATCACTCTATAGTCAAACTAAAATGTAGGACACAGCAAAGAATACACAAAAGGGAAATGAGATTTCTGAGTAGGACCTCTAATCCCTGTAAAAGTGATAATATTGAAGATAAAGAAGCAAAAGCCTTGTGACTGACGTGATCATTGCAGATTACTCACGGCTCTCATCCGACTCTGCCAGACTTCAATGAACTCAACCGAGGACGTGTTGACCAAGCTGGCGTTCTGTGTCCAGGCGGGACACGTCCACTCCGGCATGGACAGCATCGCCATGGAGGGGGCCAACAATGTGAAGGTGCCGCCCTGCAGAATGGGGAGCCTGGGAACAAATGGGGGGGGGGACTACTTAGGGGGAAAACACGAGTTCTGGCGATTCCCTTTTGTCTCCGTTTACAAATAAGGACACGGTTTATTCAAATCATGTGAAGATTGTGAGTCGCTCTCCAATTAGACACACAGGCTGGAGGTCAAGTGGGTAACAGTAGCAAACTGCTGATTTTTTGCTCACTTCCCTTTTAGATTTTGCAGACAGAACTTGACTTTTGAGGGAAGAATTAAAAAGATACATCTTCATTAAAATGCTGAAGTAGAAAGAAAAGATGCACTTTTAAGGAAACAAACAAAGAGCATGAATATACGTTAATGCGAGACTACAGGATGACAGAAATATTTTGAAAAGTTTAGCTTGCTTTTTTTTTCTCTCTCATCGGAATCCCAGCAACTTGGAGAAAGATAAGAAAGCATCAGTGGTGCTAGACCAGGAGAATGTGGGTTTAGCAGGAACCAGATTCCTAACATAATGAGATGGAAATTCCTTCACTAATCCATCAGTGCAGGCTGGGTTTGCACTCTTCTCCAATGGAGAGAACACTACAAGTTTACAAACTAAATGACACGCAGTGTTTTGTGTTCTTGCTTATCTTGTTTTGGTTCATTCTTCATGGGGGCATTTTGGTCACATTGGCCCTGTATTGTATTGTTTTGAACTTGTTTCAGAGAAACATTCGTTTTGGTAAATTGTGTGTTATATGATAATGGATCCTGAAAGATGTTCCGTGTCATCCTTAACATCCAAACTAAACTGTCACCTCTCTGTGAGTCCACAGACACGGCGAGGACTAGCAGGATTTTTTTTTTAAACCAAGCCTTACAGTATGGCGGAGGTTAAGATGGAAAGCTGAAAGGTTGCTCTGTTCTGCTCGCCTAACAGGACGGATCAGCGTGATCCTGCTGTACTGCCAGATTACTGAGTTAGTCTGAATGAACATTTATTCCTGCAGCACATTACAACAACATCAGGGTGCCAAAGTCAAATGTAAAATTGAGAAAGTTAAGAGCAAATATTGAAAAAATTAGAATAAAACAAATGCCAATAAAATACACAACAGACATAGGAATTAAATAGAGTGTCACCAACTACTAAGTGTTAAAAGCCATTTACAAAAAAAATGAGGTCTTCAGTTCACAATTAAAGTTATTTTGGTCTGATCTAATGCGCTGCTGAAGGAATAAATTCTATAAACAGAGCTGACAACAAAACATTTCCGGTCACCCCAGTGTTTCTGACATGACAAGCAACTACTAGTTGGCTGACCTAAAAGTCCCATTTGGTCATCTTTTGATCTCAATTTCTCTGATTTGTGGACGGGACTCTCACGACCTAACAACAAAAAAATGGCGAGCCATATTGAATATTGTCATCTATAATATTGTCTTCCTGCTACCCAAGCGTCTATTTTAATCCACGTTCCTTATATGGCCTTCCTTCCTCCTTACCTAATTCCAAAGGTAACTTGTAGCAGAGTGCAGATACCAGAAACAAAGAAGATGGTGCTGATGAGGTGGCTTTGAGTCAGGCCGTCATGTTGCAGACACAAACCCTGGGACAGGATCAGAGGGATGGCGATGATGCCCCCAAAGGCAGTAAGACAGTGCTGAGGGGGCAACAATTGGAAAACTTTAGAGCACATGAGGAAAACTATAGTAAACAAAAAAACACACACACATGTATTGAAAAGCTGTTACAAGCCTGTGATTAAAACCCGTGGGCTCTTTAAGCAAATTTCACAGCCTTGGTCCTTACCACTAAAACCAAGTCTAAGCTGCTGTTAAGACGATGTCACGCTCTCATGTAACACTGTTGTGTTTGCATTGTTACATAACATTCCCAGAAACCCTTTTACAATCAAGTCCCCAGAGTCCTGACACACCTGAGTGCCCAGGAGGATGCAGAGGTACCAGGGAGGAACATCTGTGACACAATACGCCAGTTTGTTGTTGTCTTCATCGATGGATGAGTCCAGATCCTCTCCAGAGTCTGGGAGGTCACAGAAACGTCCTTCCAGCTTTCAGGGGTCAAGCAGGGAGGTAGAGACGGTTTAAAAAAATGCTAGAGTTCCATCCATCCATCTATCCATCCATTCATCCAGAACCCACTGAATCCCTTTCACGTGGTTGCTGGAGCCTATCCCAGCTACTATTGGGTAAAGGCGGGGCTCGCCCTGACCCAGCTCGTCCATCCATTGCAGGGCCACACACTCACATGCACACCTAAGGGGCAGTTTAGGGACACCAATGACACACGTTTTTGGACTTTGGGAAGAAAATAAACCCACACGTGCACGAGAACATGCAAACTCCACACAAAAAAAAAGGCAGAGCCAGGATTTGAACCTGAGGCAAGAGTGCCAACCACTGCACCACCATGGACCTCAACACAACTTTACTTTCAGGAAAAATGCTGTAAAAATGACTGTAGAAGCTTTAGAATAGCTTCTAAAGTTATTTTACTGAGGGAAATCAGTGAACGGAAAAATGAGAAAAAATAATTTCAAATTCTTTCAGATCCATTTTTATTTTATTTTGGTTGGTCACATCAAAAAGTATGATGATGGAAGTAATTTAAAATATTTGAGAGCTTGCGTTAATCTTAGTTATAGGTCACACATCTCTCATCTATTTGACATAATTAATGACTTGTTAAGGTTTTCTTAGGACTTTTGTTTGGCCCTAATGCAGGTTAAGGTCAGAGTTAGAGTTAGACATCAGCTGGTTAGGGTTAATGCAGAGACATCAAAACAATCCTCTCGGCTTTAGTAAAATGTCTGTGTTTATGAATGCATTTCTGACATATGCAAACAAACACAATAATGTCCATTGCATTATTTGAAATGTTCCCTTATAGTTTATATTTTCTCATACCGCAGCATATTTTTACTGCACTGATAAAACGTATTAAAAGGCATTTAGGATCAAACTCTAACATTTATAAAGTCAGACCAGATCAGCTTACAGATTCAAATCTGGGTTTACTAGAACATTTGAAATGATTCCTCAGTTCTTCTTAAAGTTTGGAAACCAGAGCAAAAGTTGTACTCACTGCAAACGCATAGTTGTCAAGTCCATTGTTTTCTTTTTCTACAGTCATGTCACCTTCAGTCTGAAGACTCAGCTTCAGCTCAAAGAAAGAAAATTAAAAAAAACAAACAACAGAAGTGAAGAAAAAAGAGACAGATGGAAATGAGTGCAGACAGAGAGGACTGGACCGGAGCATCTAACAGTGCAGGAAGAGAGTCGGGAGGCGGGAGAAGGGGTGGGGAAGATAGTGTGCTATGAAAGGCAGATTTCAGACACGGGACGGCAGCTCGTGTTGATTGAAACGGGTCCAAGCAGCTGCTCATGTGAGCCGAATTACAACAGTGGCAGCACCTGACCGGGCAGCAGTTTGAAAGGCAGGAGACTGTCTCACTGCTTCTGTCTCAAAAGGAAAAAAACACTTAAACACATTAAACCACAAAGGGAAGTGGAATGAGGCTGAATGTAGTGCGAACAAGAATTGTGCGGGGAAAAGAAATCAAAATAATATAATTAAAATATTTATTCTTATTTATTTTTACTTTTCCTAATTCACAGCAAGTTAACTTTAAAAACTGAAAAAAAATTAAGATTTGCGGAAAGAAATAACTTTTTTTACCCAATCTGCACATTTTTTGGCTAACTTAATCCGCGATGATTTAAAAAATATTTCATTTCTTCACTTTTCTTCATCTTAACAACAAATATTAGTAGGATTTTCTTCCCTTTTTAGCAAACCCCCAGGACAATCACATGTTGGCAAAGTATCAGACGACACAAAGCTGGTATTGATGAGTCGCTGGTGGAAGTCTTGTAAATGGAAACTTCATTTTCCAATTTACTGTGCGACTCTGTTTCCCTCCGAAACAATATTAGTTTAAGTGACATTATTAGTGTAAATGAAGAGTTCTATGGCCTCCAGCATCTGCTTAATTATCGTGCTTCTGGAGTTAACCGTTGCACATTTGTGGTCTGCATCTTCGTGCACTTTTGCCGCTCTCTGAGACATTTCCCTAAGAGAGAGAGTTGCATTCTGGGCCACGGGCTTTAGGTCTGTCAAAGAGGCACAGAAGACACACGCATGACCATGATTCCCTTTAATGCAAGTTACCAAATAAAACCTTTGAAAGGTCATGCATTCCTGCCAGGGGATATGAATGCTTTTAGACATTTAAAAATCCCCAAACCACCCGTGTGCAGATTGTCTCAACGATATCAAGACTTCATTCTTTCAGTGAGGAATAAATACCCAAAAGTCTAAGTGGTAGAATTGTGTGAGAATAACGTATTTGAAAAACTCAAATATTCAAAAAGAAAGTCCATCAAACAGAACATTGCAAGGAAATCAAACTCACATGCTGCAGACCACAGAGACTGTTAGCACTTAGGATCTGCTGTGTGAGCATGTGACTGTGTGTCATGTATGAAGATCAATCACATGTTGGACAGCAAATGTATGTACATTTTCAAAAACATTTCACAAAAGATGCACAGAAACCAAATCTCTAACGTTCATTGTTGTGCTCAGGTATAAAAAATAAGAGGATTTGTTTAGCCTTTACATCTCTTTATGTTCACTTCTGTAGAAAATGGAATTAAAGGATTTAGAAGGGGTGCCGTTACCCAACAGGTGAAGCAAAAAAACTGCTTAAAGTGAGGGGAAAAAAGAAAAAAAGCTGCTGAATTTTAGTTGAAGCCTCAAAGATTGTTGTCAAAATTAGACGTGAACCTAATCGGAGATGGTTTGTGGGCAGTTTGGACAACCGTGCATTCATTTCAGCTACAGCCTCTTGTGGTTCCTCTGACTGGAACACAGAGGCTCAGAACAAAAAATAACACAAATTATTATCAAACTAAATGAAAGAAAAACAAACTTATGTGACAGTTTGACCATAAATCATAAACAAATGAAGTAGGATTGAAATAAAAGCATTTTCTCGTTTTGTCTTGTATTGAATTTGACCATTTTGGCTTTAATATAAGGAACCTTTTCTTGTTTGTTCTTTAGGGCGACTGGGCTTTAACAGGAGAAGGCATTTGTGCTTTAATGACTCTTGTGAAATATGTCTCAGGGACAAAGATGTCAAAACAGAAAAGCACTGGGAATTCTTTGAGGTGGCAGAACAAAATGCACCATGAATGAGCCCGGCCACGTCTAAAGCAGCTGTTAGACCCAGAGTCTATTAGAGACCGACCACTTTTGGAAGATATACTGTATTCCAATTTTTGGGGAAAATTTTGAACTTTTCTTTTCTGAATTTGCCTGAGTTTGTGATTTGATCCCCAAGTTACCTCTTCGCCCATGTTTTATGAAAACTCCAAAACCACTAGATGGAGACAAATTGTTTCCCTCCTTCACGGTTCAAGGACTCTCTATCAACCAAGAGACGAGTGTTTGTGCCGGAAAAAGTGACCTGTTGTGTGAGGGCATTGGGAGGCCAGCGTGATAAGAAAAATTTAAATGAGCCATAAATCTGGTGATAAAAAAAAGAAGCTAAAGCTTATCTGTAATTTTATAGCTGAGAATTATCTAAGTGTGATAGAAGCCACAGAAACATTGAGGGTTTTTTTTAAGGCTGGATCTACAGTGCAGGGAATTCTGGTTTACTCTGCTTCCGGGAGAAAACATTCCCTAAAAAATGTTTCCAGTAAACTTTGTGAGGATTAACCATAAAATAAGATTAAACATTTATTATAAGAACAATTTGAAAGAATAAGAAGAAGAAAAAAGTTCTGATGCTGATTGCTGAGTTTTCCTAGAAGTTACTGAGCGCTGAATCCCGCCAATGGCTCCTCCTCCATTATAATCATGTGAGACAAGTCAAACAGGCTGACAGAGGACACCCCCATGTGCCCTCAGTGCAGACAGAAGATTGAAACAAGAGTCTTTTTCTATGCTGAGTAGAAGTCAAAACGTCTTCAGAGGCTGAATAAGGATCCATTTTTCAGAGGGACGTACAGATGTGCTGATGGCGGGAGAAAAGCTACTGGAAATGTGGTCAAGAAGGGACACGGACAAGAGAACCAAAGGGAATGAAGGAACCCAGACCCAGAAAAGAATCTCCCATTCGATTGAAGAGATCCTCCGGAGGCCCACCTGTTCAGGAAAAGAGACTGGAGTTTATCGGCACTGGTCTGTTATCAAAGAAAACAGACCCAACCAGCACTCATGCACAGGTAAGGTTCCACCAAGAAAAGAGCAAGAAAACAAACCAAAGATATTCATGATTCCGCATGCATTCTTTTCTCATAGGAGCTCCACAAATCCAGCTTGAAGAGTCGCCCAAATCTGGTGCAGATTGTAAGAGTAAGTCACAGAAGGGAATTCCCATGATGCCACACCACGATGTATCATGGCGCTGATGATGAAGGCCAGTGACCACCTTTTTGTTAGCAGGTCAGATGAAGAAGAGGCAAACCAGAATCACTTTCACGCCGTTTCAGGTGCAAGAGCTGGAGGCGGTTTTCCACACGAACCACTACCCAGACGCCAACACCAGAGACGCGTTAGCCTCCCGCCTGCAGCTCAGCGAAGGCCGCATACAGGTAGGTTTCATCGCCAGCATCACCACAAATATGACAATATGACAACGTAAAATGTTTAAGATTGTTTGGATTTGTTTCCTTCTGGCTCATTGCTGTGATTTTTGGTTTTCTTGCAGAGTATTTGATCAAATAGGATGTTTTACTGTCTACTGGTGTTATTTTCTTCCTGCCTCAAAGTCATCAGTAGAGTAAACAGTACAGGTCTTTGATTCTTGCATGTGCCAAAAGACAATGTTGGAAGAGATTAGATTAAAACAGGTTAATCTGGAGAGATTATGATGGATTTAGTATATTTATTTATAGCCAAATGTATAAATGGACATTTATATTTTGGGTCTGTTTTTTAATTTTAGGTCCAGACAGTTCTGAGTATTTCCTATGTTTCTTCTTACAAATTCTGCTGCATAATGACTTCATGAAGTGTGTTTTAGTTTTGGTCATGACTCTTTTTTTCTTAACTACATTTTTTAGCCCATTTATTTATAAAAGCAAATGTTATAAATGTAAATATCTTCAGATCGACTCATTTATTCCCACCTGTCAGATATTTATACTATAATACACTATATTGTATCTGGTGGATTATTCATTTATGAAATTATTCGACCACTAACTTTTCACTCAAGTCTATTTTTACACAAGCGAAATTTCATCTTCAGCTCTTGTGCTTCAGATTTGGTTCCAGAACCGCAGAGCAAAATGGAGAAAGACTGAAACGTTGAGGGAGCTGGAGCTGATCACCAGGCAACACTTGCCTTCAACAAATCCACACCCCCTTTACTGTGAGGTAATCCAACTTTTCTACTAAAAAGGATGAGGGGAACCACAGCAGGTCAGATCCTAAATTTGTGCTGCTTTTTTCCAGGAGCCGCCGGGCCGTGTGTGCTGGGCGCCGTGCTGCTCACCCAAGCCCGTAGAACCAAGGCTGTTCTTCACGTCCACGCCAACACACGCTGTGCTGAACACAAGCCACAGGACTCTCTGCTTCAACATGCTGAGGACAGAACGATAGCACACTCAAAAATTTCCAATCCAACGTGTTAATAATACGGCTTTGATGGTGGGGTTTGTTTTTTGTGTGAAAATATGTTACATTTTGTGAGTTGGGAGGGCCGTGTTGGAGGAAGAGCAGCAGGAGATTTTTTTATTTATTATTAAAGTTAACAAAAAAAAAATCATTGTTTGTTCTCAGAAATTAAAGACTGGGATTAAAATATTCTAGCATGTTTTGCTTG
Source organism: Oryzias sinensis (assembly GCA_037389245.1). NCBI lineage: Eukaryota > Metazoa > Chordata > Actinopteri > Beloniformes > Adrianichthyidae > Oryzias > Oryzias sinensis. Next base: position 1,762,121 of record CM074499.1, read on the forward strand.
ATCTGTGCTGCTACGTGCATTAAGGGAGAAACTGGGGTGTCAGTGTGGCATTACTGCCCCCCGAGCATGTCCATTTATTTTTCATGACACCACATATCCTTGTCAGAGATAAGATAGCTCTCTGCCCTGAACCGTTCATCTGTTTGACTTTTTGACGACCTCTCCTTATCTTAATTTGGGTTTGTAAATGGAGGTTATTAGCAGGTCAGCCAGGTGAAGTGTGAGATTTGTCAAATCCCTTCAAACAGCAAAATATCCGCTAAATTATCCCTCCATTTTGGGATGTAAAAATGTCCTCATGGTCATGTTTAAACACCCGTTTCACCTACAACTGTTTTATACAAAAATAGATTGTGTGCCTTCCCTGTTACCTTTGCATTTATAACATTTGTTTTCCTTGTACGCCAATGAAACTCTTACGTCGTTCCTATTCAAAGAAACCGCAGAGAAAACATTTTTTTACTGAGAAACAGAAGACCTTCCAGATTTGCTCAGTAACTGATTGGACAGCACCGTTGCTGATTAGATGGCTTTGACAACAGTTAAACTTTTCACCCCGGTCATATCTGCTTATTGCGTGCATGATACATTTTATTGCTGGCCTCATGGGCGGAGCCACGGGGGACGAAAATAGTTAATGGAGAAAAACAAAAACCTTGATCATACTTGTACTTGTACATACTAGTATAACCATCATCACAGCGTGCCCTAATGGTTAGAGACCACCGTTTGCATTGCTCTGAAGTGTGATAGGATAGATTATTCTGATGGTGTAGAAGGAAAATGCATCAGAATGGTGTAGCTTTCCTCAAATTGTGTCCAATTCCAGTTTGTTTTCGTCATCGCTCTTTAATTTTTACTGAAAAATAAACGGGTTCACTTTAGAAATGCAGAGTTAGACGGAAAGCAGTACTTTTTTCAGTATCTCTAAACTGCCACGCTATCTAAAAGCTAAACTCTGGGGTTGATGTGCTGAAGGTGAAGCAGTGTATAAAAGAAATCACACTAAAAGAAATGGCTAAAATCTGTAGGATATAACCAGAAACCAAGGTAGACAACTGATAAGTTCAATTTCTGACCTTGACAGTCTAAACGCCACTGTGTCGTTTGGTTAGGCTTGTTTCCAAGTCGCTTGATCTATGTAGAGTTATGTAAAAAAGGCTCTACAATTTGTAAAAATAAAAAGAAGAAGATTTGGTGTAAAAGCTGTGTTTAGATTTATTTAAGTTTAATTAATTTGCAGCAACAATTCCACATCAGATATTTATTTTTCTGGTCCAGTATATGGAGTTCCCGACTTGTAAATATATATTTTTTATGTTGCAAATTTAAACAAAAGGTGGTGGGAAGTTTTTCTTACATAAGATGTTCTTTTAAAGAAATGTTAGTGACTATATGCACAAACCAGGAGTTTACAATCATTTCACTTCACATAATTTAATTTGGCAACTTTAATACAACCTACATATCTGGGTTTGACAAAGCAAAAGGCTGCAAAAAGACACAAAAGAGTTTGTTTACACAAGTAAACGCTTCTGTTTATTTAAAAAAACTATTAATTATTATTAAAAAAAACCCTCATCAGACTATGTGCCAAAGATAACAGAGACCATCCAGGCTGTTATCACCAAAAGGTGCAAAATCCACAGTTTGAGATAGAAATGGAGATTTATCATTGTGCATGTGATGTGGTACTGCAGGCATACTGAAGTAGAAGTACCATGCAGTAAAAGTGATGCAGAGATGTGCCGCACATTAAAATGCGTACAAGAAAAATGTTGATCCAGCTTTATGACACTAAACAAACTTTTGAATCAAGCATTCATGAATTTTGAACATACAAGCTCCTAGATATACATTAACTGAAAAAATTTTCAAATGTTTTTTGATTAAAGGATCAAAAAAATATTTTATGTAAGTAAAAACATAAAAATATCTTACAGTTTTTTTTAATTTTTTGCATTAAAAAAGTGCATTTAATGGTTCATGTTGCACAATTTCCTTTCAAACTAATATATTACAGGTTTTATTTAAAAGTTATATCTTACTTTATTTTTTTCAAATTTGTAATGTATTACTTGATGGCTCTTTTATTTTTTAAATTAGTTTTTATAACACCAGTAAAGGTTTCATATCATAAAGTTTGTCTTTTTAATGAAGGTAAAGAAATAAAGTTACCTGATAAAAACAGTTAAAATGACTCGACCTCTCAAACAGCAAAGGTGTGACTAATTTATTTGGCTGTGTGCAAAATCCAGGAGTGAACCCACAGAAGTGACATGTCTGGGTCTGAAACTCAACGGAAAATTTGACTCAGTAAACTGGAAAAAAAGAAAAGCACATAAAATGACTGCAGTAATTAACAGAAATCAAAATTGACTTGTGTTTTTTCTTTGTAAAAGCCTCTTTCGTGATTTTGCAGTGGCAGTTGGTGTCTTACCTTCACATTTGTAATGAGTTTCTTCTGACTCTGATGACAGGAAAGTGATCTGAAAATCACCAATTATCTTATAAAACAGGTTTTTGGGCTGTGGGAGGAAACTGGAGAGCCCAGAGAAAGGAGAACATGCAAACTCCACACAAAGAGAAGGGCCAGGATTTGAACCTTCGCACTGAGGGGTACAGGTGCTAACCCAGGTGTCTACAACTTTAAATTAAATTTAATCACAAATTTAAAGCCCAATCAGGTCAATTTCCTACCAACTACAACTCAACAGGAGCCACAAAGTCTCTCTGCACCCTTCAGAAAAGTAAAGATTAGTTACTTTATCACGATTATGATAAATATAAATCAATTATTGTTTTATTTTTGGCACAAATACAACATACAAATACAGAAAAGAATGCTATTTTTTTCCAAATATGAAATATTATCATCATTTTTGACAGAGGTTCACATGACTTCCTTTTTAAAATAAAGCGCCCTTTTATTCATCTTAATGCAGAAAATAGTAGGTAGTGTTATGACTAAAAAAAATATATATGCAGTTTATTTGAACATTTGTGCTGCCTCGCAGACAGAAATCTGTAAATAAAAAAAAAAAAAAACTAAAATTAAATCAAAGCTAATTAAGTGACCCTTTCTGGATTTCTGGACTTTAAGGCACTCTAAAAATTATTGAATTGTTTTGAAAAATAAAAACAGAAAATCCACCCAATAATCTGGTGCACTTTAAGTATGAATTCTAGTTGATTTTCTGTCATAAGCGGCGTTCAAAATGTTTTAGTACGCCTTCAATAAACTATAAAGACTCGCGGCTTAAAGAATTGTTGGAGGATTATGGGTAGTGTAGTCAGTGGCCTTACAAGCGATGGGTACTGTAACTTATCCACTTGTGGCTCCTGAGCCTCAGGTTGCAGATCCCTGTGCTAACCACTGCACCATCGTGACCCCCTTGTGTTTTTAGAAAACAAAAAATAATGTAATATTTTTTTAAATGTATTTTTGTTTAATTTGATTTATTTAGTGTGATTGGATGGCAGGTGAGAAGCTCCATATCCATGAATTGAATTTCATGGGACAAAAGTCTTTATCTCACACAAAGAAGTCCGTTTTAATTGTTTTTTCTTGTCGAAAAATACAACTTGGCATTTATTCCACCATTATTTGACACAGATTGTAGAAACACGAAGAAAAATGTAAATCTCAGTTCTACCCCTCTTTTTTCCAGATAGATAGATAGATGTGACATTCTTTATCCAACAGGTGGCGCTCGTGCCTTCAAGAATAGGCAGAAATAATTGCATTTTTTCTTTTTTACAGGAATAGACCGGAATTCATTTTACAGATACTGTCATCTTTACTAAAGTGATGTTGTAGCGCAGCAGCTGCGCCCAGGACGCATCGATGTTTGGACACCGTTCCTGCTCTTCAGCTGCTTTTCACTCTTTGAGGGGGTGTGGAGGGGGGGTTTCAGCCTCCGCCCGCCTCGTTGCCCCGGAAAGGTGGACAGGCTGAGGTGGACGACGGACCACCAGAGGGGGAATTCCGACCCAACTGCCACAGAGGGGCGATGGCCGCCGGGGGAGGATGCGCGCGCTCGATGGATCAGTACCGGGCCGAGGTGGAGAGGCTTACGCAGGAGCTGGCCGAGGCGAACAGGGAGAAGATCCGCGCGGCGGAGTGCGGTCTGGCCGTCCTGGAGGAGAACCAGGCGCTGAAGCAGAAACACGCGGAGCTCGAGACGGAGCAGGAGAGCCTCAGGAAGGAGCTGGAGCAGCTGCAGGAGGTGAGAGGAGCCGGTGCTCCGCCGCGTCGGGGAGTGGGGCGGGAAGCGCAGTGCGGTCAGGTGTGTCGACCCCCGTTTACGCCTGAAGGTTCCGTCTGGTTCGTCACTGCGCTGCGTAAACAATCATGTTGGTGCGCCAAAACAAGACTTTTGAGGAGTAATGTGCCTTCAGCTGAATGTCAAACTAGTCTTCAGGTGTGTTTTTGAAAACTGAGCTTGTTCAGCCCAAAGTGAAGATGCTGCTGCTGCTGCTGCTGCTGCTGCTGCTGCTGCTGCTGCTGCTGCTGCTGCTGCTGCTGCTGCAGGGGATGCTGAAAAGTCTGTACTGCGGGCTGAGGAAGTGTCCACCTCCCCACTCCAGTGCAGTGCTCTTCATCGAGTCGTTACTTTCCAGTAACTTCGCTTTTCGGCGTTTTGCCAGTTTGCAGTCTGTATATATGAACCCCCCAGCATCCTCCAGGATGGAACTGGGCCTCCAGCTGAGTTGCTCCCTTAGCTTCATCTGTTTGACAAAATGTTGCTTGAAACTACAAATTAAATCTTATGAAAACACAAATCTAGAGCAGATTTTTGAACTAATGTGCTTCTCCTAGCCAGGACTTCCATTAAAAAGAGATTCTTAATCTCAATGGGACATGGTTAGGTTAAAAAAATACTTTTAGGGAATCAGAAAAAAACAGATTAAAACGTGAATTCTTTTGCTTTTTAGTTCTTTTATTTTGAAAGGATTGTCAAATTCACTTTTTTTGTTACCTCATTGGATACATACAAAATAACTGCAAAGATAAAGTTTCTTAGTCTATAAGTTTATCCTACATTCTTGTCACATGTTTATGATAAGATGAAGAGTGCTGTGGGTCTGAATAACCAGTGCTTGGATGCTCCTTCATTAATGAACATGGATCTGTAACAAGATGCTGATGCTGACAGAGCCTCCAGCTCAAGGTTATGGAGATCTCAAAAGCCCAGGAGATGGAGGACAAGAAGGTTTAAAAAAATGCAATATATATAGAAGTGCTGTAGAATCTTTAATAACGGTAGTTCAAATAATAGATAATGCATAAAGTCATAATTCTCTTTGTGTTTATACCTTCATCCAGTCTTAAGCACGTTTAATCCTTCATCTGAAAGCTGTATTGACTCATTTTCACTTGCAGGAAAACCACAAATCTATATTTCGGTCTCTGCTGATGCTTCTTAAAAAAACCACCAAAATCATTATTTTAAAAAGTTCATTATATCATATATCCAGTTTGATTTGCCTAAAGTTCAGAATAACGGATCAGGACAAAGAGGGAACTGTCTATCTAATTTCTCACAAAATCTGATGGATTATGATGGAAAATGCTGCTAAAACAGACAAATCTAAAACATGTCATGGTTGAAGGAGGAGTGACAATGACAGATATAAATTCTGACAATGAAGTAGCCTGTACTGATATGTGACGTCCACGATGGCGGATTTCCCTGCAGAGAATCTAATTGCAGCGTTGCATCGCCTCATATGAACACGTGGAATCAGATTTTTGTCACTTAAATCTAATAGTGTTGAGCATCTGGGCCGTTTTGTTTGTCATCTCTCTGCACCGTCAGTGTTTTCTCTAATCTGTCTCCTTCGTCTGTGATGAGGATAGTAAATGCTAACCTGAGATAACATCATGTCTGGTCTCATAATGGGTAGAACTGCATTTTGGGGAGGGGTATTTTAGTCTTTCAGTCCTGATCCACATCTCAGCTGGTAGAGATCAACTGATGAGGAGGACCCATTTTGTGCTACGGACTCAGAAAACAAACAAGAGCACCTGAAAAAAAACCTGAACTGAATGATAAGTCTCCATTTGGATGGCCTGAAAGCTCGGATCCATCCTGCCAGATCAGGCCGGTGGTGGTGCTGTAAAGGTGTGTAAGCGTTTTTTCTTGGCCCACGATGGGCCCTTTAGTACCAGTTAAGCATGGTTCCAACGCCACATCCTCCCTGAGTAATGTTGCTGACAATGTCCATCCCTTTCTGACCACAGGAAGTAGCCATCTTCTGATAGCAACTTTCAGCGGGATAAGGCGCCATGCCATAAAGCTGGAATCATCTCAGACTGGTTTCCTCAACATGACGATACCTGCTGTTCCACGTGCAAAATATCTTTGATCGGATCAAAGATCGGATTAGAATTGAACTATTTGTTATTAACTTTATCTGATTAAAACAAACATTTAAATACACCACACTTTCAATCAGAATAAGTCATTTGGACGTGCGGAGAACTGTCTAAAATACCGGAAACGACTGTAGAAGAAAAAAGTTCCGTTGTATACAAATAAAGCTGCAGAATAGAGCGAGATGACCTTCTAAATCTGCTTTTATTATTGTTATGATCATTATTATTATTAGGTGCTTGTTTGCTAATAATTTTTTAAACCGTGCGGCCAGTGCTTTATTCTTGGCGGACCGGAGCCGGAAGAAGCAGAGTAGATTAGGCTAATACGTGCTAACAACATTTTGCCTTGGATGCTCTTAAAATCCGTGCGGTCAATGCTGCAATCTGCATCTTAGCTGAACGTAAATATGTGGGAATAAATAACATCAACCTTTATTTTGTCTGGACATGTCTGGAAACATGAATTCACATGATTGTTTACACGGTTTCTCAGGACTGCGCAGCATTTCTCCATTCAAAAGTTGGTTCAAAAACCGCCCCAGAGCCGCTTCTCTGCTTGGAGTTCTCCTGAGTTCTGCAGCTCGCTCACACAGAGAGGCCAGACGGACCGCGGTCTAAAGCCTCCTCCGGAGCGCACACCGTAACAAAGCACCCTCCTCTGCCTGCAAGCAGGAAGCTAAGAGTCTTGCTGCTCTACTCAGAGATATGTTTGGCTTGTGCGGAACAGCCGGCCGGTCCTTTTCGCGGTCCAAAGCTTTCTCTGGAGCACCACACCATCTATGCATGACCTTAACCAGCGCAGTATTGACCTACGATCTGAATAAAGTGTTAACATGCACCACGATCGGATCAACAACGGCATAACCCACCTATCTCGATTGGAAAGAAATCGATTGATCCGAACGATTCTGATGGTGCTTACATGGCGTGTTTACATGACGCATCTTTACTCTCATCAGGCGTCTATTCTGACAACTTTTGTCCATGTAAACATAGCTAATGAGTTTACCGGACTCAAATGGCCTCCACAGTCGCCAGATCTCAACCCAGTAGATCAGCTTTGGAATGTGGTGAAACGGGAGATTGGCATCATGGATGTGCAGCCAACAAATCTGCAGCAAGTGCTTGGTGTTATCATGTCAATATGGACCAAACTCTCTGAGGAATGTTTCCAGAACCTTGATGAATCGATGCCACCAAAGATTAAGGCAGTTCTGACGAGATAAGGGGGTCCAACCCAGTACTCGCAAGGCGTGCCTTTATAAAGTGGCCAGTGACGCTATTTGATCATTCTGAAATGACATCCTTACAGATCAGCGTACCTGGAGGGGAAATGATCCCAACCCATTCTTTTTCTCTACTTCTATTTACATTGAGAACGCACATTTATTTTTAGCTTCAGGGTCAAAACAAAGCTACGCAGCTGAGGGTGTGTATTGTTGCTCGCAGTTTCCCGTCTCGCTCCTCTGCACTGGCTGCCTGCCTGCCTCAGGACCCCTTTTCCCGCCTTCTGTCTCGTTGCAGCAGTGAAGACTCTGCAGCCTCGTGGTTCTGGTTCGTTAGCGTTGTTTCCAAGCAGATCCTCCTCGGAAACCACAGACTCAACTCTGAAGAGAGCAGGAAAGCAGTGCTGCAGAGAAAAATGGCTTCATTTGGTTGAATAGGTTTTTGAAAATACATGTTAATTATCAATACAGTTGATGCAGCTATTATCTCATCCAACTGTCTTTACGGTTATTTAAAGGCTGTGGTTTCTGTTGTTGTCAGATCTTTTTAAGACTTTTGTAATATTTTAGGAGCTTGCATTTATATCTCAGAGCTGAGAAAAATAAATCCCAAATAAATGAATTTATATATCTAAATAGATCCTAATCCAAAAAAATCAACTGCAGAATTTCAAGGATTTTGTCCCATTTGTATCCTATTTTCTCTGGCTTCTAAATTTTTTTTACCTGAGACAAATAATAAAATTATTTTGTTAGTCTTGTGCTGTCTTCATGGTTAAATGTTTTTAAAAAGTTAAGCAAATTCTTTAATTCTTTTTTTTCCATTAATTTGTCTGAACTAAATTTGATCGAGCAGTCAAACTATTTTATTGTTATTTGGTTCAAATAAAAAATCATAAAAGAAATCATAAAAGTTGATGTTTGCATGAAAATAAACACTAAATTTGTTAGAAGAAAAGTTTTCATTCTGACTAAAGCCGTATAAAAATTGGAGTGCAATGGCAGCACAACAAAAAGGACTTTAAAGGCCTTTTTTTTTACAAATAAATATATAGGAAAAATTAAAGAACTTAATGGAAATAAAATGAAGTTAATAAAAGAATTAAACTTGACTGTTTTTAATGCCTGTATTATGATTAGAGCTGTTACAGCAGAAAGTATCTGATTTTTCTTTATAAAATTATTCAAGCCCTCTCAGGCGAACTTAAGCTTTAGTACCTGATTAAATATGTTGCTGAACTGAAAATACATTTCCATTTTGTTTATGATAAGAGAATGAAAAAAAACGTTAGAAAGATCTAATAAAAGTTGCATCAGTTCAGTTATAGACAAGAATATTTGACTTCTCCGGTGATCAAAATTGACAGCTTTATCTTAGTCCCTTACTCCTAAAACGCAGATTAAACTGAATTTGTGGCCCTGCTGTTTGGTCAGTCTTTCAAAGGAATCGTTTGAAAGAAATCTACAGAATTGTCTTTGCATCCCAGCGTGTCTTGATTGTCACAAATGAGAGAAAATAAGTTGTAAATCTCCTGACAGAAACAATCCATCCCAGGTTTTACCGCCTTCTTTTTCCTCTCTGTGCAGATTGTGTTTGATTTATCTCCTTCAGCTATGAAACAATAAGCTCCCCTCACGTCTCTTGTTACCCCCCCCCCCCCCCACACACACACACACACACAACGTGCCCCAGAGTGAAGTGGTAATCATCCATCGATTTCTGCCTGCCTGGTGGAAATGTATTGTGTGAAGGTTGAACTGCACCCTGATGCATGTTGCATAGTTTCTGGAAATGGTGCTGTAAAAACCACATTTAGGAATTGCAGTTCAATGATTTACTTCAGCATCTGTTTCTGAATCACAGTTTTTGTACTGAATCCTAAATGATTTGCAGGTTAAAGTTGAGAAATTATGGATTTAAACCTCAAATCTAGTCGTCTTTATTGAAGCTTTTTGCAGGTTTACTTCTTCCACCAAGTCCTGCATGTGTATAGAAGAGCTGGGGGGGGGCAGGAACAGGGCTGATAGAGAATTCAGTTATGTGGGGATTGAAACTGCAAAGCAGCAGGACAGACTCCGCTGCGCCACCTTTCTCGTTTTAAATTCATAAATGTGGGGATATGGAGTCTGTACTTATTCAGACCTCATGATCCTCACATGACAGAGGAGAGGACCACAGACATCTGCGGACACACTCTGGCAGAACATTTTCCTAGAAGGTTATCTTCTGCTGCAGTGAAATAAATATCGGAGTCTCTCCAGACTGCAGCCTCTTGTATTGATTACTGGTCTATTTTGGCTGCGTAGGCTACAAAAAGATGAGCCTCTGGTCTTCTTATGAGGACTTATTGTGATCTTTTTTGACTACAACTCTGAAGCAGTTTCCGTCTACACCATGCTTTGTGGTCTAAAAGTTCATCACGACTGAACCATGTCGAAACCAGAAGTACGAATAACCCATGAAAAGAACATGTAAATCAACGTAGAACATGAACCGTGCGTGATTATTGCACTGTTTATATGCAATTCATTAGTGATTCGTGTGTCAATTACGTAATTTATATGTTTGCCGTATGATATAAAAGTTAAACATCGGTGGAACATGCCTGAAAAGTCCGTTAGACATACGTGGAACAGTTGTGGAAAGAGACAATTTCGTGTATGCATCTTGCAAAAAATCACACACAATTGCATAAGATTGAAGTATAACCTACTTAAAATACCTGTAAACTGCATGATTCTCAACATCTCCATACCGAATTCTCAGGAGGACCCGCTGGTTGAAACTGTCATGATTAGAGTTCTGTATGCCTTACTTCGGCTTCCTGTTTTATTTTGAAGGTTTCTCCCTGCATGTCTTTTGAGTTTGACTTCCGTTGTCCCAATCTCCCCTGATTGATTTCACTTGTGTCCCGTCAGTCCTGTTGTATATTTTCCTGACTCCCGTCTCTGCATTTTGAGTCCTTTGTCAACCCCTGCACCCGACAGAAACCCTCGACGGACATCTGTGCTCAATGACGAATGTAAGAAACACTGATGAATAACGCTTATCAAACATTTTATACGTGGAAAATGCGCAAAATGTATGTAGTGGGTGTGTGGCATGGCCTTAACGTTGCTAGTGCAACAAAAATAGGAAGCAATATCGGAGATATTTGATACCGTTCTGAGCCAGATGCCATCCCAGACGAGGAAAAAAGACATTCATGGATCTAGTCATCTTTTCTAAACAGCATTGTTTTTTCTCCCCCTGATTCACACCGATTTGAATAAAGAAATATTCAGAAATGCAATTCTAAGCTTCAGTTTCTTAACATATGTCCCCCATCATTAGAAAAATGCTACACGAACACGTTACAAACAGGAAAAGTAAATATTTTTATCCCATTTAAAGTGGATGTCTGAAAACAAAAGACCCTCACAAGTTGTTCTTTAAAGAAAAGCATGATTTTTATTGTCACAAGAGACTTGTATGCTGGACGAGAACTGGTGGTGGTGTGACAAACGAAAGGGTCAGGGACCCTGGTTATTTCCATCCACTACCCGGTTAGATTACACAGAAATCGTGGATGTGAAGTTTGTTTCCTGCATGAGTAAGGATAGAGCCACAGTGTTACCGTGTCCCACAGGTCTGCAGGCTTGACAACGCCTCTGTTGCTGCGCAAAGGCAAATAAGACACAATAGGGGGGGCAGAAAACGACCTCCTCTGTCCGGAAACCTGCTTTTATCGGGACAGAGTCATCGTGAAGACAGGAGGCAGGACTCTGGGTGTGCCCCCCCCCCCATGCAGAGTCAGCCTGTGAGCTTTCAGACATCTCTGTTCATTTCTCAGCACGTTTGCCCCGAAGCCCTTTCTGTCCTCGCTGCACTTTTTATGCCTCCTCTGGCTGTTTCAACTGTTTTTCTTCAGTGGCTAAAAAAGTATATAAGAGTTAGGGAGGATGATTCACAGCAAGTCTCTGTTTCTTTAATTCAGTTCCTGTGAGAATAACCCTGAAGGGGTTCACTAAAAGTACCGTTGGTTGCCTTTTCAAATGATTATCCCAGACTTCAGTCAGGATGACGTTAGTTCATATCTCCCTTTTTATTTTTGTTGATGTTCTTCTTAGTCCCCCTTGGTTTTACATGAAAACCAACAGTTTCAGGCCAAACATTTAAACAACACTCAAGATATTTTTGTTGTCCGTCAGATTTGTTTTTCTTGTATCCCAGTAGAGTTTGGTCTAATGATCTAATAATGTGAGAATTGTTGTGGAGGATGTCCGGGTGACCGTGGCTTTAGCTATGAAGGACTTTTCTCACTTACAGCACTGCAACGGCCTCAGTCTAGGCTCTCAAAGCTCTCATTGTGCAGCACTTAATGTACTATACGCTGTGCTCTAGTACTATGCTGTTGAGGTTTGGGGAAACACCCACAAAACCACACTACTATGCATATTACAAGAACAAGCCCTTAGAACAACTCATAAAGTAGGATATTATAAACACAAGCAGCTTTTTGTTCTATAAATCAAAATTACTAAAAGGTAACAGATATAATAAATTATAATGCAATGCAAGTCATTTATTGTGATATTTCGCGCATATTGCACGGATGAAAATTGGTCATATGTCAATTGAAAAAGTGAAAAATTTGTGATCTTTACGTGAGTTTTTCACAGATTTAAAACAAAAGAACCACATTAAAACCATGCAAAGAGCGCGTAAACCTACGCATAAGCCAAATTTAGCCAAAAATTTTATTCATGTCATTTTAAGATGATCTGTGCACCGTACACGCGAAATAAAAGGCCCTTAGACATACGTGGACATATGTGGAACGGTCGTGGGAAGTCCCAAAAACATGCACCATTGTGTAAGATTAACATACAAATTGCGTATAAAGCATGTAAAATACAAATCAGCCTTTAAGAAAAGACAAGACTATTTACCAAGAAAGACAAATGACATCATCCAGCCACACAAAATGTGAAATAAAATGGAGGAATGTATCACAATGAGTACAAATGTTACACAATTAAAAAAAGATACAAACTAAACATTTTGAAGTTAGAAAATGAGAAGCCGTATAGGAGAATGTAGATACAACACCTCATGACAATGTTTTATTACCTTGATGCTTTTTTCTTTCATTCTTTCGAATCTAAAATGTAAAAATGATTACATTAAATATAGTAAGATTAAGAGGCTTTTCTTATACCCAGTCTTTTTTTTGCCACTTTCTGTTTGTCATGTTTATGTAACTATTTTTTTAGTTTGAAAATTAAAGTAAATCAATCAATCATTTAAGAAAGCGATCAATCACTTCAGCAAACTGAATGTAAACTATGGAAATCCAAATTATAATCAAATAGTAACGATACCACCAAATGTCTTCTGTCACATTTCTGTCACATCTGACAGACATTTTGGTATATTTATGTTGAAAAATGTAACATAATTTAATAATTTAAAAAAAAGATTTAGTTAAACTGATGATGATGCCATCCATCAGTGCAGCAAATTTTAAAGATTTTATTTGGAATTCAGTGACTATTAAAGAGGACGTTGTTATTTTAGCTCCCAAAAGGTCCAACCTTCTCCCTCATTGGTCAGGTCTCCTTTGAGACTGCTGAGGTGGAGCTTTTCCTCATTTACATCAAATGAGAAACATCTTCCCAGATCAAATAAAGGACCTAAACACACATGGAGATTTTTGTTTTAAAAAAAGGGGGAAAAACAAACAGTGTTTATATTTAAAGAGTAAAACTGAAATTCTGCGGTGAATCAACAGCAGAGAAAACTGGACAAGAAGAAAAGCATTTAATCTTTTTGGATGATTTAAAACAAACACCAAACCATTATGCTGCCCATATTATACCACACAGGTGCAAACAATAACACAATTCTGCATCATCCAAATGATGTAAAAGTGACTGCATGGTACAAAACATATTTTTGCTAAAATGATTAGGGTGTTGTGCATTTCTCTGTGGATATGTTTTTTTTAATGTTATTTTCTTTTATTGCATATCAGTTTTTGCTCATTCAGTGGGTTTTCCTGCAGGAACTATTTGGAGTCTTGTCTTTAAAATGCTAGCTAAAAATTGATGATACAATAGATGAACATGTTTAGGACTATAAATATATTTAACTATGCATTTTTTTTAAAATAAAATATTGTTTTATATACCTAAGATGCTGCGATTCTCCGCTTGTCTAATAGAGTCGTGCTTTCCTGTGCTTCATTTTTGCCCCACCCGTTTCCTCCATCCGTCTGCATGCATTAACACACTCGGGGGACATGCAGCATTAAAGCCTGCTCTCCTCTCATCCCAGACTCCCATTCTCTCTTCAAACTTACAGCAGGACTCCACAGTGAGTGTCAGTTAAGAGCACGCTGAAAATGTGCCGGAGGCCACGTGTGTTTTTGGCATAGATTCGTGTGGTGGAATATCTCACAGGGGGTTTGTGTGATTTCTGTGGTTGACTGGTTTCATGATCGCCTGAGAGGAGGAGCGAAGCTAAGAGAATGACACACTTTCTGCTGCTTCGGCCTGTCCAGTCTGCAAGTTTTCTCCCCGCCTTTCACGGCTTTGGATCTAACGGGAGCATAAACTTCTGATGGGTTGTAGTTGTTTATCTCCATGTCGACAACAGCTGATGCTTTGCACTTTAATTTGACCTGAGCTTAAATTCTCAGATTGTGAATGTGGAGAATAGACCGTATAAATAGATTTGCTGAAAAAGACAAGAATGAAAAACCCTTCTGGGATTTGGCAAACCAATCCGTCCTGCAGCTGCTTCTTGGAGCGATGATCAGAAAAGTGGTGGCATTCTGGGAAATAATCCAAATGTCTTTGAACGAGGCTGAATCAGTAAAACTTTAAATTGTGCAGAGTGTCTCACAGAAAGAACAGCAGATGTAACAAGGATGTGGGCTTCCTGTAAACAAGGACTTCCCATCATGAAACACAATGGGACACGTTAGCATTGTAGCAGGTTTAGTTGGAGGGACAAAGGGCTGCTCTGCACTGAAAGGCACTTCAGTGAGGAGGAGCTGAAAACAGGTCACTCTTATTATTACTGTCTGTGATTTTCACTCTACAGAGAGGAGCTCTCCAGCAGCAGCTAGGGGAAATTACAGGAAAGGATTAAAATGTGCCACAACGCGTCTGGATGCTCATGATTAAACAATGATCAGCGATGGACCTTAGAGACCACAATAATAGCAAACATTTACCATGAAAAAACTGTCTTTATATGTTGAGTCATTTATTATTCTCTGTGCCCAAAATTTAAATAGATTTTTAACGTGATATTTTTCCCCAACAGTCTTCAGGTTTGTGTAATAATACCGTGTGGCGGTCCTCCATTCTTGCTGGCTTATGATTACCCAGCTTTCCCCTGACTTGTGGCGACAGGCTTGTGTGTTTTTATAGATGACAGATCCCTTGACTTGGCACTTTTCCCCGTGGCGGAGAAGCGCATGGGGACAACACTTCAATGTCCTTGTTAAAGGGCAAAATATGCCAGCTTGACTTTTCACATAAACAGCCAATAATGTCCTATTCTGAAGACCTATTTTGTTGTTAAGCATCTCTTCTCAAACACACATTTATATATATATATATATATATATATAATTATAAAAATATACTGTGTAATAATATATATATATATTGTAAATGTTCTAAGGATATATTCCGACTTGTGTCATAATTATGCATCATAGCTCTTGTTATGTTTATGTTACGGTTTCGGTTCCTTTGTGTTTTCTTCCTGGATTTCCTGTTTTATTTTGTAGTATTTCCTGTTTTGTTGTTGTTTCGAGTTTTACCTTGCCCCATCAGTCCTGAGTCTTTCCACCTGTGTCTTGTTGCCTTGTATGTATTTAAGTCCTGTCTTTCCCTTCCTCCTGTGCTGGTCCATATTGTATTCTTCCCCGGTTTCGAGTCTTTCTAGTGTTTCGACTTTTGCCTGCAGTATGCAGTGGTTTTAGTTTTGTCTTTAGTTTTGTTATTAAACCCTGTTCTCCTGCAACCTCCTGCCTCCTCTCCTCTCTGCGCCTGGGTACCTCCCACTCCCCCCGTGACCGTTTATACCAAAACTTTCAAAGCAAATAACCTTCCGGCATCGTTGTAAACAATCCATGTGATTGACAAATGCACCGATGAGAGCAGAGACTACTAAGGGTTTCACATCCTATAACAAGGAAAGTTTGAAACAAAACAATGATTACTTTATTTCCTTTCATTGGTAAATAAAATAAATTCCAGCTGGAGACCTCCTCGATTCCTCATTATCGCCCGGAGCTCACAGGGAAGGACTGGTCCTCCCTGCTCCTCCCCCCTTATACTGCTTTGCTGCTCCTGCTATCGCCCCAGGGATGAATATTTTCATAGAGGGGCCCCGTTGTCTGGACGTCCACTATTAAGGCATACTGAACACAAAATGATGCGTTCAATGCACAGATCCAAAGAGATCAACGAGGGGCTCCATCATTCTTGTCTTGAAAAAGAAATATCCTCAGGAAACATTTTCCACTGCAGAAGGACCCCCCCCCCCCCCCAGAGTTGGAGATGCATCTCTATACAGCATTTGGTGTCATCGCTGACACACAACACAGTTCTGTCGCTGTTATTTTTGCCTGTAGATGTCATATGGGGGCAAAGCAAACAGGAGTAAACAGGAAGTCATTGCCATCATTGCAGTTCCCTGACGTTTTCTCCAAGCAGCTCGCAGATGGAGGAGAGGACCTGGAGAATTGTGGTTCATCCCGTGAAGGAGGGCTTTTATGAAACCATCTGCCTCTCATTATGCATCTAAGAGCCACTGCTTCTTTGGATGAGTAGCTTCTGATTCATCATTGGAAATTCTGTTTCTGGCCTGTTTAGCATCGACTAAACCAAAGAGAGGTCTCCGTCATCTTGGCTTTTATCAGGTCACTAATGCATTATGCTGTAATTTATCGGTCATATTTGCTTCTTAGGATGAAGCTGGAAGCTTAAATGAGCACCAACAGGAATGGCAACTTTTGTCTCTGCTGTTTGGATGCCAGATCCTTTCTAGCCCAGGAGCAGAAACCCCCTCAAAATGTTCCTTGGTTGCCTGGCAACCAAGAAAACCCCATCCCACTCCAAATGATCAGTTTTCAACTCGCAAATGTGGGGTGAAAATGTCCTTCTACACACCTGCGGGGCTCAGATGTTTTGCTGCGAGGCTTAAACGGGACGTCCAGCGCGGGAGTGCGAGCTCATTCAGGCGGCCTGTGGGCAGACTTAATCAGGTGGTTTGTTCCAACAGGCTTTTTCTCTCATTCTACGCCACAATCCCACTGTGCTTCCCTGGAGAGCAACAGAGGGCACCGTGAGCCCAGCAAGGGAGGGGGAACAAGTGAAAAATAAAAGAGTGACAGATGTGTAGAGACTGGGAGGGAAAAAAAGGAAGATTTTCATTCTTTTGGTGGATATAAAGCAAATCCCAGAGGGCATCGTTTTGTGTATTGACATGCCTTTTACAGGGCTGGAGATTGCTCCCCCTCATTCAAATGCTAAGCGCTCCTTTGTAATTCAAAGGCTTCACACAAATTTAAATATCCTACAGTTGAGTGAATTAATATCACTTCCTCGCCATGAATCAAATTCAACACATTGGTTCAATGGAATAGGAACTATCTGATCGGCCACACAGTGCAACCTATCTAGATCTACCGTTTACCTCTCATTCATGTTAATCTGTCGGTTCCTTACGACGATGTTCTAAAAGTAGGTCAAATGCATTTATTTAGCCTCGTTTCCACTGAGTGGTATGGTCCGGTCCAGTTTAGAATGGTCCAGGCAATTCAGGTGAGTGTTTCCACTCAAAGTTGGACCGTCATAACGACAACAACGGAGGTCAGCTCAGTTTTTTCCGCTTGGCTTTTGGTTCTTCGTTGATGCAAATAATTTCATGTTGTGTGAGAGAAGACAGCGAAGAGGAAAACAACTGCTTTCTCTGAGCTTTCTTTTTTTCGTAATCAATGGGTTTCAACAGTAGCTCCGCCCTTACCGGTTCATTCCATTTTTCTATGGACCTTCAACCAACGGGGCCTTAAAAAATGGTCCAGCTTAATGGAAACGCTGAAAATACCGGACTGGAGTCGACCGTACCGTGCCGCTCAGAACTGGACCGAGGGAGTGTGATGTCACCCATAGAAAATGGTTTACTTCAGGGCAGGCCTCAAGTCAATTAGTTGCTATTTCTAAGCAATGCGGATGCCGCCATGTTGGAACCAGACAACATTAGTACGCAGCTAATGGTCCGAATCAGCCTGTGTCATTGTGCCAAACGCTCTCACCAATCACCCCTACTCCCTTACATGAAATCTGTCAATCAAACAGTTTTAATGTTTGACATGGTGGGCCAGCAGACTCCACCTACTTGTATTAAGGCAACTGACTTCATGAAAGAAGCTTGTTTTTGTTTTGTTTTTAATTCTTTCATCTAAAAAATTTGTTTTGCTCCTTTTAATTGCTGCTACCCAAACTGAACAAACAAAAAAAAGAAAATCAAAATAATTTTAAAAGCCCAGAAGGAAATTGTGGTTGCTTCTCCAGGGTTAATCCCTATATCCCTCTTAGACGATTTTTGCATTCAGTTATTACCCATAATCTATCAGGCTGCAGAATGTAGCCTTTCAAATACATATTTATATTGGTTTTGCTATTATGTTTTATTTTTCCTGAATGCATGATGCCTGCCTTAAATTTGTTTTCATGTATGATAACATTAAAACATTCTTTTCCATTCTACTTATAACCAGCAATTTATCATAATTTTAGTGCCTAAAACTGAAAATAATGTTATAAAAAAGAATAAAAACTCCTTTTCTCTTTCATTTTTAGCTCAATTGTTTTTTTGTTTTTTATTTTGAAACAACAGCAGCAGAGCTACAGTTTTCTGAATGCGACCAGAAACCTGCTACTCATGCATTATTCAAATACCATTGTTTGGTTTGGAGGAAGACACTTTGCTTGGCTAATTGCAGCTGTGGGAACGATGATTCATCTATCCTTTATATATCTTGATTCGGTCATTGTAATCCATGAAATATTTTCCACATGCAGCTGTATAGATCCATCGTCTCCCAAAGAGCCCCCTGCCGGCTCCAGAGCCTGTCTTCCTGCTGATGTGCTGAGAAAATCCAGGACGGTTCAGAGGATTTATTGAGCTACTGAAGTATCTGCTGCATGGATGTCAGAGTGTGAGCAGTTTCCACACATGAAAAAAACAAACAGAACAGCAGCACTTTTATTTCCCATAAAGCTTTTGTGCAGAACAATGAAGCCAGATCGAGTGGCTCCGATCCACCTTGATTGTTCTTGTTGATGCCTGCTTTGATTTTCTCAATCAAGCCTCAGCGCCTTTATCGTGACAGGTCAGCCCTGGCGGCTGTGAAAACCTGTGTCAGGAAAACGGGAACACTGTGTCTATTGATCAAATGAAACATCACCCCTGTATAGACTGACAGCAGGTATTTTTGGTGGGAAGTGAGCAGGCCGTGCCGTGGGAGGGGAGGAAGATTTAGCGGCCCCCATAATGTCATTTTAATGATTGCAATTTGCAGAGGCATCATTTCTAACGACTTGTCTTTCTTCGTCAACTCACTCAGGCGTTTGGCCAAGCGTACAGCAACCAGCGTAAAGTGGCTGAAGATGGAGAGACCATCGAGGAGACGCTGCTGCAGGAGTCAGCCTCCAAAGAGGCCTACTACATGGGCCGCTTGCTGGAGCTGCAGACGGAGGTGACGTTAAGTCGCTCGGTGGTGTCCAACGCTCAGGCGGAGAGCGAGAGGCTCAACGCTCTGCTGCAGGAGCTGCAGGAGGTGAGCTCCCGCTCAAATGATTTCTGGATAACTAACAAAAGACGCTAAAGAGCATTGGAGAAACGAAGAAAATAGGGATTGTTTGGTATTTAGTATTCATGTCGTAAGCAAAATGGAAACAGAAAAGAGTGTTTGTTGAGGTTTAAACACTCAGAAAGCTGAAGAATAAAATGATTAACTATTGGGTCTAAATAATTTTTTCCATGGCTGTTTCTATGACAGAGATGTGTCCAGTTTTATTCATAAACTGCGGTGATGTTCGGATTGATGTGACTTTTTAGTTATTTTTATATATTTTATTTTTATTGACGTTGCAGATAAAATATTATTATTCTAAGAGCATATTACTGTCAGTTCAAGATTGGAATTGGTTTATTTTATGCAATAAAAAAATAAAAAGGAAAGTTGGCAAACGATATATTCATAAGAAATTACATTTTTAGCTTTTAATCACAGTTCTCAAAGCATATAATATTTTGACACACAAAATTCCAGTTTGACTTTTAATTGGATCCAGGTTACCCAATTTTGTTCTGAGATTTTTTTCTTTACATTTTGTGATATTTTATTGATTCTGTGATCGTAGATTTCTCTCAGATTTATGAGTCTTCAGATTTAACAAAGTCTCTGTTTGACTTTTTTAAGTAAACTTTTCCCAACAACTTTTAAAAAGTTATAGGCCATTTAAAGCCAAGAAGTCTCTGTTACTAATAGACATCAAACGTCCGACAAAGAAATTAGCATGCGCATGAGAAGGAGGGCTTAAGGGTAAGGATGCCCAGTTTAGTTTAGTCTGTTTAGCAAATCACCTCTTGAATGTCTGCGGCCACTGTGTCGGTCAGCGACGTGAGTTCGAGCCGGGGTCAGACGCTGCAGCCACAGGCGCTACCCCATTGTGGGGGGCAAATCCGGAGCTAAGCTAGAGAATAAGTGAAATGCCCTGAGCTCGGCACATGTGCACAGAGGCCGACCACTCTCAACACACAAGCACCACAGGAGCCGGGATCATTCATTGCACTGGAGTGTTGTTTGAACGGCTGCTCGGCGTTGTTTTCCGATGTCAAACGTCCCGCTGTGGATCTGATTAGAGACGGAGCGGGGGGAGCATAAATCAAGGGATTATGCAGGAGCACGGCAAAACAAAATCAATATATCCGTTTGGAAGCTAATTTGGAGGAACGCTCACCTGGCTGAACCATGAGGGCCGTTGGATGTTCGCGCTTCCCTCTTTCCTTTATAAGGTTCACACTTCAGTGAGGAGAAGCAGGACTTTCATCCCAATGAGCAGCATCCACATGAAGTGTTTTTCTTAGAAGGGATGCAGCACCTCTCTCTATAAAAATCTAATGACAAAATACGCACGTATAAAACGAACGCACCGCATATCGAAAAGAAATGGAAAAGGGAACTGGATCTAAAAATATCAGAGGATGACCGGCTCCAAATGTGTCATGTTGGAGAAAATGTGGAGACATAAATGTAGATCATTCCCATATATTTTGGTCTTGCCCCCAAAGCTAGTCCCTTTTGGAAGAATATTCACCAGATTATAACCAGGGTCCTTGGCTACAACATACCAAAGACATGCTTATGTCTGTTTCTGGGAAAATATCAGAAAATGTACTAAAAAATGACAGATATTTAGTCCAAATTTTCCAAGCTGCTGGCAAGAAAATAATCACAAGACAGTGAAACAAGACAGATTTGCCAACACAGCAGAAAAATACCTACAGTATGAATGAATTTTTGAACTATAGGATAAGAACTCAAGAAGATTTTTGTCAAAAAAGATGGACTATAGAGCCAATTGGCAACCCAAGCCTACTTTCACTGTTCCTTCTGCTTTTTTCTTGTATGTTTCAACTGTGTGTTTAAAAGGCAATAAAAACAAAGTAAGAAAAAAGAAATCTAATAAATAATAAAATGTTATTTTTATTTTTTCCACTTCAAAATGACATTTAAGCTTCTTAGTTAGTTAGTTATTTTTAAAATAAAAGTTTTTTGCCTTATTTGTGGATACTTATGCTGAAATCTTAAGTTAGTGCGGCTCAGAGAAAGTCCTTTTTTTATGTCTTTTACTGGTATTTTTCCAGAGCATTCCTTGTTTGCTTTTCTTTTAAGCTTATAGATCAGGGGTGGGCAAACTTTTTTACTTCTGTGGGTCACAAAAGGCTCTAAAATGTGACAAAAGGGCCGAAACCAGGGGCAGATGCGTGGAGTGTTTTGGTAACCCCACCTCATGAGAGAAGAAAAGAACATGGAATCTGGATGAAAACATGCTTTCCTTTTGATAAAAAAATTGACACACAAACAAAATATTATGTCGTTTCGAATTTCAAAACTGTGCCTTTCTTTTCTCACTTTAGTACCAATTGCCCCGATGGGTTGATGTCCATCAGCGAACAACACAAACTTTGAGAAACGCTGCGTTCATGTGGTTTTTGGAATGATGGGAAAAATAAATGTCCGGCTCGGAAAACACACACAAGCGTCAGAAACGGAAAAAACCTTCCAACACCACAGGAATTTATGATCACTTTATGCAGCTAAACTAAGGTGTACCATCCATGGGTAGACACCAGAATTACAGGGACAATAAAACAATAATCAGGATTATCAATATAGTTTATTCCAGTTTGACGGGCACATATGGCCCCCGGACTGCACTCTTTTGGAGTGCCTCAATGTTTGAGATCATGGAGGTAAATGATGACCTCTAGACGCATTGAGTTCACCTGTTTTTTTCTATGTTCTTCTTCCTCCTCCTTCCTTCTTCCATCTTTTCTCCAGAGCAATGAGATTCTGGAGCTGCAGCGGAGCAGGATGAGGGAGGAGATCAAGGAGTACAAATTCCGAGAGACCCGGCTGCTTCAGGACTACACGGAGCTGGAGGAGGAGAACATCACGCTGCAGAAGCTGGTGTCCACGCTCAAACAGAGCCAGGTCAGCCAGGACTAATGCCAACTCTGAGCTGAGTGTTTGTCCCTTCAGAATTTACTGCTGTTGCCTTTAGAAATTAGACTCACAGTTGTTTCATAAATGATTCATAAATGTGGTTCTTCTTACTATTATGGATCATTATGATCACCGGATCTTGAGTCAAACTGAACTTATTTTTGCAGAGGGACAGATATAAAAACAGACGTACCACAAAGCAGAAGTCCCATGCCCAAACCATAAAGCTTTTAGCAGAAGCCTATTTGCAGCATTTGTCCCTAGATGAGCTTTTTTCCTACAAAAATTAAAATAAAATGCCAGAAATAAACAGTTAATGTTAAAAAATGCATGTAAAACAAATATCAGATGAACCAGTTAAAACATGCGAACAGCGCTGCTGCTGCTGCTGCTGCTGCTGCTGCTGCTGCTGCTGCTGCTGCTTCAAATCAGTGGGAAATAAATTCCAGTGTCTGGCACCTTTTAACAAGGAAACCTACAGTCTCCACTCCAGACTGCTCTGTGGGATCTGCTGCAGCTCTTATTTACAAAAAAGTCTTTAAAGGTTAAGGTGGAAGTTTATTGAGACATTTAAAGGTCAGAAAAAAACCTAAAACTAATCAAATTATTAAATCTCAAAATGTTGTATTGAAGTGTTTGAAGCTTGAAGTGTTTTGGTTGGATTGAGACCAATCAGTCACGGATCAAAGAGTTTGAAAATATCGAAGGAGTCAGGCTTTCTCTTTTTATATTTTAATAGTTTAACCTGACTCTGAACATTTTTAAGTTTGATCATGACATCTTTGTTTGCACCTAAGATTTTGATTTGCTGCTCAACAGCTGAAGCCTGTTGGATCAGATACAAAAATAAACTTATGTCATTAAATTCATCACATTTAATGACATAAGTTACATAACAAATTCATTAAATATAATAAAAGCGTCTTTTTAAACACTGGTACATAATAGGCAAGGCAAGTTTATTTGTAAAGCATATTTTGTAATTAAGGGACAGGTATTAAACTTTTCAGAGGAATGTTTTTAGACACCACTTTAGAAATACCGTTATTTATTTTACAATGTAAATTAACCCCGGAGAGCCCACAGGATCCAATTTGGCCGCTTTAATTAACTTTTTATTTTTGGCTGCTGTTTTTTGCTGCTACCCAAAATAAACCAACAAAAATGATCAAATTGTTTTCTGGATAACCAACAAAGTGACTTTTCACTGTTATTCATGTTTATCTTTTTCTATTAACTGTTAGAATATTTAATTATTCACTTTTTCCTGTTTCTGTATTATATTTGGATGGTATGAGTTCTTTAACTGATTATTTAGTTTTACCACTGTAAAAAATGGTTTACTTCCGGGCCAGATCTCCGTTGAAAAAGAGATTTTATCTCAGTGGCACTTTTTGGTAAAATAAAGGTTGAAAAAGAAAGAAAAAATAAGAATAGTTTACTTATTGTGGCTTTATTGTGGTTTTCCCTGTTGGTCTTTGGCTCAATTCCAAAGCCTTTGCCACATCCGGTCAGGATTTTCCTCTCACTGTTTCTTCTCAGGTTGAGTACGAAGGACTAAAACATGAAATCAAGGTCCTGGAGGAGGAGACGGTCCTGCTCAACAGCCAGCTGGAAGATGCTCTGCGCCTGAAGGAGATCTCGGAGAGCCAGCTGGAAGAAGCGCTGGACGCCCTGAAGAGCGAGCGCGAGCAGAAGAACAACCTGAGGAAGGAGCTGGCCCACCACATCAGCCTGACGGACAGCGTTTACGGCGCCGGCGCCCACCTGGCCCTTACCGTCACCGGCGTCGAGGGCCTCAAGTTCCCAGAAGAGGCCAACGCCGCAAACGGCGGCCACCCCGCAGCCAACGGCAACATGGAGGACAGCAACCGCTGCAACGGTCACCTCCACGGCAACGCTGGCCTGACGAAAATGAACGGCGACTACCGGGCGGGCCGGAAAGGGGAGGGGCTCGTGCCCGACCTGTTCAGCGAGCTCAATCTGTCGGAGATGCAGAAGCTGAAACAGCAGATGCTTCAGGTCAGAGACACACGAAACTCCTTTTTTCTGATTCTTGACCAGAGAACGCTCCTCTGCTACACAACGCCACAGTGATTAAAGCAGCTGCTACAGATAAAAGCCGACTGCTGACGGGGGGGAAACGGCCCCCACACAGCAGATCAGAAGACGGCTGTATTGATCCACTCTCCCTCATCATATTTCAGCTCCTGAAGGCTGATGGCGTCTGAACACAGCCCAGAATTCCC
This sequence comes from Oryzias sinensis, assembly GCA_037389245.1. Classification (NCBI taxonomy): domain Eukaryota; kingdom Metazoa; phylum Chordata; class Actinopteri; order Beloniformes; family Adrianichthyidae; genus Oryzias; species Oryzias sinensis. The sequence continues at coordinate 1,786,779 of CM074499.1, forward strand.
TTCTGTTACAGTAAAAGCAACATTTAAAGAATGACAAAAACCAGTGCTGATATCAAAGAGAGTAATTACTGTACATCTGCTGTGCATTCCCCTAAGCGACGCTCCGGTGAGAAATTTAAAAGTGGCATTAGGGCTGACCATAAGGGCTCGCCCTTCTTTTTCCAGGTAACATGGTTACCCCAGATCCATTTGCTGCTCTTTGATGCTGAAGAGAGTCAACTGCAGCTCCATCAGGATGGAGGCCGAACAAAGAGATTCTTTACATTAAACTCCACCTAGGATTTATACAGTTACAGATTTTGCGTCATTTGTTTTCTGACATGGTTTAAGGCTGGACCAGTAAGGATTTAGGGTATTTGACGGATGAGATGATCAATCAAAACATGTTTTGAGACTCACTGCAACAGTTGGTGCTAAAAGGTTAATGTTAATCTGAGTCCCTTGGATATTTTTTATTCACTGTATTTAGAATTGTTTGACCTAAAGAAATAACATGAGAATGAGGACTGCTGAGAAAAAAATAAATATTTTATATTGACTATTTTAATTTATTTATTTTTATATTTTGGTCAACAGGCCAAAGCCTGAATTTACAGACTAAAATCACTAAAAACACAGAATTTCCATATAAATATACTAAATACATATAATAAAACAGGACATATTTTACAATAAAACAGAGAAGTTCATAATTACACAAACCTTTGTTTTTTTTTTATATTTAACAATTTTAATACTTTGTCCAATAAGACAAAGTTTACTTTAGTCTTGCATTCCTGACTTTTATATGTTTTAGTTCTATTTAAAATGGTCTGTAATTCTAACATTTAGATTTTTAACTCAGAATTTACTTTTGTCTGATTTCTGACATCATTCACACAATTATAACTTTTTTTAATGTAAACTTTGCTCTAAATTCTGATTCTATTACTTCAATTGTGATCACATCTCTGAGTAATCACATTTTTTTACTTAAACCCTAAAATTCTAACTTTTGTTTCATTTTTCTTTTCTTTTTAATTTATTCATTTTATTTTGTTGTTTTTTTTACTTTTATTTCAGATATTAGGTTTGAAATACAAAATTAAAATGTCCTTTTCTAGTAATTATATTTTTTAAAGCTTTTGTCTTAACTATGTTTAACCCAAAGTTTAACTTTGTTAAAATTCTAACTTTAGGAATTGTGTCTTTTTATAGAATAATTCCAACATTATGACTTTTTCAAAGTTCACACCAGTGAGCAAAGTGAGGAAAAAGTGAGGATTCCCATCATCCTTTTCTCTAAATAGGACTGCTCCTCTCCTTGCTCTTTTTTTTTTGAGAATACAAGTGGAAGGTGGCAACTTACAAGCAGAGAAACAGAGTTCATTAGGGGAGTCGTATAATGAACCTTTTGGGCATGTTTTTAGCTCAAACAGCACCCTTCCTTGCCTTCTAACAGTGTTGTTATAAAACCCCCTCATCCTAGTGTTGGGGTAAGAAACGGGCAATAAAACACAGAAGAACTGTTGCTGAAAAGGTGAAAAGGTCGTCTGGAAACGACAGTTTGAGTCACTAAAAACCCATTTAAGCAATTATAAATATAAACTCAACTTCTATCAAAAATAGCCTAAGGCAAACCTTTTTATTCTTGTTTTTCCTCTAAGTTGTGTTGATGTTATGGTTCGTCTGGCAGGTGGAACGTGAAAAAGCGGCGCTGCTCATGAACCTGCAGGAGTCGCAGACCCAGCTGCAGCACACGCAGGGAGCCCTGAGCGAGCAGAGCGAGCGCCTCCATCGCCTCACGGAGCGCGTCAACGCCATGAAGCGTCTGAACGGAGACAAAGAGCTGGACGACCCACAGGAGAGCGAGAAACCCGACGGAGGCTCACTGCTGTCGTCGGCTAACAGCAACGCAGAGCAGGACAGCCAAGGCTTTGAGATTCTGGAGTGTAAGTACAAAGTGGCGGTTACGGAGGTTATCGACCTGAAGGCGGAGCTTAAGGCCCTGAAGGAAAAGCACAATCAAGCAGTGGAGGGACAAGGAGACAGCAACACTGATGACCGGGTCCAGGCGCTGACTGAACAGGTTTGTTTGACTCTTTAGTTGTTCATTTATCGTGTTACACGACATTGACGGTGTGCTGAATGATTTCCTTTAGATATCGCAGTTGGAGCGAAAGTACCATGAGAGCCAGGAAAGGGCGGCGAGCCTAGAGGCGGAGCTCCGAGCGACAGCAGCCACTGCCACGGAGAGCCAGGGCATGCTGAACGCGGCTCAGGATGAGCTGGTGACGTTCAGCGAGGAGCTGGCCCAGCTGTACCACCACGTCTGTCTCTGCAACAACGAGACCCCTAACCGCGTCATGCTGGACTATTACCGCCAGAGCCGCATCACACGCGGCGGCAGCCTCAAAGGCCCCGAGGATCCTCGCGCTCTGCTGTCCCCCCGCCTGGCACGGCGGCTCGCCGCCGCCTCTGCCGCCTGCTCCCCTGATGCCCCACGGAGTCCCATGGACTCCCCATCCAAAGACGTTCACCAAAGCGAGGCGACCGCCAACGCGGTCGACTCTTCATCATGCCATGGCAGCCCCAACAGGAGCGCCACCGGCTCTCCTGTCATCACCATCTTCCCCTGTCCGTCACCCGTGTCCTCAGAGGCAGGCGGAGACCTGCGGAAGGAGCCCATGAACATTTGCAACCTGAATGTCATCATTCGAGACCAGATCAAACATCTCCAGAGGGCTGTAGACCGCTCGCTGCAGCTGTCCAGGCAGAGAGCTGCAGCCAGGGAGCTGGCTCCCATGCTGGACAGAGACAAAGAGTCCTGCATGGAGGACATCCTCAAGCTCAAGTCCCTGCTCAGCACCAAGAGGGAGCAGATAGCCACTCTCAGGCTGGTGCTCAAAGCCAACAAACAGGTGAAGCTTCTTTTCTATCTGCAAAATATGAAAGTTCTCCGGAAACATCCTAAAACGGGTCACATGTCTGGTTTTGCAGACAGCAGAAAACGCTCTGGCCAACCTGAAGAGCAAGTATGAGAATGAAAAGGCCATGGTGACAGAGACCATGATGAAGCTGAGGAACGAGCTGAAGGCCCTCAAAGAGGATGCAGCCACCTTCTCCTCGCTCAGGGCCATGTTTGCCACGAGGTGGGACACCATCTTGGAAATGTTCAAGTGCTCGCACGGTAACCCGAGACCTGAGCTGCAGCTGAACAACCGTTTGCCGTCTGCAGGTGTGACGAATACGTGACGCAGCTGGACGAGATGCAGCGGCAGCTGGCCGCGGCGGAGGACGAGAAGAAGACGCTGAATTCCCTCCTGCGCATGGCCATCCAGCAGAAGCTGGCCTTGACGCAGCGCCTGGAGGATCTGGAGTTTGACCACGAGCAGACTCACCGCGGCCGCGGAGCCAAAGTGCCCAAGATCAAAAGCAGCCCACCCAAAGTAAGTCTCAGAGATGTCCCCACCGCCTCCACAGATCCGCTCCACACCTGAGGTCCTCTTTCCTTTAGAGGAAATAGACGTTTTACATCCAGAACTGAAACTCTGTTTCAACTAAAACCCAGGCTGATCAGCTGACTTTAAGCTACTCAGGCCTGCAACGCATTCATTCCTACATCTTTCTCACCTTTGTCCCAACGGCCAACAAAGCGACCTGAAAAGACTTTAAGGGTGTTTTTATTCTCAGGATGGATGTTTCTTTAAATGTCCACTAAAAAGCTATTTAATGATGTAAAACCAATCAGGAGATGACCTCATGGAGTCGGAGGAGAAATCAAAACAGAAAAACAAAGCAACAATGGCTCCAGCCTCCACCTCCGTTTTATCACAGCTCCTCCCTGTGGAGGATTTGGGGAACTGCATCCTCCTGTTAGAAAACCTGTTCTGCAGCTAAAAGTTCAACCAGCATTTTTATGACAATAGATTCAACTGATTAAACATCAAAGTCTCATTCCGATCATCTTATAATTTATTTTCAAAGGGTTCTTAGTGATCTTTTAATTAATAATAATGCTGAATTTGGCCAAAACGAACACGAAACACCTGTCATTTTCTAGGACACAGTTTCATAGTTACCCGTGGAAAAATAAAAAGTGGCGAGCAATATCAAAGCCACACAGATAAGATCCAGATTCCAGCTCAGATGAGGAAAACAAAGACGTTCATGGATTTATTTGTCTGCAAGTGGATGCATCAGAAAGGGGCGGGGCAGGAAGCTTGTGGCCCTCCTAGCGTATTTTCTACATCAAACTGTCTGCTCCTGATTCACAACCATCTGTTCATCCTGCATCATCAGAAAAATGCCACAGGAACATGTTGAAAACACCATTTCCACAGGGAAAACTTAGGGTCTAAACTAAACTTAGGGTCACAGGGTCTTGCCACTAGATGGCAACGTTTCTTCACTTTTTTAGATCCTTCTGAGAATTTCAAGTAAGGGAGAGAGAAATGTGTGATTTTTCCATGATTTTTGTTCCAATATTTTCAAGAACTACAAAAGCAAAGAACTCCAAACAGACTGGGCTCTAACCTCAAATGCTCATGAAAACTGTAAGAGGAGCCAGAATGTGTCCGTGTCATAGACATGCTGCAGTCTGTTTTGTTCTTCCTGCTGACTTTATCCACAAGCATTACAGAGAAAAACGTAGTTCCAGTAGGAACTGTTCATTTTTGTCTGTGCTGATGCAGAAAACGAGTTGCAGCCGGAGTTCGCCTTGATGTGAAGCTGCAGAAGCAGGCAGGGAGCGTCAATAATGACAGGAAACCACCGCAGACAAACAATAGCCGATTCTCAGATTCATAGAAACCCCTAATGTCATTACTCTCTCTCTCAGAGTGAACCAACATGTTTGAGTAATGCGAGTTGCAGACCCGTCCTTATCTCCTCGCTTTAGCACTTCTAAAGATAGTGTAGCAAAATCAGAAAAATTGTAGCAAAGTTGACAAAGTTGACCACGCCCACAACATGAGCGTCCAGCAAGTCACCCACAGACTTTTCTGCTTTGTGCCCAATATTGTCATTGGGATTGACTCTCACACAAAAATAATAAATAAACAGTTCATACTAGTCAATATGTAATACTTTCCCAACATTTGGCTCTGTAATGTTTGTAGATAAAGTCAGTAGGAAGAATAAAACTGGGGATGTCGTGACGAGCACGTGAAAACAATGACACTTGGCTTTTCAAATCGAAATTCCAGCTCATCTTGTAGCTTTCATGAGCAGCTTGTTTGGATCTGTCTGTTTTCGTAGTTCTTGAAAATATTAGAACGAAAAAAGCAGAAAGGATTTGAATTTCAATTTTTAATTGAATGCAAAACACCTCCATAATTGAAATTGAAATGAAGAAAGCAGAAACATGTCACCTTTATTTTGAAGGTAAGTACTTTGTGTTACCAATGTAGTCTTCCCCTGGTTTTGTCTTACAATTTTGTGTAGTTTAACAAAAAAAAGACACATTTTAAATGTTCTTTGTGTGCTTGTTATTTTAAAACCATGAAGAAACTGGTTCAATCTGTAGTTTTGTGCAAAGACACCATGTAAATAATAGGTCGTCGGGATCAGTGCTTCTGAATGAAACCAGGATCTGCTTTCATCCACGCAGGTCTTCCCACGTCCGCCCTGTTTTTCTGTGTCTTCTCGGCAAACCTGGAGCGTCATCATTGTGCACATCTGTCTAATTTATCAGTTTCTTGTAGATTGTCAGCAGCCTGCTGCCTCAGTACCGTCACTCTCCTCACAAGTGAGGCGAGGGAGAGCTTCTGTAGTCCGCAGGTAACAAGGTGTTCCCCCTGCTAGAATAGAGCTCAACAGTCACCCATCTAGAGACACGGCGCTGCATGTTCAGTTTAAGTTTTATTTTAAGCATCACGCACCAAAATCATCTTGTTTCACATGTTTAGTTTTGCATGACAGCCCTGCTTTGAACGGCAGCTTTTGTTTTTGCTGTTTTAGAGGCCCGGATCATCTCATGTCGGTATAATATGCCGGAAAATTAATTTAATGTTTAACGTCAACATGAACTATTTAGAATAAAAATTCAGCAAAACTAATATGACCTAAATATTCTGTACAATAAACAGAATACAATCTTTTAGGTTTTTAGATGCTTTTTTAAAGAAAAAAGTTTTTCTTTTTGTATTTTACTAACAGTAGTTTTATTCATAAAAATAGCTTTTTGATATATTAAAAAAAGGGAAATTACGTCAGGGACGTTGTGGAATGTTTTGGAGATAAATAGGTTGTTTTCTTCTAAAAAGGGAAAAGAAAAAGAGATTTTAACTGTATTTTTTTTCCTATACTATGAAATGACTTAAATAATGAGTCAATTGATGGATCAATTGTTCTAACCTGCTGTTTTCTGTTTTCCTGCTGCTTCAGTCGAGCTCCTGTGTCCTGATGTTTGAAAAACCTTTTTTTTCTCATCTTTGTTGTGGTTAAGAGGAATACTTAGATGTAAAAAAGTGTGTTTTTGTTCTTGAGTTTTCATCTACTATCATACGTTTTGTGCTTTAGCTTTTAAACCTGTGGAAACTGAAACTGCTGCTACTCAGAACCGTCTGAATCAAATCAAACTTTATTTATAAAGCACTTTTCATACAACAGTAATGCAAGGTTGCCTGTGGCGACATAATGAAACATAAAATGACAACTGAGTAAAACTCAAAAGTATAAATGGAAATAGAAGCCAAAGTGGAAACCTGGCCTGATGCGGACGTGAGGAAGTTATATTTTGGTGATTTGACCACGGCAGGGACCAACCTGGACGTCATCACAAAGGATGTCCCTCACAGGATACCCTGGGAATTTAGCAGCCGGGTCTGAGAGGTCCCGCCATAACGACCCAATTCCACCAGAAGGGATGGTCGCTCCTGAAGAAACACTAAAGATTGATCATTAAATGAGTTGACCTTAAAAGAAAATAGTCACAGAAACAGTTGAACATGAATAAAATGAAAAAAAAAAAAAAGGTTAACCGCAGACATCCCATTTTAGGTTATATTACCACTTTCTGCCTAACTGGAGCTCTGTTAAAAAGAAATTTAAAAAGAGGCATTTCAAACAACAGCTCTGGTCTTAAGAGGTTATATATCAAATAAAAGGCTACATTTCAACTAAAAGCCAGGTTAGAAAGGTCGGTCCTGAGCCTTCCTTTAAAAACATGAACAGTGTCTGCTGCTCTCTGGGAACTGCATGAACCGCATGAAATGTCCAACTGTTTCTCAAGAAAACCCCGTGACTCTACCTGCTCTTGATTTTAGAAAACGGGTCCAAATCTTTGAAGGATTCATTCATATCCCTCCTCTATGTTCCTGCAGTCGTAAACATGCGGTGGACCTCCAGGAAGCGGCCCTTCGCAGCAGTTGCAGCCTTCTCTCCCCCTGTGACCCTGGCAACTGCCTGGCCCACCAGCCTCACCCCCCCGGGTCCTAACCCAGCCGCTCCAGGCCCGGACCCCGGGACTTGTACCAAGACTCACTGGATGGGTTTCACCTCAGCCCGGCACTCCAACCCGGTGCTCCCGCTGCTCCCTGGACTCCGAGGACCGGCGCCGCCTGGTTACCCGGGTCACAGAGGAGGGGCAAATGGTTCTCGCCTTCTCTGAAAGCAAAACGCAGCAAAGGAGCAAGCAGAGGACTAAATCATCGCTCTAACTTAAAGTTTTATTTATTATTAATTTATCATTATTGGTTATTTATCTCACAGTTTGTAATCATCATAACGGGTTTTTTGTGTCTTTTTGCCATAAATCCAAGCTTTGTTTGCTGCTGTGGTCAAGATGAATGCATTTGTTCAGAGGAAGAAACAAAAAACTCCCAAAACACCAAACTAAAAACATTCGATTTTTTTAAACCATCCAAAAGAAAACATCGATGGAGTTTTTGCAGGGTTGTGTTTGACTTTGTAAAACAAACTAACGCGGTGAAATATTTTAGAGCCACTTTTTGTTTGTGGTGGTGGCTGAATTTCAACTACCTTTGTTAAGTCTGGAGTAACTTTGGATGCTTTTTCTGCATCTAGTGCATGAAAAGGAATTTCTACTGATTTTTGTTGTTTTTTTTTTTAAAAAGCTGAATGGGATCATATTTGTTTGTCTGCAGCGTAGGAGATTGAGATCAGGACTAATTCTAATGGTTTTTATTTTTTCTTTTGCCTTTGAATTGCACTGGTTTAAATGCCCACCCAGAATTTAACACAAGTCAAAGAGTAAGTGTGGAGTTATTGTCATATCATTGTTGTTGTTTTTCTTTGTCTGTGTTGGCAGAATCCCAGTGACCTGTCCAGATTTTCTGAGCGACATGTCACTGGAGAGGACATTTTTGGTTTCCCAAACTGCACTTTTCTGTTGTCCTGACATTTTGCTCGCCCATAAGCAGAATGCAGTTCTGTACAAGCACAATTATGCACCACACACATCACAGCAATAGAGCTGCATAGGTCAGAAAGTGTCCGCACGAATCAGTTATTAGCGAGAATTAACCAGCAAGAAAGATTTTTTTTTTTTAAAGAAAGTAGGATGGAGTCAAATCTTTTTCCTGGGACAAAATATTGTTTCATTTTGAAACTGCATTTTCCCACAATTCTTTACCTGTCTACATATTGTACACCTTAAATTCTCCTTTTGTGCAGTCATAGTTTTGCACATATAGCCATGCAGCATAAACCACATAGCCAGTGTTGTTGTAATGACAGCATTTCTTTGACGGTGTACACTTTGTGTTACCAGTGTAGCCTGTTACTTTTGCAACTGTAGAGTGATGTAGAGTCGCCTCTCTGGACGCTTTGTTTAAACAGCACCAATGTGGACTCAGAGACGGAAAGCAGAGAGGAATGGGAGCCGAATGCTGTTCTACTGTAGGTTTTACACTCTGTCTACCATTGAAAGCAGTGTTACGACGAACTCACAAGAAAATAAGACCTGTCTTTTGTTCCTGTTTGGTGTTTAAATTCCAAAATAATAAATTAACAGAAAAAAAATGCATTTGCTGAAACTGTGAAGAACCACTGAACAACGACTGCAACACAAACAAATCATAGAACGAAGGTGTGAGGAAATAAAGCTAGGAATTATCAGGAAATAAAGCTTACTGCTCCAAAATAGATGCAGCAGTACCTGACGTTTAAGATGCGAGCAGCGTTGTATGGCCCACAGCCGCTAACTGCCCTTGCTGCTGCTCCCAATTGCCCCTTTTTGCCGCCCCTCACTCACCCCCTCCCATCTGCCGTCCTTGTCTGATCTGTAAATGAATGAAAAAGCACTTTTTCCAAAATGTGTTTATTTCTATAGTGACCAGTATATTTTTTGGTCGCCTGGGGGAGACGAATGTCTTTTTAGACAAGTAAAGATTTGAATTTCTTTCCTAAAATAGTCATAGTGTATGTTGTATCCTTTCGGTCAGTTTGAGCCAGTGTATTACATTTTCACAGTAATACCAATGAAAAATAGATAAATGTCCCGTTTGTGTGTTCGCCACGCTAACGCCGCTCAAAATCAACAAACTTCATTTCTAACAATTTTTCCCAAGTAGCTGCCAAATTATTCTATATTCATGCAATAACTAGGAGTTTAAATCTGTAGCTGGTACTAATTTTTTGGAAAAACTCAAAATGGCAGCCTTCTCCTAAGGTCAAAGGTCAATGACACTTCAGCCGTGGTTGTAGACTGTTGGTGTGTGTGTGTGAAACTCGGTGAAAATCTCTTCAACAAGTTATTTATTTATTTATTCAGAAAATGGGGAAATGTGAAGATTGCCTAATTTCACACTTTGCCACAAAGCGGCTGCCAATCTGTAGGTCCCGTGGCCATCCCATAATAATATCAGATCTTCCTGTAGGCATCTCAGTGTGTGTTTTGGGTTCATTGGTGGATTTTGAAATATTTTTCTGAGATATTTCGGCCACATTCTTTCTCTTCTTTGACGTCATCTTTAGGCTACTATGCATGCAGATTCTGGTGATTTCCTCGGTATGAGGAGGGAGGAAGAATCGCTAAAATAATCTGGTCCTTGCCATCGGCGCAGAACTGTCCAGTTTCCGTTTTTGTAGGTCGGAGTTCTGATTATTCCGTCTTTTAATTAAAACGTGTTTGTAAATAAAGTTTGACCCTGAATAACCCACTGGGCCAAATTTGAGTGCTGTTTTTATTTTTTTATGTGTCTATTTTTGCTACCCAAAATAAACAATAAAGTCAAGTTAACTTTAAAGCTCAAGGGCAGAAATTTGTTCTGCATAGTTAAAAGAACAAATCAATAAGTTAAATTCTATCTTCATATGAATCAGTGTGCAGCTGAATATGCAGCACACTTTTAAAAAAGGTCTTCCTTTTCTTCTAAACACACACAAAAACATATATGTGATATCGTACTTTAGTTTGTGTTTGACCAGATTTTGTGGCCACTTGGGGATTTCTTTTTCCTGTTATTTTCGGTTCTTTAACGTTTCTCTTCACTCTGCTTGAAAGCTTCAAACCTCCAGAACCGCTTCGAAGAAGCTGCGTCTGGACAGGAAGGTGTGCGTAAAGCGCGCGGCTGTGCGTCAGCTGCCCACGCCGAGTGAGGGGGGGAGTGGGCGGGGCCTAGAGGAACACGCGCTAAGGTGATTTTAGTGGCAGAGCCGCGGATCAGTCCGGTCCAGTGAGCCGCTGTCAGCTGCTTTAAGCCGAACTTCATTGGTCTTTGAGATCCAATCAGGCTCGCGCATGCGCAGCTTGGAGGAGCTCTCTCTGCTTATTCTTTTGTCTTGAAATAACTTTGCGTGACTTGTTCCTAAACATCTGAAGGCTGGACGATCATGTCTCTGAAGAAAATGGACAACTTTAACAGAGTCGCTTTTCGGAAGAAGTACCGAAGTTTGGACTTCGCGGAGCGAAAAGGTGAGAATTACCTGGAGGGCTTTCATTTCTCCATGATCTACCACCTGTTCCAGTTAGGGGTTAAACTGTCGGCTCCAGTGGGGTTTTTATGAGTCCTTTTATGGCGGAAGGCTGTCATTAACCGTATATGTATCCTTCGTTGTTGTTGGGAAAGCACAGAACAGCCTAAGCACACCCACATGCCTTTATTTACACACTGCATGACAGGTATGAGGACTGAGAGCGAGTTCCAGCCTGCTGCTGTGGAACCAGCATCTGTGGGCTGGAGGGCACCTTTTTCATCACTCTAACTCTGGAAAGCACCACCTCTGTGGAGTCCTAGCTCTTTTCTAGTAGTAGACCTGGAAGGAATAACTCTGTTTTTGCATTCAATGTTCCCTTAAAGGTTTTTCAGGTGATCTGTGCTATAAAAAAAACTGCACAGAGATGTCTGATATGATGATGGAGGTACTAAGGATGATTAAAAAAAGGGCAGCAGTTTAGCTTAAAGATTAATTTAAAAATAACTACTCACCAAAAAGAAAACCTTTTTTTTTTGTAAAACTATACTTGACTCGTGTTGAGAAAAAGTGTTTCTCAGTAATATTTAGAAAAAGATATAAAAAGGACATGTGACACCATAGGTGTGAAGATGAAGAGAATCTCCATGGCAGAACGATTCGCTTTGGCATCAGAGAGTCTGATTGGATCTGTTGGATTTTATTAGGAGCTGCCCCTTTCCAAAGAAAATTGTGTTTTTGGTGTTTTTAACATGTTCTTGTGGAGGACATATATGAAGAAAATTAAGCTTAAAATTGCATTACTGGGGATTTCTCTGCTGAAATTGTTGTGAATCAGGAGCAGATTCAAAAAGATTTTATTTGTGGCGCAGAAGATGGGCTCGCTGGGCGACAGGTTCCCGCTCCGCTCGACTAGAACCATGTGGGTCTTTAGTTTTTCTCGTGGGAGCTGGATAGCTCCAATAATGCTCGCCAGCAGGAGAGAATGTAAACGGAGAGCTCTCACTTATGGATGACAGGAAGAGGAATCGGGGTTGCTCTGCACCAACGGCCCAGCCAAAAACCTATTTTGGCTAAAAACGTCCTGATCATAATTAAAAGACCACTGGGAACGCTTTGAAAGTGGCTAAAAAGATGATCGGAGTGGGACTTTAATGGAGTTGGGGGTGGGGGGTTGAAGCTTTACAATCTCTGCATCCTTTTCAAATGTATTCAAATGAGACAAAAACATCACAGATGTTAGAAAGAAAAGAGGAATAAAGGAATCCAGATTCTTGAGCTTCAATGAGATGTTAAACAGGTGATTGCTTCATTTTAACTGTGCAAATAAAACGGCACCTTTGCAAAAACTGAATTTTAAAAACTTCTTTCAAGAAGAATAAGGAAAATTGTCTTGTTTTAGTTTAAGAAAATATGTCTTATTAACTACAAATGTTTATGTAAAAATAAGAAAATCTTGATTAAAAACATTTTCTTACCCCATTGGCAGATTTTTTTTTTTTTGCTTATTTAAAGAACATTTTTATAACTTTTAAGATTTTTTGAGTTGCTTATAGCAGGGCGAGTTTTTACAGTGCATTATTGTGTAGTAACTGTCTCCTGAAAGTTTTGGTTGGAAGTGTTTTGAGATCTTTGAAAAGCCTCCTTCTGCTCCTTCATAAAAGGAAAATCCAAACGCATGGGCTGCCAGTTTTCCGTCTGCAGGTTCTGTCCGGGCACGAGCGGCTGACACTCCAGAGGATCTCTTCTTATCTCCTTCCTTCATGTTGGAACATGAAGACTAAAGTGTTTTCCAGCGTGATGTGAACTTTGCGCTGCAGCTGACAGCAAAGACGAGGGCGGATCTTTAGCCGCTGAGCATCAGCTCACAGACATGTCAGCAGACATCACCTGCTGAATCATCCAGAGCGGACAAAGTGGGTTCAGGATCTTAGTGTGGACTGAAAGGGTCACGCACTCCCACTTCCTGGACTGTTTGCTCAAGGAGGGCCGATTAAAGTCATCAAACTGCTGTTTAATGACTAACCCTGTCAATGTTTTGAAGCTTTTCCATCTCATTTCCATAATAAATAAATAAGTGGTTTCCTCTGAAAAGTAAACACTTTTTTTTAAAATCATAATTGCTGCTCAAAACAAGTTATTTCCTGTTTTCGTTCCACTGCAGCTGTTTGTTTTGGATCTCAAAAGCATGAACCCTAACTCGTGATGTGCTTTCATTAAAGTATAACTAACAAAGTGAAAACATAACTTTTAATGATCCCGCTTATTATTCCTGCCTGACTGAACCTGCAGACGTTTCCCTGAATTCTGGCTCAACTCCAGTATCTGATTGGATTTAAGGACCTTTGATAGCCTGCTTTTCCTGTTTGTGGACATCATTTAGAGTCATTTTCTGACCATTGTTTAGCTGAAAACAATTTTCCTTCATTTTTTTATGTTTCTCTTTGGATCTCATCGGTCAAAGGGGTAGAAGTTACGTCTGCATGTTTGCTGTCTCTCCATTTCAGTTATTAGAGGAATAGCAAAGCATCTCATGTCCATTCTTGTTATTATAATAGAATTCACTGTTGTAGATTAGGGAAGCTTCAGCATGAGTTTTCTTCCTCATACAAGCCATCCTTTACTGAAATGAGCAGACAGAGTTTTAAAATAGAAATCTACCATTTACTGAAGAGCCCGCAGATCAATTATAAGGAGAATTTTCATCCTAAATCCTTTAAAAAAAAGTACAATTTTGTCTGGCTAGCTCCAAAAAGGTACATCTGTGATTAAAAAGGGCAGCATGTCTGATTAACTCTACTTGCTGAAAATGTATTTTTAATTAAATGTGATCATAAAAACAGCTTCTTTAGGCCAGAATGGCATTGATGTAGACAAACACATTTATAGTGTGTAGGAGTCTGGGTGAAAATGTGGTGAACATTTGCAGTTTAACACCTCTATGCCGTTAAATCCAGGAAGTTGAATTATGCAATGAGATTACGTTGCTTTAGCACATAGATGCAAGTAGATTATGACATGAGGCTGTTAACATTATATTACAGCTAATGATTGCCTACAAACACTAGTGCAAGTTGAGAACTTTTGGACTTAACAACCAAAAGGAACACTGTAAAAGAAATTCTAGGGTGGCTAAACTTAAAATAATTCGCTGCCTTATAAGATTCAACAAATTACTTAGGTGACTTAACTCACAGCTCAATCAAAATTACCGATAAATTACTTCACTGTTGTTGATCCAACAAAATTATTTTATTACTTTATTATTATTTTTTTTTTTTAAAGTTCTCATAGCAAAGCAGTAGATCATGAGAGTTTTAAATTGGAGAAACATGATACTGAGTTGAAATAATTTGATTAGATTTAATCAATATTTCAAAACAATTTTAAAAAACATTCCTGGATGTTCTAATTCAATGCAACAAATCTGACTGATTTTAAATATTCATGTTTCTTTCTGCTTATAACTTGTACCATTTTTATTTCCTTATATTTTCTTTACTAAAGTTGATATTGGTGTATATGTCCCTGACAGCAGCAGGGGGTGGGGGACTGGGTTTTGAATTTGTTTGTATTATGTTTTAAAACAGAAAACATAATAAATATATAAAACACTAGAATATGACACAAATCAATCATGAGATAACTACTTTGTCTAGAAAAAAAGTACTACCAAACATAATTTTGGATTAAAGACAACCTTAATATTTTTTTAAACTATTGATTTCTATGAAAGATCAAGATATCCCAGCAGCCCTTTCAGTCCCTGCATCCTTTCAGCTTCATTTGGTCCAGCTCTCCTTATCGTTTATAGGCATTAAAATGCAGTTATTGTTCATTTCCTGTAGCTTTACTTGCTCGTTGCTGGTGTTTTTGAGAAGGCAGCTGCAGGAGTCCAACAATGGAGGATTGTGTTTCCTTGGTCGCTAAGAAAGATGCTGTGGGTCTGCATGAATCGACGGCTGTGTGGGCTGCTGCCCGGCTGGGTCTTGGCTTTGTTTCGCTGCACTGATGGTCATTCATCCTGCAGGCAACGCTCTGACTGTCTGTAATGCACTTCCATAATGCTGCCTTTGTGCAGCCCAACATGATTACTTTTATCTATGAGACATTCGCTGCTGTTCATACAAAATGGACATTATCTTAGTATTGTGTTAAGTTTATTGTGGAATTTTCAACAAAAAAGCTCAGACTGATAACGAGAACAAGCCAGATTATTCACACTTGAGTTGGCATCACATTGAAAACTTTTTCATCTTTTTGGATTTAACCCTAAAGGTTCTGTTGAAGCCAATTCTCTAATTTACTTCAAGCTCAGAGAATGTATTTAGTTTAGATTGGATTTTTTTCCAGTTTGTATTTATACCTGTGTCTTGAAGCAAGTATTTAAGCTTTTACAGAGCTCGAAGAAATTATACTTTGATTATGAAATATTGTTTTCTCCAGGATCTTTCTGGGAAGTACTTGTTTTGGTGGTTTCTCGTTCCATTTATGCTGCACTGAATTTGTATTTTACAGTTTTGCTTGAAAACAGTTCTATTCTTAATTTCATGACGAAAGCTGCACACAGTTTAGGGCTGTGTCAAGCAGCCACTATGTACATTTTGCACATTTTTCGCGATACATGGCAGAGTAGGGGGAGAGGTGTCGTGTTGATGCAGTTTCAGAGATTCACCAGCAGGTGGGGATAGATCCACAGAGATGTCCTCTGTTGGAAATGTTGGAACTTTCAGTGCAGGACTTTCAATGATTCAATTTTCTATAATTGTGTTTTTGTCTAAGTTTGTCAGGTAAAATGTCAAACTTTAATGCGATTATGCAGGGAAATGCCATTCCAGACATTCTTAGGGCGATGGTTTCCTCAGTTCAAAGAGGAAACCATCTGTTTATATTAAAATGTGACAACCTTTTTTTCCTGAGAAAAGGATGTGTGTTGAAGAATCAACACTTCCTCCATTTATCTGTGAATTTTATATTGAATATATTTAGTTTCTGATGCTGCTTTATGAGTTTATTTGAGGGAAACCTGAAGCTTTTTCCAGGTTTCAGAAAAGAGACGGTGTTTTTCTCTCCATGGACCAGCTTAGAGCTTCCTGGCTGTGATGCTTGTCATTTCCTCCTCCTGACTGGCATTGTTGATCAGAAGAGCTTTTCCACACAGACCTTCATTTCTGTTAACACAGCGCACTGTGAGCTACAATTTCTGAACCGCCCAGCTGGACTGATGGATAAAGAAACACTTGGAGGGAGTTTTTGTTTTGTTTTGGATTAGAAGATTACAACATTTAGGAAACTCCTTTTGCAAGAAGAACAGATGAGAAATTGCTTTCTGGATGTTTGAATCATCTCATTAAGATGTGTGACTTCATTGGATTACAGCACACGTGCATCCTGAAGGAGACTCATCCTCACATCTATGTGCACTGAAGTAGAACAGACAAGACAGTAACTGACAGAGGGTGAGGACTTTTTCCATGAGAAGTGGACCTTTCCTGCTCGTCTGCAGTACTTCTTCTTCTTCTTCTTCTTTTTCTTGGACTCATCATGGACCGTGGTCGTTGGAGATCCAGTCTGAGACGGACCGACTTCGGGGAAACTCCAAAAGAGGAGGATCTGTTTGATTAGCTGGAAGTACATGTCGGAGCCTTTAAGGGGGCTGACGATGAAACGCCGCCGGAAATACTGGTTCTGGAGTCGGAAAAGTAAAACTTCAAAGACTTGTCTTCTCTGCTGTTGTGGTAAGACCTGGAAGCTTCTCACCTGCCTTTTATAAACAGAGTTGGATGTGGAAAAAGAATCTCAGAGCTTCCTTGTGTTCTTTTTGCCCAACACTTGGGCTTCATGCTCTCCCAGATGAAGCATTTGCTTCGATGGTGGAGATGCTGCTGCTCCTCAAGTAAATCCTTTCCTCCTATCCTCCTGTTACTTCTGTGAGGTTTTATTGGCAGCACCACAGAGTGGAGCTTCTCATTCGCAGTCTGTTGATTTACCGTTTGCTTCGCTGGTCTCCATGTGAACTGGCATGCTGCTGGGTAGCAGCATGAGAGAAGGCCTTTAAATTCACCACTCTGGACAGAAAGGCAAGGTTTTGTTCTTAGAGGCCTGGGAACCACGTCCCCCCCTTTCTTAAGACCTTCTTCCAACCACTCTGGCCTTTTGGCAGCTTCCCCAGCGGCTTGTTGGGGGGCAGACTCTCAGCTGTGCCGCCTCCCTTCCAGCGTGGCTGCTGAGCGGAGCTGAGTGTTTAAGAGCCAACCAGAGGAAACATTGTGAGGCTTTCTGCCCCGTTTACACTGACAGGAAGGAAAAGGCTGGGAACACCAGCAGGCCTGAGTCCTTTCAGCACATCTTTTGTGTTTTATAATGGACCTAGGGTGCCAGTAAATCTGTGGTCTAATTATAAAAGTCTTGTTTAGTGGTGATCATGGGACAGATCTGGTCATAGTATGAATCTCAGATCTATTTTTGTTGCTCTGTTTGGCTTCCTTCCCTTAGATTTAGCTAAAAAGTACAGTTTTTAGGTTTTAAAGTTGTAATATTTTGTTGATGCCAGGCTAACTGTGAGGTTTAAAGAGAAATATGAACAAAAATGGATCCAGTTTAGCTGCAAATTTCCTTTTAAAAACAGGATTATTGTTCTCCACAGACAGCAACTGTCTTTTCTTCTCCTGCTTGTTGATCGATGGTTGTGAATGATAAGGAATCCGCTGTGCAGTTTGATCATGGATGCATCGATGAGCTGGCCTGAATGCATGAAGGAAAGACAAACTGATTTATTTTTCTACAAAACTATTAAGCCATAAGAATAGGTTACTTTTGGTTTTTCTTCTGTATAAATAAAAATAAAAAGTATTGGATTGAAGTGGCTTTAGATTCTTGAACATTATTTTAGAAATTGTTTTTTTCTGAAATATGAAACATTTGAGAAATCAAGAGATAAGATGGCTCATTCGGTTGGGTCTAAATGTATAAATTATTATCATATTTCAAAGATATTTCCTCATTTCATTAAAAAAAATACCTTTTGTAAGCCAGATCAAATAAAGCTACTCATGTCTAAAAAAGATGGGTGCTAAAAGTTGACATTTGATTTAACCTTTTCATGTTTGACTCTTATATATGTATATATCTTTTTTATTATTCTATAGTGATTTTTATTTCTATTCAAAATTAGGCTACATGCAGTCCTGGATAAAAAATGTAAATTTTAAAAAAGGTATAAGAACAGTGGAAATCAGAGACAAAGTTGCAAAAAAACTGAATACAAAACTTTTGAAAAGAAAACAAACAAACTTAACTGCAAAAGTCACAAATGAAAAGGTAGAAATACAAAAGGTTAGACTTGAATAAAGTCGGGACAAAACCATCTGAGTGCAAACTTGAGAACAGGAACAAAAAAAACACAAAATGAACTAAACATTCTTAAAACCAGGAAAAAGGAAACACAGGAAAACATCATTATGTTATTATTTTGACTAAATAATGATACAGATTTTTTTTTCACGTTAAAAAATTGTAAGCATTAAAATGTATATTTTCTTCTTTTCTGTTGGTATTCTTTTAACTCGGCATTCAAACGTGTCTGCTGCACAGAATTATCTACCAATCTGTAAGTTAAATCAGATAATATACCTGAGAAATCAGGTTTCACTATTGGAGCTGCTTATCTGCAGAAGAATATTTAACTTCTTCCGATAATTTGAAGTGTTTCCAGTTAGATTATATCGTCTGGATGTTAGAAGCCAGCAAAACACAAATAAAAGTATAAAATAGTCTTTATTCTGTCACCTCAAATGAACCTTCAGGGTCTTCAATGTCTTTGAGCTAATAAAACTTATCATCTACAAAACCTTATTTGAGCCATCTTCACGAAATTGGTTAAGTCTATAACTATTACCTAAGTTTCATTGACCTTAGACCTCGGGAAGAGGTCATCTATCACTATCAAAAAGATTTACCCTCAGTACCTTCTTAGAGTCCTTCTAAGGATTTGGATCTATCGTTTCCTAACTCCTCAAGCATCAATGGGGGAGCTACTTGGGAAAAATGTTGGAATTAGGGCTGCACGATATGAGGAAAACTCGCGATATGCGATATTGGTAATTAATATTGCGATAACTATATAAATTGCAGTATATAAACAAATAGCAAAAAAAAAAAAACATCATTTCCATTTCACTGCAACAGTTTAAAAATTATACTCCAAATGACCCTTGTTGACGTAGGAGGCAAACATCAAACATAAAAGGGCTCATCTGATTGATCAACAACGTAAACGGGTCCTTGTGATTGGTTAAACGCATAAAGGGATTCATTTCATTTGTTCAATATTTCAAGCTGCCATGAGTTTGTTTTAGCACATTTAAGGTAATCATTTATTGCGATTTTTGCCGTCTTTTGCGGTATGCATATTGCACAGCTTGGCCTAGTTGGAATTAAAAGCGATTACATGCGATATGAACATATTGGCAATGTGGGCGTGGTAGACAAAAAACCTGCGTTGGCAAGATAATCCAAAAGATTACTTTTGCTGGTTTTCCCAAAAAAATGACAGACCTGTTCGTCACATCCAGATGACCAAAGCATAAATTGGTTGCTATGGAGATGAAACCAACACAAAAGCTGCCATTTTGAAAAAGTGTTTGTGACGTGCAGCTCTGAACAGGTTGGCATGGGCGTAAGGGCATAGTGAAGGGTGGGACAAAAGGGGGCGGCAGGGGCAGGTAGCGCCTGATACAATACCATTAAAATTGTTGATTTATTATAAAAGGGCAGTTAAATTAGCAGAATAAAGGCTGCGGAAGTCAGATTTTGCTGCAGGCTTTTGTGATGCATCATCTTTTTTTTCTTTTTTTTATTTCATTCTCTGCATTTCCATTCTATCGCATGACAGCGAGCCACAACTGAGGCGGATCCCAGAAAACTCATCAATCAGCGGAGTCATAAACATCCAGACATTTATCTGTTGAAACCAAACGGCAGTAAATGAAAATAGGACTGTTAAATGATGAAAAGAGAATTAAAATCAAATCAAATCAAACTTTATTTATAAAATATAATTATATGTAGACCTTGGAGCTGAACCTAATTTAAAAAAAAATCTCTGCAACAGTATTGATTTACTAATGCAGATCAATTCAGCACTTCCAGCGATGTAAATGTGGTTGATTTTTCTGAGTATTGCAGCTGCAACTCCCTCTTGATACCTTTAATGAGGTTTTGTTTTATTCCATATACACATTCCAACAAAGCCTGTGTGCTACTTTCAGGAGCGTTGGATTATTTATCAGCATTAATGGTTCCTATCAACCCGATTTGGGGGTTTAGACGGGATTAGAGTGGGATTTTCTCTGTGAGGGTAGATGAGAACGATAAGAGCGATAATGAAAGCGTTAAAGTGTCTTCGGCTCTGCGGAGGCTTCCTCACTCTCACTAAACTAATTGTTTAATCAATGTGTGCCTTGATAAACTGCATTAGCACCCCTCCAGCAGCAATTCTTAGCAGGTTGGCAGGGACCACAGTGTGTGGCCGGATGGGAACCAGCAGAGTGTGATGTTTGTGGGCTGATGTCGCCTCGTCGCCTGCTGTGCTCTGATGACAGACGAACTGCAGAAGCAGGATTCGCACCGTTCACCTGTGCTTGTTGTGTTCTTGTTGCTTTTATTGGAGCTGAACGGAAAATGGTTGTGTGTGCGGACAATGCTCGTCGTTCATCGCTGACCTTCTCGATGTTTGCAGCGCACCATGAGGAGGAGGGAGTCGACGAAACAGCAGGGGCTCTAATTTAGTCTGTGCCAAACTGTGTGTGCATTGGCAACATGCATGTGAGAAGACAATGTGGGCCAAGTCATGGGTTCTAGTCTTCCTTCCCTTCCTTCAAGTGATAGAAAATGAGCTGGAAACCACATCTGCAGCTTTATAAGATGGACTGTCTGTTTGATAGACGAAGAGGAAGGGAAGTGACAGAATATTTATTCACAGAGCTGCACAATGAGGTGGATTTCTGCAGAGAAATGTAGTGGCACCATGAGAAAATGAGTTCTGCATCACCACACAGGTGGAATATGAAGCATTTCAAAAGACTGAAAATATTTACTATATATTATATATGTACCAACTATTTGTGTATCTTTGTCAGCTGTTTGCGTGTCCAACATGTGTCCATTGCTAAACGATGATCTGACTTTAAAAGTGGTTTTATGAAGCCGACTTTACACCTAACTTACATGAGTAAGTGTAAAGTAGTTTCTTTAAGGTTCTGTCTTTAGTAAAAATTTTAAAATAGTGCAACAATTTAGGCTAATATCAATTTGTTTAGCGTGCCATGGACTGGCAACCTGTCCAGGATGAACGGCCCAAAGGTAACTGGGATAGGCTCCAGCTACTCAGTGACACCAAGAAAGGATAGTTTTACTATTTTTATAAAAGTTATAGTACTTAGAATTATGTGGTGTGTTCATACAGAGAACGCTTTTGCAATCTAACCAGGTCATAAAGTTGTTTGTATTGGCAGTTTCTAGCAAAAACAACTTTTTTATGGTAAATGGCGTATACTTGTATAGCGCATTTCACACACTGGTGGCGGCTCCGCTGCGATCACTGGCGCCAACCTTCAACCAGAGGAAAGGTGGGGTTCAGTGTCTTGCCCAAGGACACTTCGACACATGGCGGGAATCGAACCTGCACTCTTGCGATCAGCCGCCCCACCACTGCACTGATTTAGTTTCAAATCATTTGTAGCATAACAGATCTGGGTGGATATTTATTGGAATTGTATGCACAATGACTTTATGATGCTCCCAAAGTGTTCAAAAGAACAGAAATTAGAAAGGAAAATAAATCAAAATACTGAAAATCTAAAATATGTACATCTACAGTACTTTCACTGAATCATGGTGGACTGTCCTGTTGACCATAGAATGATGTAGCATTGCACTTGAAAATAGAAAAAAAATCACCTATAACTGCACTTATATAAACATAAATGCACATGTGCAGTTGATATCGGATATTGCACTTTCCTGAACCACACATTGCTCGTGTTTGTAAGGCTACACTGTGGATTTTTTTTAGTGGTTTTTCACCAAACCATCAAAGCAGTAGTTTCACACATCTCATGTTTTACAGGTTTAATAAATTCTCTCTATTTCTTTGTCTTTGGTCTGAACAAACGATAATACAGTAAATGAATAAATAATCCCTTTTTACCAACAGAGGGAGCCTGGATGACATTTTGAGGACAGTTTATTTGTTGATTTTTTTTTTTTGAGCTGACATTCACAGCATGTGACAACCACTTGATCTGTGGCTGCAGAGCTGAAAGGTCATTTGTTTTTAAGCCGTCTGCAAATGAAGCGGTTTATTTCTTTTATGTTGCTGGCGGTGCACACCAATGACAGGCATTATTTGCATCCTGCCTTCATGCATGATGCATGTGTCTGCGTGACAGAGATCCATACTTTAGCATGCTCCCTCACATCGCATTGCTGGTTTTAACAGTGAATACTTAAACAGCCTGTTACTTACCATCTATAAAAAGTGTCACCATGGTAACAACAGGCAATTCTTCAGATAAGAAAATGTCTGTGTGGGCTTATTTGACCGGTCATTGATTTTAAATATATAAATATACATATATATCGCTGTAAGATCCCTGGCATTTTTTATGGTTATTTTTTTTAGTAAAATAAACAGAAAAGACAAATGAATTGCAGATAATAACATGAAATATATTTTTAAATGCTGAATATTGGTGATTTTTTTTTTTTAACCATGAATATATCTTAAACTCAAAAAAAAAGTGCAGAAATAAAAACATGCAGCAGGGATAGATAAATGTTCCTCACTTGTCACTTTGGGTCAGAATATGAACTCCTGTGATGTAAGGCACATATGGCACCCATACCATGACCTTGTGTTATTATCCACATGCCCGCCTCCCCCCTCATCCTGTCCGAGCGGCTAAAACTCGATAAAGTTCACATCTGTTACAGAAGGGGTTTACATGAACAAACTCCAAGAGTAGCAAACAACCCCCATTGTAAAAGCATCACTGCTAAACCTGCAGCGTGCCCATATGATTTCTGCACAGACATGCAGTCCTCCCTCTGCTCATGGTAGAAATGCAGTGAGAGATTAAAAAATGCCTAAAAGTAGTTTAATTGATTTGGAAAACAATATACAAGTTCAGATTTAGAACAATCACTGTTAAAGCTTATAAAAAATGCTTAGCATCTCATTTGTAGTAAGACGTTTAAAGGCAGCAATTGTTTTTGTATTTTTAGTTTCTTTGTCCAGATTTCTCCATATGTTAGGTTCGTATACTGAAATCGATCTTTCCAGCGGCGTTGTTCTAAATCGTGGTTTTCTAAATGTTTCATATTGTTTTAGGTCAACACGCCATTTATTGAATTGAACCTGTAAATTGAGGCATAACAATGTCTTGTGTGCTTGTTGTAATAAAGTAGGTCATTAATTTTAATATTTTTTCTGATGAAGGGCATATATATATATATATATATTCAATCCCGTCTTCATGCACTTATGCATCTCCTGATCAACAGTGCGTCTGCAGGAAGTGTCCTTAACTAAAGGAGCTACCACACACACATTAAATGAAGGGCTGCAGATGTCTGGATGTTGTTATCACTGCCTGGACCCGCTACACAATAATCACAGTGTGGAGTAATGATGTGGAGTCGGACTCGGGTCTGAAGGAGTTTGTCTGAGGAAGACGGTGTGCCTGAAAAATATTCAACCTTCATGAGGTATTAATACCTTGTTTGGTCAGGGAGAACATCCAGCTGTGCTGCTGCTTCGTTACTAATGTGATGGTGAAGAGAAATAAAAGAATGACGTTTTATGATGAAAGGAGGAGGTGTAACAGGAAATGAGGCGAGTGTGAGTTTGTGGATGGCTGAAGTGTGTGCCCTTCGTCGCACAAAACGGTTCTCGGGTTTTCCTGTGCATGAAAGTCCACCGGCTTACGAAAGCTGCACTTCCCTCCATATATGCGCCGCTCTCGCACTTTCTGCAAGTCATTTCAGAATAAGTCCTCTTCCTCGTCTGTGCTGAAGAGACTCGACCAACATCACTGGTTTGTCAGGGAAACTTTAACAGATATGATTCATTTTTGTTTAACCAGGTAAAGAACCTTTCAGATTAAGGTCTGTTTTTCAGGGGGGACCTGGCCCAAAGGTCAGCAGCACACAACAAAAAAACAACAACGGTTAAAGAAAGTAAAGAATTATAAAAATAGAATAGTAAAACTATAAAAGAACAATTGACATTTAGGGGGTGGAATAGTTAGGAAACGGAAGAGGAACAAATTAAAAAACATGAGCTGTTCAAAAGAATAAAATGTTAGCGCACAAAGTGGCGGTTTCTTGAAAAACTGTATTTTACCCTGAAATGCTTTAACATTCAGTGAAGTTTGCTTTTATTCCACAGAACTAAAGATGAAAATGGGGTTTGGGTGTTTTGAACATGTTCTTGTGGCATTTTTCTTATGATGAAAGACATCTATAAATAAAATAAAGCCTATAATTGCAGTTCTTCTAGATTTCTAGATTCAAATTGTAAAAAGACGAAAAAATGCTGTTTCAAAAAAATGTGCTTTCCGGGCCACAAGCTCCCTCTGAGCGACATCGAGGGAAAAGAGGGGCGGGGTTGCTCTGTGCGAATGCTCCCGTCCACAACTCAGACGTGAATTGGTCTAAAAACGTCATAATCGTGATTAAAAGAAAAAATAGATCAGAAGACACTTGATTGGTTAATTTTATGGCGTCTCATCACCAAATGCTTCAAAACTCACCACGTTGAATTTTCTGGTGGTTTCCTGCAGAACCACAGTGACGTAGCCAGACACACCTGCCAGCACCTGTCCTGGTTTTTCACCTGCTAAGCTTTAGCCTTTTATTGGAGTCAGCTGAGATGAGGTGAGGTGACGCATGGCAGCTTTTCTTTTATTACAGCTGCAAAGCTGCAACCATATCCTCATTTCAGGAAACACCCACAGCATAAATGTGTGATTACAAAATTCAACTCTGCTGTTATGTTTGACCACAGAGAGGTGGGAGGAGACTGAGACGGTCTCTGCAGAGCAGAGCACTTTGGGGCAAATCCGCATATTCTCAGGATTGTTTTGGTCTGGATTTTTACTCAAACAAAAATTAGAAAAGTGAAAATTCAACATCTGCACATAAACTGAATGCACATTTGGTTGCATAAAGTGATAGAAATGCAGGTTTTGATCATCTTTGCACTATGAAATAAACAGTTTTTGTACTTCCCAAGTTCGCTCCTTCTATGCATGTTTCAGACATGGATTTAGTTTTTTGGTGTGACAGAACTAAACCACATTTCACTGACTTTTTCAAACATCTGCAAGCTCATTTAAAGCACTTCTGCACCTCTGAATAATATAACGGATGAAGGGTTAGATTCTATTAATCAACACTTCCTTCTGCTGACAGGGATCAATTTTTAATCTTCTGTCCAGATGCCCTGCTGCCTTTGTGCTCCCCTTTTTTGCTTTCAAAAGGAAGGGGGGGTTGTTTTGTGTCACCCTCGTGTCTATTAAAGCCACCAGCAGCAGCAGCAGCACGGACGGCAAATGACAACGGCTATTGGCCCCTTCCCCTCTCTCCAGCCCTCCCCTCCTTCAGCACAATGAGTCTGCTTGTCCGTGCGACGCACACCCACGCCGGCATACAGAGGAGGCTTCAGTCAGGCACCGAGAGCCGCTCCCCCCTCCACCATATGCCCCTAGTCTCTGCAGGAATGTGAATTCGCCCAAAAGGGGAAGAAGGGAGCGTTGCCAGTTGACTGGCAGAAAGAGGGCATCACCGCTGCGGGGCTGCGCGTCGATGCGAGGGAGGCGAAGGGAGGATGCAGCAGTTGCGGGCGAGTCTGAACCTGCCGCTGTGAGCCTCAGCTGGGAGGCAGAGGGGGAGCGGAGAGGAGGGAGAGGCCGCTTCCGTCACGGGATTTCAGTTTCTGCTCTTCGCTGCGCCTCAGCGTGCTGTGGCTGGACACAGCCTCCTGCTCAGGTCAGTAACCCCCCCACCACCCCACCCCTCCACCGGCTCGTTGTCAGTCCGTCCGCTTTCATCCGTCGAGGGCACAATGCAGCTTTTGGGAGGGGGGGAGGTGGCCGGCTTCACTAAAGCTGCATGTGATTCAGCTCTTCCCACATTTCTTTTTGAGCAATACAAACTCAAAATGCACACCTTCAATATAACAAACATTATATTTAAACACCAATAAAATATCTATGAAGCCATTTGATTTTCTCCATGTTTTTACCTTAAAAGCTTCTTATTTCTATGTTTACTCTTTGCTAAAGGGTGCTTCAGATCCTAATAAGCTGTTTCTTCAGCTGTGGTTAGCACATTGACAGCAAAGGAGATGGTGTCAGTGTTTGTGTTGCTGTTCTTGCAGCTACCGAGCCGTCCATAAGCTCACAACACCCACTAAAGTTTCATTGTCATCCTGGGAGGAAGCTGCAGAAAATCGTAGCAAGGTTTCTATTTACAGTCAGGGAACTCGCACATGACTCACAAATCAGCCGCTGACACCGACCAAACAAGACAACTTTCCAGTGGGTGGAAAGTTTCTCGTGAGAGTAAGTGTGGAGGAATCTTACTGGTCCTTCTTTAGCCATCATCTCCTAGAGTTTTAAGGCCGTGTCACACAGCCACTATGCACATTTTATGCATTTTAGACTTTAGTGATACAAGCATTATATACATGTTTCTTCCATTTGGCATTCATCGATTGACACAGATGTCTGTCCGGGGGTTCGCTTGAAGTGTGTTTTTAAACAATTATTTTAATCTTACGCTATTGTCCATGACTTTTGCAAGATGTGCAAATTTGTGACCTTCCACGACCGTTCCATGTATGTTTAATGGACTTTTATTGTCAGAAGTCAGAACTCTGTCACTAGTTCTAACCACACTTCCTGGATGCCGCACACCCGACTCTCATTCATTCAAACAACCATAGCACACTTAAACATTCCATTAACTTCAGCTCAGTGCGAAGTATTGTTTGTGCCATTCCGCCTTTCTTACCGAGCGTTGTGTTTGGACCTGATCTGCTGTCTCCTGACCCTGATTGTGGCTCTGTTTGCCTGCCGCCTGCCCCGACCCTCGCCTGGATTTTGACCATCCTGTCTCTCTTCTGATGATCTTGTGCCTTTTATCGACCCCTGCCTGCCTGACCCTGATGTAGCTTAGTGGACCTTTAGCTGACCAATTTTCATCTGTGAGATATGCACAAAATGTACGTAGTGGCTGTGTGGCACAGTCTTACGACAATCGTGAATCAAATCTTGCAAAACACAATATTTTCAGATCCGATCTAAGATCAGAAAATGCTGCTTGGAAGGAGTTTAGCATCGATATGGATGTTCTGCTTCTGTTCTTTTCCACCTAATGTGATGAAATAAGCTGATTTATTCTGAAACGGGTAAAACGTTCAAACAACAACAGAAAAAACAGGAATCACGTTCCTGAGACCGGTTCAAAAATATGACAGCAAGTGGTTTCTAAAGAGAAGTACAGAGAAAGAGGAAGAAATGCAAAGACAATAGAAAAAGTGTCTTCCAGGAGTCTGCAGAGGTACAGCCAGATATGCGGTAAAAATCCCGTCTGTTCAGTGACTCATGGTTTCTATCGGTGGCTTCGTCATCACGGCTTTCTGCCTCCTCACCTTGTCTGCATTAGCTGCATCTCCATCACTCAGCACATTTTGCTGGCAGCCAATCATCTCGTCCCTTTGTCCTCAGCGGTTCGTCTTTCTCCTGAAGGTGACGATCTTTGGTTTTTAACTCAGATTATTCAGAAAAAACCTACTGCACACCAGGATTTAGGCAACACTTACAGCAAAAGAGGATATTTGTGTCCTGCTATTTGCTTAGACTTCCTCTGCGTTTGCCTGTCGGGAATCCAGCTTTGGCTTGGGGCCACTATGGGAGGCTGTTCTCCAGAAATGCTTTCGAACTGGTTGAGTGAGTGAGGGCTCCAGTCAGAAAGACTCATTCATGCTGAAAACAAGGAGGCCTTTTAAGGCAAATTAGCCCTTCTCTTGGTTTGATTGACTCAACATTTCTCCACCGGTTAACTCTTCTCTGATGTAGAGAAAAAAATCTGTTCTGATTGTCCTTAATTTCCTGGATTTATGACGAAACAGAGACTTGGTCATCACAAACTTTGACCCCTCACAATTTTGTTAGATGTTTCTCACATGGTACACAATTTGTAAAAACAAACAACCTTGAAGTTTCATTCTAGTCCTCTTTTGATCTGGTTATGAAGTGTTCCCAGTGGTCCTTTAATTAGGATTATGCCATTTTTAGCCAAAATCTGAAAACCTTCATCATTTCCTAGGACCGTTTCTGCAGAGCAGCAGGAGTTCATTAGAATTCACCTCTGAGCTGTGGGCGGGACTGTTGGTGCAGAGCAACCCTGCCCCTCTATCCTCCCCGTTGCTGAGAGCTTGGAACACGTCTATGGCTTGGAGCTGGGAAATTGTGGCCCTTCCAGTGTTTTTTCCACGTCACAAATAAGATTTTTTTTTAAATGCACTTTTTGCCCTGATTTTACAAGAATTTGTATAAAGAAATACTCAGAAATACAACTTTACTTTTCCTAATACGTACATGTCCCCCATCATTAGAAAAAGGCCACAAGAACATGTTAAAAAAACACCAAAAGCACTTTTCTTCTTTTCTTATAGTGGGTCTTTAAAACTGGTTAAAGCAACTAAAACAGATTTACTGTGCAGGTTTCTATCCATGAAGCTGTCTCAGCCTTTGTTTGAACAAACCAAACTTCTAAATCTGTCACAGACGCCGAACAAACATGAACTGATGCTTCGTTTGACCTTTCCATAGTGGAGTCCCTTTTTGATCTGCAGATGTTTGTACCAAGATCACCAACTCATGAGGGGCAGTCTGTGGGAACTTCTCATGAGGCTATTTTTGGAGCTATTTCCAATCAGAAAATCGCCTTCTTTTTTTCTCAGCTGATGTAAATCAGGAAAAGTGGGGCTTTTTTGGGCATTTTACATGTTTTAGACGATTACTGACCTAAAATTGCATGTTTGTTCCACAAAACATACAATGAAATGTATTCAGAGATTTGGGTAGACAACAGCCTCGGTTTATTCTTTGTGCAGAGAGGTTTTTAGTCCTTGTCATTTTGTGCAGTCACATATCTGCAGCTCATCTGTAAGACCTTTCAGGGGCTGATGGGAATCAGCATTGCTGTTCATTTGTGAACTCTGCTGGGACTCCGTCAGACGCTGTAATTGGGCAGGCTAGGTATTGATTGACACATTTGGGAGCTCCGGACTAGCAGCTGTGATCTTTTTTTGTTTGTATTTCTGGGGGTTTTTTTCATGTGGAAGAGCAGGTCACGGAGGTTAGAGGAGGACATTAAGCGCTGGTGACATAAGAAGCCAGTGCAGCTTGTGGGCGTTCTGAAAAAGAGGAAAAAAAACCTCGCTGTCAAAGTGTGTGGGGTGGAAAAGAGAAATGACAGCATCGCTTGGATGATCTGTCCGTCCCTTTCTACGTGATGAGTCTGCACACTGTTGTTTGTACCTACACGCTTTTCTTTTGAAGACGTCAAACACACTGGGTGTGACGTGCAGATCATGCTTGAGTCTCTTTAAACATTAGAATTAGAAACGCATTCCTCACATTTTTGTCACGTTCTTAGAAGTTGGGTGACAAGGTGTCATCCCAAAGCAGTGACTCATGCAGGATCACGGCGCTGGGGTTCAGTCAGCTGCTGACATGGCCTGCTCTCATTACCGCACGGGCCACTGAGCATGCTCAGATCATGCCAAGAGCTTATCTTGTCCTGCTGGTCAAATGAAAGGAGCATGCTGGGGAGCACGGAGGAAATGTGCATTTTTCATGAGACACATGAAGTGGAGTGACAGGAATGAGTGTCGTCATTGGGTTTCCTGTTTTCCTGGTTTCGAGAGACTTATTTTTGTTGCTTATGTTTCCTTAAAGTCAGCTAAAAATGAGCTCATTCAGTTTAGTGCCTTGCTAAAGGACACTTTAACATGGACAGAGCAGGAAGCAAAGCTGTGACTTTCCAATCAGAGGTTCACCCTCCTACATGTTCACATATTAAACATACCTTGATTGAGGTTAAGAATAAATGTATTGCAAGAGAGGTAAGAAAATGACCTAAAAGGGTGAATCAAAACCAAATAATTTATTATTTCTTTACCACAAATCTGAAGTACCAGGAGAAATCTCTTTTTTTTTTGCTGAAAAAGAATTTCTGTGTTCAAACGTGAAATATTGATGTGAATTTGCGACTTCAGTATTGATTTGACTCATGCGTAGCATTTAATTTCAATCACTCAGCTCTGTCTTCTTGGTTATGTAACGTTTTTTTTGCCTCACTTTGAGATTGTTTGCTTTTTTTATGCTGATCCTGAATTATTTGTTGTTTCGTCCTTAGAACAACTTCTAAATCCTCAATTTCCAGCTCATACATTTTATTAGGAAAACATTGTTGAGACGAGCTAAATTACTCTTGAAAATGGATTTAAAGATCTTTTTTTTTTCTTGCTTGTATCTGACCGCAGTATCTACAGCATAAATGTCAGATTCCTTGGCCACCAATTGTCCCGTTTCTCACAGGGTTTTGTGTATCCTTTGATTGTGTTGCCTATTCCAAAACCTGAGCTCAGTGTTCCAGTTTTTTTAGATTTGTTTCTAACAAATGTG
The DNA here is from genome assembly GCA_037389245.1 of Oryzias sinensis. NCBI lineage: Eukaryota > Metazoa > Chordata > Actinopteri > Beloniformes > Adrianichthyidae > Oryzias > Oryzias sinensis. The sequence goes on from CM074499.1 coordinate 1,817,396, forward strand.
TTGTGGAAAGAAAGTGACTTTAGTAATCGTTGTAAATAATAAACACAAATTCATTATTGAAGCATTTGGAAAACCTTGGTATTTAAATAATTATGTAAAGTGTATGAAAGCCTGGTTAATTTTTGCACTCTAACAACCTCTTACTAACACCGACCTGCATTAGAGAATAGTTTGATGTTAATTTAATTTTAAGACTCAAACATCTGCATGGCGATAAACTCGTGTCCTGCAAGATTTCCTGGTTGTGGTTTGGTTAAAGAGACTTTTGGAGATAAAACTGCAAACAACATTTCTCCCTTTGGATTATAAAAAAGCATCTGCTAAACAAGTAAATGTTTCTCCTTGTCAGGAAAATGGGTCTCATCTGTGGTGTGACTAAACACGCAGTTTTTACCAGGCCTTTCCGCTTCTGCATTATTGTGCGAGTGACAGAGAGTCATGATTCTTTGCTAATTGACTATTAAAAGAGGACAGGAGCCAATCAGGAGAGACGCATCTGGCCTCTTTGAGGAGCCTCCGACTAACATGCGCATTATCACGCGAATAGGCAGCCGACTGATTAAAGAGGTGTGACTTAGCATGTTAATACTGGCCCCTATTTCCATTATTTATGAATAGAAGGAAAGTCATCTTTAATTAGGGCGACCCTGCCATTCAACGAGGGCGTTAAAGGTTATTTTGCTGCCACTTAGTGAAAAGTGATCTTATTTTTTTTTGGTGTCTAATGATGTTTTATATTTTTATCGATGTCCCAAAGTTGGATTATTTTGTTTATTTTTGTTTTTATGAATCAACTTGTGCTTTGGGACATTCAAGCTGAGATTTGGTTCGTTTTACTGCACATTAGCAGGGATGCATGCAAAATGCATGAGACTGTATTTAATAAGCAAAATGTATTAAGAATCAGACTGCAGATTATTAATAATTAACTTCTCCGCCGTGAACATTTTAGTCCTTTTCCCGTCCTTGTTCTTCCACCACGGTTTCATCTCCTCCTCCCACTTTTTGGGGGGGAACTTGTCCTTGAACGCCGGCCAGCCCTTTAATGACTGCTGTTACAGGGGAAGTGCTGAGGCGACGGTGAATCTCGAAGGACAAGGTCTCCCTCCTCCCTTCCTGCTATTCTCTGCTTCACGTGGTAACTTTGGCATCCAAGAAACTGGTTGGTGCAGTGACAGCAGCGGCGGCGGCGGCAGCAGCAGGTATGCGGAGCGTTTCAGGCGTAAACACAGACATGGGCTTGCCCGCCAACAGGGAGGTTTGTGTCTGAGGACAGAAAACTGAGACGTGAGCTTGATGGTGAGAGGAGGGCATGAGATGGACAAATACCGAGTGGCGGGCAGCGTGGGGAAACCCCAGCTGACCTTGAGGAGACAACTTAGAGGTAAACGTTTCAATTTTTTAGGAGCTTAAAGGTCGAAAAAGGTTAAAAACACGTCTGAGGAGTTTGATGACTCTTTTTATGAATGCATCACTAAAATATGTCTCACAACTTTCTTGAAAAAAAAATGGGATTGTTATCACTTAACCTCTGCCCTAACCTCTCATTTTTAAATCGGAAGCTAAATTTAAACGTTAAATCCAGGATATTTTTACTAAAACTTTTTTGTGTTGAATTTTTATCAGAACTTCTTGAAGTTTGGAGACAGAACTTTAAATTTTAAATATGTTTTGCAAGATATTTGATGTCCTCTTCAGGAGTTGTTGAGAATATTTTCTGTATGATTAAATACTTTCCTTTTTTTTCTTTCTCTTTCCAATCATGTCTGAGAATCTAAAGATTGTCACAGCTCTTTAACACCCCTATAGAAAACAGGAGATGATTGGATGTGTCAAAAACACAACTTTAGATAAGAGGAAACCTTTAAAGGCTCGGTTGAACTTGTGAATCGGCCAACCTTTGATGTGCTTTTCAGTAAAAACGCCAGAACAGTCTGATTACAAAGCTGAATGCATGCTTACATTTCATCTGCAGAGTAAATCTGTAATCTCAATGATGAGTTTTAGACACAAAGGATCGAACAGAAATCATACATTTATCATATTTCGTGACATTTAATGAGTCTGTAATTATCACTTTAAAGGTAACATTTTTAGATGCCAGTTTTTGTTTGCAGCTTTCACTTTTGCAACTGAAAATGAATGAATGAATTAGAAATTCTGAAAGCTTTCCTGTGAGAAAATGTAAAAAATAGTTTCATTTTCATTTCAGTCACTTTGCTGCTTTAAGAAAACATGACTTTTATGAGTTCATAGATCTGGTATGGTTTATTTTCTACATCAACAAAGAAAAAGTGAGACATCTTCGTACATGCATATTAGGTAAATAAAATATGTTTTTTAATATAATTTGGTTTTTAAAATCCATGATCATTTCTGCAGCCTACTTGAACGACCTGTTAAGATTACCAAATGTTCTTAAAATGGACAAACTACCTAATTTTAACTATTGTTTTTATTCTTATATAATTTCCAAAAATTGAGTCAGAATTTAGTCTTAATTGTTTAACCATCGTGAAATAATGTTTTGTCTAAGCTTAAAATTGCATTTTGGTTTGTGAATCAGTAGCATATGAAAAAAAGCGGTTTAAGAGCTTGTGTATAGGCGTAGAAAATACTGCGCAAAGCTCCTGCTCTGCTCCCATTCTGATCATCACCGTCAGACAAACAGATCCATGAAGCGTCTCTGTTTTTCGTCTGAGCGCTGGAATCTGGATCCTAAACTGGGCCAAGTTCCATCATTTCTGCTGCACGCTAATGTTGAATTGGGCCAGCAAGCTGGTGGGAGAGCATGCAAACAGAGGGAGGAGAAGGGGAAGGGGGGGCACAACTGGGGCGATGAACTCCTGCCGCTCTGCAGAAACTATACTTACCGCATTTTTACCTTCAGCTAAAATGGCATAATTAACTTGATTCAAGACGCTTTTTTTTTAACAGATCAAAGTGGAACTTTGAAAGAAAGAAAGTTCATTCTTTGCTCTTTGTTTGATGAACTTTTTCCAAATATGAGGATTGCCAGGCTCCGCTACAAGATTATGAGTTATGTAATAAAAAGGAGGAAACAGGAAGCAGCTGAGCCGCTCAGCCAAACGTAAAGTTTGTTTAGCGGCTCCTGCCGTCGAAGCGTGTGGATAGGATCACCGTCGGCTCTTGCACAGTGTGTGGCATCTTCTTCTTTGTGCGTTTCAGCGCTGACATGGTAACACATCCCCCACGTTGAGAAACAATAGGCCTCGTAGAGGACCGGGTTGGAGGAGAAGTTGGGCAGGGGTTAATGTCTGCTTTGTACATGCGCTGATAAGATGCTTAAATGTTCTCTTTTTAATTTCATAGAGGAACTTGTGAGGATTGTAAATAAGTTTATGTGTATCTTTTGTGTCAGAACAGCAGGCAGACCCGTCATCGGGGGCCCAGATGGTGCGTGAAAAAACCTTTTTAAATCCCTCAAGCAGAATATATTTAACCTCAGACGGACACGTATAATTACAGTCCATACTTCCAACTGACAGTCCCCCCCCCCACTCACAAACACTCTCTGATGGAGTCCACTTTGCTTTTATCCTCACTACATCAGCTTAGTCAGCTCTGGTGTTACTGACGCTGGTATAAGGCCTGATGGGGGGGTGATCCGGAAGTGTGAGGACTTTAAAACAAGTCATTGGTTCCATTTTTCAAATTACTTGTTTTATTTTTAATTTTAGTTGAAGTAGCATTTTTGTTTTTTTTTCATGCAGAAATGAACTAATAATTCTGTTCTGGGTCAGTTTCACTACTTAATCAAACTACTGCACCAGGATGTAAGTAGAATGAAAACTGGCTCATTTGAAGGTTGTTCGGAGTTAGCTGTTCTGCACTGTTTTATTCCAAAGTCACAGGAGAAACTCTTTAAGCTGCAGCAAAACCATCTCCAGCTGGGAATGTTTCCTCTTTAAAGACACCTTGCATGTAAACATCCACTATTTTCAGAGGAATTGTTGTTTATGGCATAAAAAGCAGATGCACTGCATCATCATTTAATCAATCTTAGTCCAGTTTAGTGTTAAGTCTGAGTTAGATTTACTTAATTTTTGAATAAATTAGACACTTTGGTTGATTACATTTTTCCATGATGATGATTAAGGTCTGAAACTCGCCTTCTAGTCATTTGGTGTTACGTTTTTTGGTTGTTATCCTCTATTGTTTTTGCTTTTTGGCTCTATGTTCTTTTTATTTTCATTTTTGTTACTTTGCTAATTTAATTTATGTGAAAGAAAAAAAGTGAAATTGAGAGAAATTGGGCTTGATTGATTTGTTTATTTCAGGATTTTCAGCAATATAAACAATTTAAGAAATATATTGTATGTTTTATATATATACTATAAATAAATATATATTCAAATGTTTCAAATATTATTTCATTTTTAAAAATAAATAAAATAAAAATGTAATCTTTTTGACATTATATTGCATTTCTGCACTTACATTAAAGTTATTAATACTTTTTCAAAGTCTAAATTATACATCAAGAAACAAAGATAAACCTCTTCAAATCAAATCAAACTTTATTTGTATAAAACTTTTTCAACCAGTTTTACTTAAAGTGCTTTACGTAAAACATAATAAAAAACCTCCGACTCAAGTTCACAAAATATTCTAGCACTGGACCCCCCCCAGACCAAAATAAGAGCAGGACCTGGGAGAGACCATTCCAGTCACAAACACTGGAGTTATAACTAACATGTAAAATAAATAAAATAAAGAAAAGTTCAAACAGATAAGTAGATAAATGAACATTAATAGACAGATACAGATCAGTGAAAGTGAATAAAAGAAATCAAACGAGTAAAAAGAGAAAAAATAATGTAAAAATCAAATAAATTATTATTAGAAGGTATTAGAACACTATTCCAGACATCACACGATGTGCAATAAATATGTTAATGTGGTTAAAAAGGCTTTGTCTACTTTTTTTTGCATTTGTTTTTTTAAAAGTTTAGCTATAACATTTCTGGTTGAACATTTTAAAAAGCAAAACGAATATGTACTGCAGTTTTTTTCATGTCATGTATGTCTTCACCTTTTGTATCTCTGTTGTTTTGAATGTCTTTTTCTGAATCGGTTCTGGTTCTGCTGTTGTGAAGCTCTGACCCACGCTGCCTTCCTGCCTGAAATCTGTCTCCTTTCGTTTTTTCCTCATGGTCTGCTCTGGTGAGAGAAACCAGGTCAGCTGGTCAACCAGGTCAACCAGGAGGCTGGACCAGGAGCTGGCCGTGATTTTTCCAAACGCTCGCAAACTAAAGAATCCAATAAATGATCAGTTGTTTTCTTTTTTTTTCTTTTTTTGCAAGGATTGATGCATTTCTCCAAACTCCGTTTACCCTGGACCATTTTTATCAGACAGCATGGTTTGTGGATCATGTCATTCTCATGAGGATATTATTGTTTTTCCAGCCTCAACTATATACTTTTCTCTTTAATCTTTTATGTGCATAATGAGAACATATCACAGATATGCTAATGAGGGTTTCTGTCTCAAAGGACTGGAGTGTAAATGTAAATCTTTTCATTTCTAAATAAAAACAAGCCTGCAGCACACAATTTTGGGTTTTCTGAATTGACTTTAAGCACTCACACGATTTCTAATCCCATAGTTTTTCATGCTGCATGACGCATAACTGCCTCTTCTGTTTTTCGCAGCGAGAAGAGGCAAAACTCCCTGTTTCCAGACCAGAAGTGCAGAGGACGAGACCTGTGTGGCCGTCAAAATCGAGCAGTCTTTAGGTAAGCATCGACTCTTCTCTGTTCGTGTTTTTATACTGTTCTAAGCCCTTTGTCTCATTTTAATGTTCTAGTCGGTTCTCCTCGTGAACCAGAATCTGGAGGCTTGTTTAGATTCACTCATTTGGTTCTTAGTGAGGGAGATACTGTATAATTCAATTGAAAAATGTTTATTTTAAAAATAATGAAAACATCAGCTCATATGTGTGAAGTAAAGGTCACTTTAGTGTCTGAATAGGTTCTAAATTTAATATATCACCACTTTGGTTCCTTTTTTTTTCTTTTGCTCACTTTATCTTCAATCTTCTCCAATATTCCACGGCACTCTGTAATCATTTTTATGAATTTCTTCTCTTTCCTGTATTTATGGTCCATTTATTTTATTCCTCTTTTTTCCTCATTCTTCCCCTTTTCCTAGTCTAGTATCTTTCTTTTCTCACAAATGTAACTATTTGATGGTGGCTCTGTGGTTCTCTTTCTCCTGGTTCCTTCTCTTTTAGATATTGTCCTAACATGTCCCTCCTCTCGGAGGTCTTATTTGGTCTGTTTTTAAATTTAAAGTGAATAAAAGTGAATTATCGTGTGTGTGAAGCAGAAAAACCGGACAGTAATGCACTGAATGATCAGGGAGGGAGGCGATAGAAAACTAAAATATATTGGTTTGCATCACCTTCTAAAATAACTTAAACATTTACAGAATGGTGTAAAATCTCTAAGCAAGTCTAAAAAATGACAGTGAACAAAGAAGGCTTTCAAAAGTATTAACAAATAGAATGTTTTATCACAAAATACAATGTGGACCAACAAACCAAACAACAGAAGTCTGTGTTTCTACCTTTTCCCTTCAAACCAGCATCAATTTGTAGAGGCTCGTCTGCACAAATTCAAGAATTTTGTAGAATTGTGGGACTGTAGTCAGGTGTATCATCAACTAGTCGTAAAGAATCCGTGCAAAAACTCACGGGGATTAAATTCTGGCCATGAACCTGAACAGAACCGGTGTGTTGGAGGCTTCCAACTGGGTAAGGAAGAACCAAAAATGAGGCCGTGAAAGACCGCTTTATGTCATGGAAACGATGAGCAAAGCAACGAAACACGCAAGTATCTCCCAGACTAAGGTTACAAGCTTCAAGGTCGGCAGCAGATCAAAGACGCATCAAGCTCAGAGACCAGCAGGACTCATTCATCCACTGTCAGGACAGCGGATGAATAGCGGCTGGGTAGCTCGGTTGGTAAGGTGGGAAGCTACCATGCAGGAAACCAGGGTTCGATTGAGCAATGGTACTGGGGGCAATTACCATATCAATGGCGAGCAGTTAACATCACCCAGTGAGGGTCCTCAGGCAAGACCCTTAACGCTACTGCCTCCCGAGCGCGGTTTCGGCTGCAGCTCACCGCTCCCCAAGGGGATGGGTCAAATGCGGAGAAAGAATTTCCCTTCGTGGGATAAAATACAGTGTATAAAAAAAATAAAATAAAAAAAAAAGGAGAAGTCTGATCAGAAGTGTCAACCAGATCTCTGTAAATGGAGATTTGGTTGTTCTCAGTGCTGAAAGATACTTACCCATCATGCAACACCGCGAGGGAGGCGCAGGATCTTCTGCAGCAGTACAACGACCCCAAACATCCAACCGGAAGGTATCTTCAGCGTGAAGAAGGCCGAGACGTACTGGGAGTGGCCTGATCTGAGAATCGTGGAGTGAAGATGCAGAAGGACCTTCATCCACAGAAGATCTGTTGTTTTTTCCATCTCCAGGATGTTTGAGCCAAGATCTTTCAGTAACTGTGCAGGCGTACCGAGAAGAACTGATGCTGTTTGAGAACAAAGCTAGAAAATCCCAAATTATTTTAATTCAGATTTCTCTTTTATTTATTTACTGCAATTTCCTGATTGATAAAAAACTAATGATCAAGACGTTTATTTCAGAAACCTTTTTGTTTACAGCCTTTTTTTTTTACGATCTTTTGCACAATGCTGTATCTTTCCTATTATCTTAGAAATAACCTTTGAGGTGTATTTTTATCTTTTGTCAACTATTTAATCAGACACCAAACTTAGACACGTTTACTTTAAACTGATTTCAACCTGAAAGATTACAGATAAACTTCAAAGTCTTCCTTTAAAGTAAGTATTGCATTCATAGGTGAGAGTGAAAACAAAACAGAGCTGCAACAATCTGAGAATTTTCTGAGGAAGCCGTTTGGGATCTATTCACCTTTCATCGCTCTCTGCCTAACGAGATGCAAACGCAGGTGCTTTGGGGGTGCTTTACATTAAACGTAAGGATCAGGTGTGTGATCTGGAGCACTGAAGAGGACACTTTGGTGCAGGAATTTGCTCTGGTTTTACTGGTTTTCACCGAGACCGTGTTCTGCATTCCTGAACCTGCTGCTTGACTGAGCACGTTTGATGCCTGATGAGGGATCAATGCACCGTGTGGCTGACAGAAGAGTTGTGTCAGGACAGGAGGTGGCTGTGTTTGTGTGTTTAATCGCACAATAGTGTAAGGTTGGTGTGAACTAACGAGCAGCTCCTCAAAAGGACGAGCGCTGTGAAACAAAGCTGTCACACGCTGCAGCACAGCAGCACAGAAAATAGAGAAGCGGGGGTTGCAGTTCCCTCTGATGACTTCTGCAAACGGAGCGTTTCTTCTCGGCGCTGAACTCTCTCTGCATCTGCTCTGGTGTAGCTTCTCGATGCGTTTGTGGTCTGATGATGTTGTAGTCCGCCATTTTTTTATGTATTTTTCGTCTCTGTTCATGTTTGCAGAAGAACTGTGCCAGAGGAGGTGATGAAAATAGCTTTTAGATCTTTCTCAGATGTGACACTGACAGCTCTTCCTGTTGTGTTTGTCAACCTAACAACAACTGAGTGATGGTTGACATGAACTCAAGTTGCCATGTCAACCATAGGACCATCATCAAAACCTTTTCAGGGTTCTCTTTTGGCGTTTGAACAGGCGAGCACCTCCTCTAAACGGGTACATTTACAAAGACCCGAATCCCCGATGTACTTGATTACTTTGCTGGGTATTGAAACGTGAAAAAAAATCAGCAGGTCCCGTCAGAATGAGATGCATCTGTGGTTGTGTCTGCGCTCTAAAGAGGCTTCAATGAGGGGGGAGTGAATGAGAGGGAAGGAGGGAGGAGTCTTGCTGTTTGGTGAATCTACATGCAGAGCTGAGTTAGTTCCCAAGCCTTTCAGAAGCATCAGTGAATGCAGCTTTTCTTTCCAACACGGTGAGTGCCATTGATCATTTGATTCCTAGATTTGTCTTCTGGGGGCTTTTTTGGACTTGTTCCTTGTCACGCATAGATTTAGTTCATTTCTTCCTTTTTTTCTTTTTGCTAAAACATGTCGGTGTTGATCTTCTGTAAAAGTTTGAACAAATTTCCAGTCGGCTGCTTACCTCGCTGCTCGCTTCTCTGTGAAGGCGATGCTGCTGCATGGTTCTGGTATAGGACACTTTTTTTTAAGGAAAAGGTTGCTTGTTATGGGAGGTATAACTGTAGATTTGGCAGGTATGTCTGACCCGCTGGCTGGGTGGAAACGCACAGACAGACAGGTGTGTCTTTTATTTTTCACCTGGCTAGATCACATAATGTCACACTTTAACCAGAAAGTCCTTGAAGGCGGGGCAGCAGTGTAGGTGAGCCAAAGGACAGGTTTGGTGAGCTTGTTTGGTTACATAATCAATTTATCTGAAAATTCTCTCCAACATTTTACCCCAATTTCAAGAACCTTTGCATCTTTTTGATACTTTTCTGGATTTGTATTATTTCTGAACTGGGATTAAATAAAATCCTGTATTCATGGGTTGACTAGGATGTTTAAGGCTTTTCTTAAGGTCATTTTTCTGGAAGATAAAAAGCTTTTATTTAACCTGATTGGGATCCTCTGTTTCTGATGGGTTCCTCTCAAATCACCTGGAAAAATGACAGATTTCAGGTCATAAAAGAAAAGAAAAGCCTTCTTCCTTAATGGAAACCTCAAACATCTGGAACTTAAAAAAAAAATTCCCTTATAAGGCCAGAAAAGATAAAGAACTTTAACAATAAACTCATCCCAGTAACAATCAGAAGTAAGCTTGTCTGCATCTCTGGTTATCCAAAAATCCTCAGATATGTACTTTAATTCCTGAAACCTATTACTGAAAAACATTTTCTTAAAGTTTAAGGAACCCTCCTAATGTATGAACCACAAATATGCAGATCTTGCTGTGCATGAAGCACAAACAGGCTATTTTTGACTTTAGTTTGGATGAGTTTCTATTTTCGGACATGCTTGTTTTTTACTGAATTGATGCATTCCTTTAGCCTTCGCTCACAAGCCTGCAGGCGATTGTTGTGCGACAGAATCTGGAGTTTTATGAGAGAAAAACTCCACTGACCACGCAGAAACTTAAAGTTATGTACCTTATTTTGTATTTTGTTTTTTATTACTGCACTCAAACGGAAATACGCAGTTCTGCTTTTGATAAAAATGACATCTAACTGACGCAAAATACTTTCCATCTCTGAGCTGCTCAAATGGACTGTCCCAAGATTGGAGGTAAATGTTTGAATTTATGGAAGTAAATCCTTTCAAGCTCGAAGCACGCCGCACTGAGGGTTTGCAGCTTTAGGGGAGATTTAAATGCATTTATGTCCCTGCTATAGCTTTAACATCTTACTGACATGAAGGGGGAGAACTTTCACGTTTTGGTTTGGAAAAAGAGCAAAACCATGTCTCAATTTATCTGTCGGAGGGATTATGCGCACCTGGTTGAGGCGTGGGAGCGTCTGGGGACGTGAACGGTCACTCCTTCACAAGCCGCTCTGCTGTTTTCATCTGCAGGACTCCCTCCTTATCGCTCCTAAGTGTTTCTGCAGGGAAGAGGCTAGCTGCCTGTAATTTACTGTACACAGCGGCGCAGCATGTCTTCCTGAATATAAGTGTGTTTCCAGATGCAGCAGCTTTTAATTCTGAGGTGACGTCTAAGGCACTATGTACTCCACACTCCATATGTCAGAATTTCAGCCTTATCTTGATCTTAAAGAGACTGTTTCTTTCTTTTATGATACTTATAGCCTTACACCGGGATTTATTATTTGTTGACTGGAACAACTTTTTGTTTGCTCCTCCTAGGAACATGAAGTTAGCGATGCTGAACCCTCCTTGACCCCAAATTGAATGAGGTCAAAACCAAAACTGTCTTAATTGGTTGAATGCTTTATAGCATTGTTTTCCTGTTAGTCTTTATTTATGTTTTTATTTAATTTCTGTATTATAGTATCTTCTACTATTTTTTGGCACTTAGCTCCTACAATTTTTCAGCTGTTTTAACCATTAGTTTATTCAAATGTTCAGCTCTTTCAGCTTTTTCCAGTTATAACTTTTCATCCTTCAAATCCTTGAACTTTTCAAGATATTCCAGGATTTCCAGGATTTTTGCCTCCATTGAAACACATGAGGAATCCTTGGTGCAGAAGCTCGCTGGTTCAAGTCCCGGCTTTAGCATTTTTCAAAAAAATATCTTTGTTGTTGTTGTGCTGTTTTCACTTTAGTTATGGTCAACTTTGATCATTTCTTTATTTAATTTTTTTATTTGCCATTTATTACCCTTTAAGTTTCATTTTCAGTTAGCATTTTTCTTCTGGAAATGCAGCTCCTCCTAGTTTGGCTTTAGAGATTCAACCCGTCATCTCCTCAGGGCGCAGAATCCCTGATCGGCAGGAAATTCACGCCGTAAGTGACTCGTTCAAATCTTCAGATGAAAGCATTTCACCTTTGTGGACACTGGAAACATATTTACTCAAAAACACTGCTGAAAAACTTGTAGCTTAACTCACAGAAGCAAAGGTCCATTCTCAGAATTACTTGACAGCGGTGGCTGCAGTCAAACAAAGCTTCTTTAGTAGAAAAATGACGGTGTGAAGCTAGAATTTGCTATTCAGATTTATTCCTAAACCAGGCAGTGTTTTTGAAAGAACGAAAGATTCCAAAAGGACTATGAATCTGCATATGTGACTCTCTTCAAAGACCCACTCCAATGAAAACTGGTGTTTTGTTCCTGTAGCATTTTTCAGATGATGGAGGACATGGGTAGAGAAAATTAAGATTAAAATATTGCATTTCTGAATATTTATAAAAATGCAGTTTGAAAAATGTCATATTTGTGGCGCAGAAAATACACCAGGCTCCCTGCTCCACTCCATTCTGATGCTTTCTTTGTTTTCCTTGTCTGAGCCTGAATCTGGATCTAAGCTGGTTCATTATTGCCTCACCATTTTTATTTCACCTCTAATGTTAGCTTGGGGGGGTGTAAGGGGCTGCACGCCGGCGGGAGAGAGTGGAAACAGAAAGACTGGTGGTGCTACACACCAACAGTCTATCCACAACTCTGAGGTGAATTTCTAAAGAGCTCCTGCTGCTCTGCATGTCCTAGACATAGGTGTTTTTATTTTTAAAATTTTGTCTAAAAACAGCATCATCTTAATTAAAAGACCACTGAAAACGCTTTGACAATGGATCAGAAGATGATCAGAGTGGGACTTTAATGTCAAAAACACACGCTTTGAGCATCTTAAAAATGTAAGGAAATGTGGTGAAAGTGGAAGATAAATGTGCTTCTGTTTCTAATAAGTATATTTTAAAGCAGCAAATCAAGCATAAAAACTACGACAGTTCATCAGTTCATCAAAAGTTTCAGAATGGAATGTTTGACAAACAAAACTCTTTCTATTATTATAAATAATTATTTATTTTGACTAAATATGTGAAATAAAAACCTAAAATAAAAACATCATAGCTGCCTCAGGACTGTTATGATGGCGCTGCCTCCATGTCCCAGACATGATCGCACAAACCGATTGTTATGTAGGTCCTGGCTCGCATTATTCTCACGACCTGTTGCTGGTTGTTTTCCTGCGACGCCTTCGTGTGGCTCAGAGGGGAAGCCAACCGCCTAATCAAGAGCAATTTCTCAGGCAGCCCTCGTAATTAATTGGTTATTTTGGAGCCGTGTTTGGAACCAAACGCGGCGTGGGACTGTTTCCAGGCAGACAGCTCCTTGATCTGCTGTCTTTAATTATGGTCAGACTGTAAAAATAGAGACCGTGACCATATGATTTCTGTGGTTGTTTATTTCTCATTTTCCTCCGGTATTGGTAAGATAAAGATCAGTTGAGGAAAAATAAATACGGGGCACAGAGCAGCCTTTTTTCACCAACTAACACTTTTTTTTTTAAAGATGCTGCAGCTGGAGGACCACAATACACATACAAATACAATAAGTAAAGATTTATAAAAACTTAAAAACCCTAAGAACTCAAAGTTTACAAATATTTTTAGACAAAGATTTCATCAAGAAGCAAAGATCCCCTCCTAATGATTTCAAATCTTTCTTTCTGCATTTTTGTACTGAAATACTACTTAAAAGTAGTTACACCAAGGACCAGGAGCTGCTCCCCCACTGCAGCTCCTGGTCCTAGACTGCATTACTGCATGTAGTGCATTGATTTTTGCATCCAGCAGCAGAGCTTTTTGGTAAATTAGGGCCATTTATGGCTGGAAAATGGCTGGTTTAAAAAAAAAAGGGATCTAACATAATGACCATTATTTGTCACACTCGTGCACGGTGAGTTCAGAAAGAGGACGTTTGCTGTCATCACAAACACTCGCTGTCTTTGTCCGTTTCTACATTAAAGCGGTCATCCCTCTCTGTCCACACGCTTGTGTTGGGCCGTCCGTGGCCAGCTGTTGGTCTCACTGGTGCTGATGGCGTCCGAGCTGAAGCGTTCGGCGGGAAACCCTGGCTTTCTTTGGCTGGACGTAAACCTTTTGGGGACGAGAATCAAACTGAATTTTGTTCAGTTTCTCATCCGTCCTGTAGAGAAGTGTGCGCCGAAGCTTACCGCGGCTGTAATATTGGGAATTCAAAAAGAAATACTGTTGCATGTCTGCAGAATTAAAGCTTTTTTTTGCCGTATTTAAGCAAATAAGATGTCATTTGTCATTTTTTTTTTAACTTGTTTGAATAATTTGTGGCAAAAAAAAGTGATGAAAAAGTTCCTCCCAGGTGTCCCATCTTCTGTTCCGCTCTGACCTAATGTCCGTTTGCCTTTCAGCTCTCGGCAGCAGCAGCAGCCCGCTGTGCAAGCAGAGCAGTGTGCCCATTGTGCAGGCGTGCCTGAACCGGGCCACTGAGGCGTCCGCTAACAGGAGCAAGGCGAAGGTCAATGGAAGAGCTCCGAGCAGCAGGCCTCGGCTGCCGTCTAAACCTCAAGGTAGGGACGACGCTTCTGCGGATGCTGCAGAGCGAGAAGGTCACATGACCCCTTCTGGTTCACGTGTTAAAGTTCAGACATGCACAGACGTCTTATTAGGGGGTCTTGAGTGTGTTTACCGTTTCAATCTAAAAGCTAAGCAGATCGGTGAGCCTGGAGATCAATGAACCTCTTTTATGTGAGATGAGTTAATCATTGCACCGAGATAAGGCCGCATACCTCCATTCTTTCTTCTGCCTTAAGTCCACACAGGATTCAACTGCAAACAGTTCAGTTACATGTGCAGAGTTGGGCAACTTGTTTGTGAAACCATGGACGTTGAAGCCCTAAAGTGTCACTTGGGATGTGTTGTACTGCCCCCTTGTGCACCAGAAGTGATACTGTGGGGTAAATGTTTTCACTGTCTTCCCCGCAGTGCCTCCAAAGCCAGCATACCTCCTGAGCCCCGTGACGGCGCCAACCTCTTCTCCGCTGCGCGACGTCCACCCTCAACCGTCCAAGTCCAGAATGGAGGAGAGCGGAATCAAACCCGCGGCCACTACCCGAGAGAGAATCCGGGACAAACAGTCCAAGGTTTCGGATCTGATCAGCCGCTTTGAGGAGAACAGGTAGCGCCTCACTGTTTCGTGGCAAAGCTGGAGGAACTCTGTGCTTCTGCTGGGGATTTTGCACAATTAAACCGCAACCTGCTCCTCTGGTTAGATTTATCCAACAATCTGGACCAACAGCCTCTGTCATAATTTACCGGTTTTGCTCAACCGGCCTCCTCTACGTCACGTCAAGGCTTTTGCAACAAAGTGACCTTCCTCTGGTGAAGGAAAGGACCGGCAAACGTTTCTGACGTTTCGTGCTCCGAAGCGGAAGAGTTTGGATCCTCAGCTCTGACTGGTTGATTTTTTCTACAGATGAGAGCTGGGGGCGGGGATTAGTCTGTGCCTGACAAGCCAAGCTTTAGTGGGGGGGGCTGACAGGAGATTTGTTCAGGCGAGGTGACACACAGGTCACTTTCTGTAGGGAGATGAAGCCCAGGAGAGGGAGGTAGGGTGAACCTTTTTTTCCTCTAGATTCAATCATTTTTGTCCATTCGAACTCTTTAAATCTGACTTGATGTCGCCTCTAAAAATGTCAATAGACACAAAAATACCAATGTTTTCAAACCAGATTATTGTCAGCAGTAGAAGTGCTAAAAAAAAAATCTGTTTCCTTTCCCTCAAACTTTTCACATTCCCAGCTCCCGTCTGACTGAACATTTCAGAACTGGGTTAGTGATTTCAGCCTTTGAGTCCAAGTTGTTTGCGTGGATCGAGGTCAATCGCTGCGATCTGCTGCGTCGGTTTCATTCAGATGGTGTCGGGCTTGTGGGGATTACCCCTCTGGTGGTGCTGGAAGAGATAGAGGTGAGCAGAATTAGCCCACTAATGTACTAATCTGGTTCACATGGTAGTCTGTCACCCCGATGGTCACGCTGGAAGTGAAACTGCTCCTCACCGCCACGTCTGGAATGCCACCTGAGCCGTTTTGGGACGTTTAATCACAAACTCTGCTTCACTTTAACATCAAATGATGTCTGTCTGCAGCAAATCCTGGTATTGTTCTGTCCTGTGCAGAGGTGACGACATTTGGTTGGACATAGATAGAAGTCAGGCAGCTGTAAGCCCTGAAGTGATTCATCTGCTGAGTTCTTTGCGCCTGCTGCCGTTCTTCCTCTATTCATGCGAGCTTCCTGTTTTGTACCGCTTGTAACCCTGTATTACAGCAGAGCACGCTTCTTGCATCAGTACAGTTTAGATCACAGATAGGGGGGAATTGCCAGACATGGTGATAGTTTAAGAGCTTCAGATTGCAT
The DNA here is from genome assembly GCA_037389245.1 of Oryzias sinensis. NCBI lineage: Eukaryota > Metazoa > Chordata > Actinopteri > Beloniformes > Adrianichthyidae > Oryzias > Oryzias sinensis. The sequence continues at coordinate 1,833,267 of CM074499.1, forward strand.
TGGTTTTTCAGCAGAGCTGCGATGGGATGGCGTCTGTCGGCAACAGAGGCTGTTTGCTGTGAGGCGGGAGATCCGGAGAGTCACTCGCTGGGGAAACGGCTGCAGCGGCTGCGGCTACAGGATGTGGAGCAGCTGTATTTGCAATAGTGCCTTTTATCTCTATGTTGGCTCCATTTTTGGGCTGCAGATCGTACGTTCTTCTAATTATTTAACCCTTTTAGTTCAGCAGACAGAGAGAAAAAAAAGTTTAGTACCACAGTAGTACCTCTGTGGTTGAAAGTAGGGCAGTATATCGGTCTCTGGGACTTCACCTTATCCTGTTTGTCACTGGGGTTAGGCAGCAGGTCATGGAGATGTTTGTGCACCTCCCCGGCTTTATTTTTAACTCTCACACTCGTGCACTGAAGTATTCTGTAACACCGACAGAACGCTGTCTCGAGCAGATACTGTGCAGCCTCCTGTAGGGGAAGGTTTTACTCCTGTGCCGGTCTGACACACTTCCTCCTTTGCTTTTCTCTCTTCCTCCAGACACACAGACAACAAGCGAGACGGCTCCCCTGCCAAACCCGTCGGCAAGGCTGCCCACGTCGGCCCGGCTCCCCGTGCCCACCAGAGGACGGAGGCCAGCAGGATTCAGGAGAAATTCTCCCCTGCGCCGGCCTCAGCCCAGGATGCCCAGAAACCAGCGACTAACGGGGTGCTAGTGCAGACCAAGCAGGGCATGGAGCAGGAGGAGGAGAACCACGGCAGCCTGGAGATAACCACTGCAGGGCTTTTAAACGGAGATATGGGGTGCGCCGAACAGAGCGATGAACTTTCACCTCCACATGTGGAAAGGACTGTTTCAGAGAGGAACGCTGAGAACAACGCCGGGAATAAAGCCGAGACGGAGCAGAGGACAGAGGAAGCCAGCACCAACCATAATGTAGGTGTTTGTTTTCTCGTTCCTGCCCTGCATCATCATTTATCTGAATGTACATTTTCATACCCTGCATGTACGGCCTCTTTTGGTTCTCCTCCTGGTCTCTTTTTTTTAAGGTTTTAGAACATTTTAATTCCATCCATGTAAATTTTTAGGCTTAAGGGACAAACAGTCTGTGTGTCTGATTGATGTGCAGCTGTTGGAAACGTTGTGAGAACAAAGTCTGGACAGATGTTGAACACTTGAGCGTAATAGCGTGCTCTGGGGACCTCCCCCATGACAGCCAGCGGTGGCAGCTGTTGTCTGCAGGATAAAAATACCTCAGGGCTGAGAATGGTCGCTTGTTGCCTCGGCCTGAGGTTTATGCCACTAACCTGTGAAAACAGCCTCCCTCTATTGTGATCCAAACTGGGTGGTTTTGTCTGGGCTTTGAGTGGCTGTATTTCCCTGTTCAATTAGCATTCAGTAACTCAACTAACAATGTGGTTAAGCAAATTTAAAAATGACTTTTTAAGCGCCTACGGTCTACTTCTGCAGGAGCTGAAAGGCGTGCAGGCTAATGAAGAGTATAAGGAAGTAAAAAGCTGAAAAAAAAATCTACTGTTCGACAAAACATTGTAAGACCACTATTGATTTAAAAAAACACGTGTATTTGTCTGATGATGGAGGACAAATGTAAAGAAAATGAAGCCTAAAATCACATTTCTGAGTATTTCTTTATTCAAATAGTTGTGAAATCAGGAGCTGACGCAAAAAACATTTTGAAAAAGGGTCGTGTTTGTGACATAGAACATACGCAGGGCGGCTATAAGCTTCCAGTCTTTTCCTGTCTCTCCTGCCGCTCTGCAGAAGCTTTGTCCTAGAAAACGACACAGTCTTCTAGATTAGAAGACCACTGGGAACGCTTTTACAACAGATCAAAGGATGATCAGAGTGGGACTTTAGGTTTTATATGTCCAACATAATTTACAAAAAGTCTTGTTCTGATTTTGCACCACAACAGAAGCAGCAAAAAATGGTTTTCCAAGCAAAATTCTCCGATTATTAATCGCAGACATTACCCACAAGTCATTTGGGGAGTGTAAAAGCACGCCTCAGCCCTGCTTTATGATCCAGCTAACATAGTTTTTCCTTTAATCAGACACTCTGACTCTCATGTACGTGTTGAATGGCAGCGTTGCTTACATTTTAATCCCAGCCGCCCAGAAAACATGTTTCATGTGAAGCAAAGATTATTCTATGACACATCTTGGTCTGTTTTTAGCTTCATATATTTAGCCTCTGATGATCAAAGTGCTGATAAACGTTTAATTTTGTAAAAGTGTAGATCAGATCATCAGACACGTACAAAGGGACTTTAGCAGAACATTGTAAATGCATGTTGCTAACAAATTAGAGGAAGTGTGGGTCTGGCTGCTCTCAGGTCACTGGAATCAGTCTTTTAGAGGAACGTGTGGTCATGCATGAGCTCTCCTGTATAATCACAGTGAGACACTAAGAGGAAAGGTTGGTGTTCTTTCCAAAGAAAAAGTTTGAACGATTTATCAGACAGGACGGGCTGTCCCTGTCGAAATACTAGATCAATGTTCAAATGTTTCAAATTTACACCGTTTAAAATATAGATTTATTTAAGTTTTCGTCCAAAAATGATGAAAAACAGTTTTCCTTTGACTGGCAGAACTTCCAGGGAGTAAATGAGGAATTCTTCCTTAGAGACTACCAGGGAAAATGCCTTAAAAGTCAACCTTAGGAGACAACTGTCGATGAATTGGATGAATGAGTGCAACCTTTTCAGTGAACTTCTATTCCATGAGTATTACGGTAAGTTGTTTGCTGGGATATTTTTTTTACCCCAAATTAAATCTGTTATTTTCTTTTTATAAATGCATCACACATGCATTTCCTATTAAACAGATACATTGAGTGAAGGGCATTCAAAAAATATATTTTTTCTCTAATTTCTTGGTAATGGTTTACTTTTTATTGTCTATAAAGGACGGTTGGCACAAATAAAAGTACTGTCTTTCTGTATTCTGAATGTGATATCGAAGCATTTCATCCACTGGCACAAACTGTGCAGCTCCAACTACACCTTCTACAGTTATTGTCCATAATTTCATGTCCATTCAAGTCCAGTAAGGTTTAGGATTACTGCAAACCTTTTCCTCTTAAAGGACGTCGTAACTGTAAAAGTGATGGAGGAGGACTTACTGAAGATTGGGGGGGGGCTGGTCATCAAAAGCCCCCACTGAGGTTGTCGTGTGTGCCGGTGCTACCACTCGCACCCACAATGACCGATCAGCCACTGAGATGCTTTTGCTAAATGCTCTTTGGCTTCAGTCTGGTGTCTGAAGGCTTCATGTTGCAGCTCAGAATGCAAAGTTTCACTTTTGCTTCTTGGGCATTTGTGGGTCGGTGAACGTATAAATAACCACTTTAGCTTCGAGAGTTCAGTGGGCCGTCGTTCGTTTGGGCAGCCGGGCTGAGACGTGTGTCAGTCAAAGCAGACAGATGAACAGAGCAGAGAATGAATCACTTTCAGGGAATGAAAACGGTGAAGGTTTTATTACGTCATTGAGAAAAGCTTTTAACATATTGCTTTCTTTCTTTGTTCTACTTTTTACTTTTTTAAATTCTGTGATTCCACTGCAACTTTCATTGTTCAGTCTGAGCAAAATCTGGAAGAATAAAATCTAGAATTTTTACTTTAAACAGTCCAGAAGAAAAGAAATAGTGCAAAGTTTGATAAGTTTAATACAAATTTTCCTTGCGTGTCCAGAGGAGGCTGCTTCTTCACCTCAGTTCATGCCTGCATTTTGAGCAGCGACCTTTGAAGGTTTTGTTGGTCTTCAGCTTTGAAACTCTGGTGCTCTGGAGTTCACTTTCTCTAAAACAGGAACTTGGAAGTGGTCCTTTTTACCAACAACAGTTGTGGTCCAGAACACTTCTTTCAGGAAACTGAATTTCTATTCTGCTCTCAGTTAAGCAGAAAAGGATCAGAGTCGCAAACGACTGAAACTCTTTAGGTTTGCTGCAGGGCTCCAGACTGCGACCAATTGCTCGCATTTTGCGACCAAAATTTGAGAGTGTGCGACTGAATTTTACATCCAGTCGCACATGTGCGACCAGTAAATCTGCCTCCCCCACCCTCCGTATTTTTTTATACATTAAACGAGGAAGGGGCACGTCGATGATCAATGAAATAATCTGAGACGCGAGCGCACACGCACGCAGGCAGACACACACTCGCGCACATACTCATGAAACGCGAGCACACACCCTCGCGTGATGCCCGTCTGTAAGGCGGCCACTGCGTGTGAGAAGAATAAGTCACTGTAAGTGGCTAAAATATGTGGAGGGGGCGGGGCTTAGAGATATTCGCGCGCGCATAAACATCTGTGGGAAGGAAACGGAGACAAATATAGTCACAACCTGATATGTGCGTCTGAGCTATGAGCAAGCGAACTATTGATTCGTTCTTCCGGCCTGCGGCTAGTGTACCAGTGCCAGAGTGTACAGCAGGGGTCTCAAACTCGCGGCCCCCAAGATGATATTTTGCGGCCCCCGCCTTAAATGAAAATTTAATGTTACTGCAGCCCGCCAGTTTTAATGAATGACACTTTTTCATTGTCGTGCACGGAGATGACCAACCAATCACAGTGGGGTAAATGACTCTTGGGGGCGGGACAATGACAGGGCTTGAAAGCAGGACACCTGACAGCCCCCTCCCTCCCCAGACCACATTAAGGAGTTCCTTACTTTCCTTTTTAGAACGTATCTATTCGCTCGTAATTTTCTGAATACATGCAGTCCGTGCTGAACTTTTCTCTGGGTCTCACAGAACCGGAGGAAGGTTTAGTGTTTTGGTTACGGTTACGGCGGCGCATCAAACGGTTTATGCACGGCTGTTACGGCAGCACACCGCTCCCGCGGGAGTCGGGTCAGCTGAGGAGAATAAATGTCCCCCACGTGCGTGCGTGACAGCTAACGGGGCTTGAACTTTAAACACGCTCGAGCAAAAACATTAGTTTTAGACACACTGAAAATACGTGGGGAAAATGCAACGATAGACGTGTTTAAGATGAACCGGGGCCTCGCCTGGATCGTTGGGGAGACCAACGATGATTGACAGGTGATGTTGGAGCAAAAACAAAAATATACATCTCACACCAGGTGATATGCGCAGCGTTGAGTCCACCTGGGTGATCTCAAACACGCTTATTGTGCATCTTTGCAGCACTTATTTGGTGTCACAAAGATAAATTTCCATCCGTTTTCTTTACTATTTGTACTGTCATGACAGCGATGGTGCTGTCAGTTTACCTGTTGTTGCATTTTCAAAAGTGAAGAATAAAATGTGACACTGAATTAGAAACAGCACATTGTAATTTCTGCATCTATTATTAAAGTATTTCTTAGTAATACAGTGGAAATTAGTAGATTTAGGTCGCATGTTGATTTACGGTATGCGCCCCTAAATTTTCTGGTTGTGCCCCTAAAATTTTCAGTTAGGGGCCACTGTGCTCCTAGTGGAAATAGTTAGTCTGGAGCCCTGGTTTGCTGTCGTGCAGTTTGGCAAAAGTAAAAAAAACTAAACTTCTTAAATGTTCAAATCCTCCATGTTTTTAGGAGACAAAAGAGCAGAAGCTGTTTAAAATCGCCAGTGAGCTCCTGCACACAGAGAAGGCGTACGTGGCACGACTTCACCTGCTGGACCAGGTGAGAAAACCACTAAAACCCCGTCTGACTTTTGGTTTCAGACTCTCCATGAGTTCATTTCTGCGTCTTGCAGCAAACATTCAAATCTGAATCGTCTTCTGTAGGTGTTTTGCTCCAAATTAATGGAGGAGGCCAACAAAGGAACCTTCCCTGTGGACGTAGTGAAGAATATCTTCTCCAACATCTCGTCCATCCACGCCTTCCACAGCCAGTTTCTGCTTCCAGACCTGGAGAAGCGGATGGACGAATGGTGAGCTTCAGTCGAGCTGCTGAAAACCCAGTTCTCCAACGGTCCACATAAGACGCCCTTCTTTTTTTGTTTTGTTTTTCCTTCCAGGGCATCCACCCCTCGCATTGGAGACATCCTGCAGAGGTTCACACCCTTCCTCAAAATGTACGCAGAGTATGTGAAGAACTTCGACAACGCCATGGAGCTGCTCAAACAGTGGAGCGACCGCTCGCCCCAGTTCAAAGCCATCATTCTGGAGATACAGGTACACGCCCTCAGGGGCCAGATTTATTAACTATAGAGGAACGTCTGAACATTTTCTCCAACACTCAGACGTGGTGAGGAGCTCTTAGAGGTTCACATTCCTGCTTTGTGGTCCCATCCAACAGAGTCAGGAGGTCTGCGGCTGCCTGACGCTGCAGCATCACATGCTGGAGCCGGTGCAGAGAATCCCTCGATATGAGATGCTGCTTAAAGACTACCTGAAGAAGCTGCCTGACAAACACCCGGATGAGAGGGATGCACAGAGTACGCAAAATACAAAAAGAATAAATCTACATTTCGATCGTTTGTTTGTTTTTAACCCAATTCTTTTTCTAATACAGAATCTTTAGAAATAATTGCCACAGCAGCGACTCACTCCAACTCTGCAATAAGGAAATCTGTAAGTTAGCATCTCCTGTAAGTTTTCCCGTGAACTTCCCATCCGGCTGAGATAAATCTTCCTCCATCGTTCAGGAGAACTTGAAGAAACTGATGGAGATCTACGAGATGTTGGGCGAGGAGGAGGACATCGTCAACCCCTCTAACGAGTTCATCCGGGAGGGCCACATCCTGAAGCTGGCAGCCAGGAACACCTCGGCGATGGAGAGATACCTTTTCTTGGTGAGGAAGCAGAGCCTGCTGGGAAATATGCCGAGGCCAGATTTTGTCTGCTCCACATAATTGAAACGAGTGAATCGTTTGGTGCTGAGGTGATGCGCACACGTGGGGGTCGTGAAGAACGCTCCATGACTGGGATTGCCTCACCATGTGGTCACGTTCGGGCTTTCATTAGCTGCATGTACAGCGCGTCCCTCCTGCATCATTTAGCAGCATGATGGTTTTTCATTATGTCACGACTCATTTTCCCCTGTTTTCTTTCCCCCTTCAGTTCAACAACATGTTGTTGTATTGCGTGCCAAAATTCAGCCTGGGGGGGCCCAAGTATACGGTGAGGACACGGATTGGGATTGAAGGCATGACGGTCCGGGAAACCTCCAACGAGGACTACCCGCACACCTTCCAGGTGTCCGGAAAGGAGAGGACCCTGGAGCTCCAGGCCAGGTACTCTTTGTGGGAATTTTTGTCAAATTTAAACGTAGGACTTTAAATTTCTAAGGATTCTCCTTCTTTTTCAGCTCAGAGCAGGATAAGGCCGGCTGGATTAAGGTAGATTCATTTAAATTTCCAAAATTCCCTTTTTCTTTTTTTGGTTCCTCAAGAATAAAAGCAGCTCCTGCTAACATTTTATCTGTTTCCACAGGCTTTCCAGGAGACCATAGAGGTCTTCCAGCAAAAGAATGAATCCTTTAAGAACGCCCTGAAGGAGGTGGAGGAAGTTTCGGTTGGTGTTCCTCTGTTCCTTCGTTCGTACGTCCACGCGTCAGCGGGAGGTTTCATGGCGGTCCCCTCTCTGTTTGCCTGCAGAAAGCTGAGCTGGGGAAGCGGGCCCCTCGTTGGATCCGGGATAATGAAGTGACCATGTGCATGAAGTGTAAGGAGTCTTTTAACGCGCTGACGCGGCGGAGGCACCACTGCAGAGCCTGCGGCTACGTAAGTCCTCCTAAAATAATGTTAGCGTGTTCTTGAGGCATTTTTCAGATGTAGCGACAGTGGCTCAGGTGGTTGAGCGGGTCGTCCAATGACCGAAGGGTTGGCGGTTCAATCCCTGCTCCCACAGGCCAAAATGTCGTTGTGTCCTCGGGCAAGACACCTCACCCTCCTTGCCTCCAGTGTGGCTCCACTGGTGTGTGATTGTGCATGAATGATCCCGGTGATGGTCAGAGGGGCCGTAGGCACGAACTGGCAGCCACGCCTCTGTCAGTCTGCCCCAGGGCAGCTGTGGCTACAACTGTAGCTTACCGTCACCAAGTATGAATAAGGAGTGAATGAATAATGGACACACTGTAAGCGCTTTGAGTGTCTTGAAAAGCGCAAATAAATCCAATCCATTATTATTATTATTATATAAAGAAAATTAAGATCATATTTGCATTTCTAAATATTTCTTGATTTAAAGCGTTGTGACTCAGGAGCAGACGAAAAAATGCAGTTTGAAAAAAGATTGCATATTTGATGTAGAAAATACTTTGCCCTCATTAAAGATTTTGTCAAAGCGAACTTTTATAATAATTGTTTGGATTTATCTGCGCTTTTCACCGTTTATGTGCAAAAATAATACTTCAGTGGGTTTCTGTGGCTTCCATCATTTGCTTTTTGCATGTATAATGTGACCTCTAGAAGTCAATGACCTCAGTACTGTAGTTTTATTTGTATCCTTCATCATTTTTCTTACTTCTTTGTTTTCAAATTTAAAATGTAAATGAAAAATCTCTTTTTCCATTAATGGTGAATTCAACAAATAAATATTAGTTTGATAGTTTTTGGAGAGTTATCATCAAGCTGCTTTGACATCTGCATTGTTCATTGCAAATAGTCGCTTTTCAAAATAAAAGATCTAAGAAAATAATAATCTATGAAAACGTTTTTAGTTTGTTTGATGTTTTTGAGGTTAGAAAAAATCCTTTAAAAAACAGTTTTCCCGTTTTTCTAAATTCGGTGGTATAACTCCATCGTGAAGAAACTGAATAAAAAACGTCTTAGGAGTTCAAACTCCGTTATTGTGATTTGAGTAGGAACATTGTCATGACTGACGGTGGAGTAAGATGCTCTCATTCTGGCAGGTGGTTTGTTGGAAATGCTCAGACAACAAGGCGCCGCTTGAATACGACGGAAACAAGATGAACAAAGTTTGCAGGGACTGTTACAGCACTCTGACGGGCGAAAGGGTCACCGAAGACGGAAAGAAGGAAAGAAAAGGCATTTTGGAGGTTTGGGGCCATTTTACGCTTTAAGTTAGTGAAGAACATCCAAATATTTGAGGATTTTTTGACTTTCTCTCTGTTACGGAGGGGAAAAAAACAAACGGCAAGAATCCTCACTTCATAGACTTCTTTTCTTCTTGCACTGATTTGTTCTCCTCCACCTTCAGATCGAGGCAGCTAAATTCACGGAGAGCAGCATCATCTGCGGCTTCCTGCAACACTCGGACAAAGGCAAGCTCTGGCAGAAGGTTTGGTGCGTCATCCCCGAGAAAGACAGCCTGGTGCTTTATCTCTACGGAGCGCCGCAGGTAGAGCAAAGAAGCAAAAGCCAGACTCCACCTGCTGCTGTCGATGCATTTGTCAGTGAAAATCTTGTCTGTTTCTCTCAGGACGTGAAGGCCCAGGGTTCCATCCCGCTGGTGGGATACTCGGTGGATGAAAGCAACCGGTCTACGGACCCCTCACACAGCTTCCACCTTTCCCAGTCCAAGTCTATCCACTACTTTGCTGCAGAGAATGATGAAGCAAAGCAACGCTGGCTGAAGGTGATTCGAGTGGCGGTAACCGGGGAAACGCCAGAACGGCCTCACGGCAATGACGCCAACGCTAACATGTCGGACGACAACCTACAGGAAGCCGATGCCACATAGTGGGAGTGTCCTCTGCACCCAGTATGCTGTTGGAACAAACAAGACGGACCGGATTAGTTGTTGTGTGAACAAAAGAAAAAAACAAAACACACAATTTCCACTTAAATTTCCTTTTTTTTAGATGAAAGTGGAACAAACAGTGCTGGAAACTCTGCCCTTCCTTTATCTGGGTTGCTTTTGGGGATCCTTTCTGTGCTGGATTACTAACGGACATCTCTGGAGCAATCAACACTAGAGCAGAGAACTCCCAGAATGCATCAGCTTCCCTCCAACAGGCGTCATGAAAGAAATACGCCAACCCCGTGGTGCGGTTCGTGCCCACGGACCACCCACAGGGTTTTTACAGTGACCTGCTGAGGCTGGGAGACGCAACGAAAAGGGCAATTTCTGCACAAAAAGACAGTCTCTCTTTTTTGTTTTTTAAGTAAACATTTGTGTATTATGTACAGAAACAAGCTTCATTTGTATGAAACAGTAAAAACATCTAAGGACGATATAAAGTATTTACAGTATTTCCTCCTCCATCTGTGATGTAACCCTTGTGCAATCCTAGGCACTTTAACATTGGGAGTGGGGTCTAGATGACCCCACAAGACAGAAACCTTTTTTCTTCATTGATTTGTGATCTTTACTGTTGTCAATGGATTACATGAAATCCTCTCCACCTTTATCCACCTTAGGGATAACATCAATGTAAGGATCGGGTCATATGGACCCCAAAGGATAGCACAAGGGTTAAGAAAATACGATGGTCTCATCTCTGCTCGCCTTTCCCTCGTCCGTAGTCTGAAACAAATGCTGGATGACAAAACCTGGGATGCAGTTAGACCATCTTAGTATGCGTCATTAGAATAAAAACAGAGCGTTTTGGAAGTGAAGCTAAATGTTTTTTTTTTTTAATTAAATACTATTTTTAGTGTCATTCCAGCTTTTCAGCTGTTTTCAGAATCCAATCCAAGTAAACACAACCGTTTCTGTTTACTAAAATGGATGCATTGTTTTGCAAATCCATCAGCACACGTGTCTTTAATCTGCTGAAGTTCCTGCAGTTAATCTGTATGAATCTACAGCACCATAGGTGTACAAGATGGTCAAAAACACACACCAACAACTATTCAACCACACATTTATTCAAATGTATGACTAAAAGGAAGTTTAAAAACATCACTATTGTGCAAATATTCATGGATCTTTGCAAAGCAGATGTTTGTACATTTATTTTAAATCTTTTCTGATGTAAAGAATAATATTTGGTGGTTTTATCCATAGAATTAATCTTTTCTTGTTTTTGCTTTTAACATTGGGAGTTTCAGCAAATGCAGCCGTGCAGTCGGTCCTGCACAGAGCAAGCAAAGAAGCAACCATCCTCATCATCATCCAGCAGCAGAGCTTTTGTCCTCACATGAAAATGCAGCACAATCAGGCACGGCAAGTGTGAAGTTGTTTGTTATGCTGTAATTAATTTTATTATTTAAAGTAATTTATGGATGGGAGTTTGTGGACATTAGTACGCGTTGGTCCCCTTGTCGTCAGGCTGATCCTCGGCTCGCCCCCGTTCTCAGAAGACGATGAAACGTGTCAGAGCGGCCCCCAGCAGAAACTGTAAAAGGAGAAATGTGCCTCTGTGTTTCGGCGAGCGCCTTCATCTTCGTGCTCCTCTTCCTGGTTTCAACGCTTCAGTCCCGCCTCTCCTCTGAACTCTTCCAGAGCACAAAACCTCTGTAGGATCTGAATGTAAATCCAGAACTGTGTGTCCTCCCCCCCCCTCAAAGGTTTGATAATCTAAGCACTTTATGCTCTTAAAAAAAAGTGTTCCTTCAAAGACAATAAAACGATTCCATGTCGAAGCTCATCTGGTTCATTAACTGCACGCTGGACTGATTCTCGAAAATGTTTTTGATCACTTCTTCGTTTTTGATGCTGCTTTCAGGAGCGTCCTGTTTTGGTTCCTTGTTTTGCTTCACTTAAGGTTTTTCAGAACGAGAGCAGACGTGCCAGGAAAGGACGGTTGAGTCACTGGTTGCTGTCAGAAGTGGTGGAGACTTTTTACACTTTGAAGTTTCTACGTCCAAAAATGCAGCTGAGACAGAAAACACCTAATGTCAAGAACTGGAGGTCAAATATTTACACTGGGGGTCTGGAACCAATCTTTAATTTTGTTTCCAGTTTTTAATTATGATTATGCTGTTTTCAGCCAAATCGAGTTTCTGCAGAGTGGCAGGGGTTCATTTGAAGTTCACTTCTTTCACGTTTTCTCGCTAGCTTACAGCCCCCTCACACCCCCAGCCTAATATTACAGCTGTAACAAAAGCAGTGAGCAATCTAGGAGCTTGGATGTATTGGATTGGGGTGGCATTTTTCTGTCTGATCCTTAGTCACGATTACATTTTCTGTATATACATTTTACACCTTGTGCTATCCAAGGCTCTTTAACATTGGGAGTTGGGTCATCTAGACCCACTAGACAGTGCCCTGAACCTTTTTTTTCAATGATTTGTGATCTTCACTGGTGTCCATGGATTACATGAAATCCTCTCCACCTTAGGGATAACACATCAATGTAAGGGTGGGATCATTTTGACCCCACAAAATAGCACAAGGGATATTACCAAAAGTATTGGCTCACCTGTCTTAACTCGTATATGGACTGAAGTGTCATCCTATTCCTAACCTATAGAGTTTAATACGATGTGGGATCCACCCTTTGCAGCCGTTACAGCTTCATCTCAAGGTTGAAAAATGTATGTTTATAAGAATTCTTGACAATTCTTCCAGAAACATATTGGTGAGTTCACACACTGAGAAGGCCTGGCTCTCAGTTTTTCCCCTTATTCATCCCAAAGGTGTTTTATGGGGTTCAGCTCAGGACTCTGCAGGCAATGTCTTTATGGACCTTGCTTTGTGCTCTGGTGCAGAGTAATGTTGGAAGAGGAAAGGGGGCCTGGTCCAAACTGTTCCCACAAGGTTGGGAACATGGAACCGTCCAAGAATGTTTTGGTCTCCAGAAGCATTCAGAGTTCCTTTCAGTGGAATTAAGAGGCCAAGCCCAAGTTCCACAAAATGTCTATGGAGTGACACTGAAGGATCTTTTTCCAACTGCATCCACTGCTGTCATGTAAATATGAGAATGGGCCTTTGCTTCTGTGTTTGTGAAGCAATGCAACTGCAAGCTTAGAGCCTTGACTAATAAAAGGCTCTGCAGCCGTTACCAAAATTCAAATAAATTTTATTTATAAAGCACCTTTCATGTCCAACAGACAGCTCAAGGTGCTTTCCATAAAAAACAAACAAGAATACAATAAAACCAATCCCCACACATGTAATAAAACTATTAAATAAGCCCCTCATAATAAAATACACAAAAACAAGCACAAGTAAAAGAGAAATGACAGAACTTAAGAAAAGAGAACCCAGAAGGCGCCGTCTGCCCTGTACTCCTGTTGGCCGGGGTGTCAGCATCTATGCAGCACAAGCACAACTCATCCCCAGCACCCCCCGCCCCAGAGACCCCCAACCCCGAGGCCCAGTGCACCCAACATCGGCACACCAGGCCCGGCAGCCCGGAGGAGCCGGAACAAGAGATGCCAGAGGACAAGCATGGCCAAAATCTCTTGGCGCCCGAACACTGACACCCCCGCCAAGGGTGAGAAAACACTCGTCTAAAATGTAAAAGTAATAAAATAAAAAAGTTAAAATATAAATACAGGTAAAATATGAAAATATTAATTAAAATAAGATGAGATGATTTAGTGCATAAAAAGTCTAAAATATAAATTAGAATAAGTTCAGACATAAAAGGACTAAAAGCCATTAAACAAATAAATATGTGATAAATTAGCATATAAAATATAAGAGTAAATATACCACATATAAGATCTAATTAAAAAGCTAATTAAAAGCGGTCATTCTTTCTCCATGTAAGAGAAAAGCTTCAGTCAGAACTAAAGGTTAATGCAAACACTGGTGTTCAGGTCACGGAGGGCAGCGCCCTGTCTCGCCCTGTCACGTGACTCCTGTGGCACTTTGGGAAAAAAAACTTTTTTTCTTTAACCATTACCTCATCCCAAACACGGAACAAAGACATCATTCATGACATCATCAGAGTAAACACCTATGATGTCATATGACTCATACTCATGATGTCATATGACTCAAACTCATGATGTCATATGACTCAAACTCATGATGTCATATGACTCTTATGATGTCATGAATGATGATATAAAAGATCATGTATGTCATTTGACATCATTGCAGAGTCTTTAAATAGACCTCAGGAATGGAAGAACAGTCCATCTGACAGAAGCAGAGCAGAACTTTAGTGCAAGGGGACATTAAAGCCCAGACTTCTCAGAGTGACCACAAAGCAGTGGAAAGATTTGATAAAACTGAAGAGAGAACATAGATTTCAAATGGATTCAGCAGACAGGCGTGAAGAAGAAATGCAGACAGTATCTCCAAATACCACACGCCCCAAAGAGGAAATCTCTCCTCCATCCACAGCACAGAGACTAAAAGAGATTATCCTGGAAAATAAACAGCTGAAACTTGAGACGAAGGTGTTGAGACAAGAAAACTGTCTTTTGAAAGAAGAACTTGCAGAGCTTTCATAAGGAGGAGGTCCAGGAAGACCTGGAAATCAAGGACAGAACGGCCTGTGAGCTGCAGACTTTACAGCAGCAGACTGCAGCTCTCAAAAGGGATTTTAAGGATCTGAAGGCGTCGACTCGGAAAATGGACGAAATGAGACAAAATTATCCGTGTGATGGAAGAAATCTCCTGTCGTTTAGAAGAACTCGAAGTGAATTACAAGCGGAGATCTCAATCCTGCAAAACCAATCAGGAAACGTTAAAAGCGTGACGACCCTGTACGAAAACCAAACGTCCCGGCTGAATTTACTGAGGACAGAAGCAGAGAACCTCAGCAAGCGAAGAAAGCTTTAACTGATTCGACTTCAGCATCTCAGGTCTGGATTCTGGATGTTACCAGATCCATGCAGAAACACACAACAAACTGAGGACAGAAGTAGAACTCTCCCTGGAAATTACACATCTGCAGGGGAAATCCACGGCTTTAGCGACCTCAGAAGACTCTGTGCTGTGAAGGAGGAACACCTAAAAACACAGGAAGGCAGCAGTCTTTTGCAGAAAACCAAGAACTATTGTCTGAGCTCCACCATTTACAGGAAGCAAAATGCAGGTATTGAGCAGCAGATTGAAAACTGAACAAAAACATGGAAAAAATAGAAAATTAAGGAGAATTATGGCAAACTGTTAAAAAAGAAGCTCCACCATGAGAAGTTAAAGGAAAGTCTTGAAGGTCAGATCTCAGACTTGAGAGTTCAGGAAGATGATGCAAAACAGCTTCTCATTCAGTGGGACCAAGAGAAGGCAGAGGTAGATTTACTGGAAGAAGAAGCAGAGACTTCAAAAGAAAAGGCGGCTGATTGACTCCTTCAAAGTCTAAAACATCTGGAAGAGTGACTTCAACAATGTCAAAGCAGATATTGAAATCCAAAGCAAACCAAAGACAGAAGAACTCTCCCTGGGTTACGACTGCAGGAGAATCCATGGCTGGTGACCTCCAGGAAGAAACTCTGTGCTGTGAGGAGGAACACCTAAACACAGGAAGACGCTGTCTTTTTCAGAGAAAACCAAAGAACTAAGATCTGAGCTCCACCATAAACCAACAAAATGAAGTTATTGAGAAGGAGATTGGAAAACTGGAAAAAACAAAGGAAACAAATAGGAAACTGAAGGAAAGGTATAACAACCTGTGCCAAGAGAAGCTCCACTGTAGAGAAGCTAAAACAGATCTTTCAAGGTCAGATCTCAGATTTGAAAGTTCAGAAAGAAAGAACAGTCCAGCTTCTCATTCAGTATGACCCAGGAGAAAATAGAGGCAGCTTTACTGCAGAGAAACAAAAGAAGCTCAAGAAGAAGGCAATTCTGATTGATTCATTTAAAAATCAAGGAATCTGAAAAGTGACTTCCAACAACATCAAAAGCAGAAAATGAGAAATCAAAGAAAAAGCACTTGAATCTCTCTAAGGTAACTACAACTGCAGGGAGAAATCCACGGCTTTGACAATGTGCAGGAGAACCTTCTACTGCAAAGAACAGACCAATCCATTCTGCCTTAACAAGCAATTCTGCCTCTTTCAAAGAGGAAAATGAGGACCTCAACTGTGAATACAAAAGGACAATTCAGATGATGGTAAAGCCTGAACCAATAGAGGAAAGGCATCCACTGAAGATCCAAGGTCTTTGGAAAACTCCTGTCATTCATCCTTCCAAAATGATTATGAGAATGATAGCTTTGATGAATACACTTCAGACCAAGAAGAAAATTCAGAACCCAAGGACAGAATTGAAGATCCGAAATCTTTGGCAAACTCCTCTCATTTCTCCTTTTATGTGGATTATGATGACAGTAGCTTTGATGGACACATTTTAGACATAGAAGATTTGGAACCTGATAGCAGAGCATTTGTCCCTACAAAGATGGAGGCTAATGAAAGTTCAGCTACGTTCTTCCTTTGAAAGATAAGAGGAGAACAGTAACTTTGATGGACACATTTTAGACATAGAAGATTTGGAACCCGATAGCAGAGCATTGTCCCCTGAAAAGATGGAGGCTAATGAAAGTTCAGCTCGTTCCTCCTTTGAGAAGATAGAGGAGAACATTGGCTTTGATGAAGGCACTTCTGACCAAAAAGAAAAATTCAAGAACAAGGACAGAATTGAAGATCCGAATCTTTGGCAAATACTCTCATTTCTCCTTTTTTTTTTTTTTTATGTGGATTATGATGACCCAGTAGCTTTGATGAAGACATTTTAGACATGATTGGAACCGATAGAAAAAGCATTGTCCCTAAAAAGATGGAGGCTAATGAAAGTTCAGCTCGTTGCTTTCTTTGAGAAGATAAGAGAACATTGCTTTGATGAAGGCACTTCTGACCAAGAAGAAAACGTGAACAACATCAAAGCAGAAAATGAGAAATCAAAGAAAAGCATAGCAGATCTCTCCCTGGAAGTTACACAACTGCGGGGAGAGAAATCCGCGACTTTGATAATGTGCAGGAGGAACCTTCTACTGCAAAGAACAGACAAATCATTCTGCCTTCAATGTCCAGAAAAGTCAACCAACAGATGTCAAGTTGGCTGAAACCATCTGAAAATCTTCAAGATGCTCACAGAGATGACCTGAACCAAGAAGAAAATTCAGAACCAAGGGTAAATTGAAAGATCCAGATCTTTGTAAACTCCTCTCATTTCTCCTTTTATGTGGATTATGATGACAGTAGCTTTGATGAAGACATTTTAGACATAGATTTGGAACCCGATAGAAAAGCATTGTCCCCTGAAAAGATGGAGAGCTAATGAAAGTTCAGCTCGTTCTTCCTTTGAGAAGATAGAGGAAACGTGGAGTTTTGATGACTTTCAAGAGACGAACCTTGAACAGGAGACTGAACAAGAAGGATCCGTGGAAGATAAGATAGTTCCAAATGCTTTTTGGGCTTTGTCACAAACCGCGAGGTTCTCGGTTTAAAAAGAAGACTTGGTCACTTCAGATGATAAAAGCAGTCTGAACCTAAAAAGGAAAATGTAGCCATCACAGATGGCAACATTTTTAGAATCCAGGACTTTGGAGGCTCCAAAGAAAGAGATCTTCCCTTCTTCCTCAATATCAACCGACCACCAAAAAGCCAAACCAAAAAAGAAAGAAAAAGGATCCAAAAAAAAGAACATGACTTCTTAGAAGCTTCTCATTTAGGGTTGGGTTCTTAGTAGTTTTAGGGTTGGATTGATAGTAGGTTTAGGGTTGGGTTGGTAGTAGTTACGTTGTTGGCGTGATTTCACGTTGGGTTAGTAGTAGTTTACGGTTGGGTTAGTAGTAGGTTTACGGTTGGGGTTTGGGTAATATTCTCTGTTTTTACTTTATGTATTTTAGTCTTTCACTTTTTTGTTTAACTCTTTGTGTGTGTTTTATAACTTTTCAGTTTTTTATTTTGCTTTTAAAATTGGAAATTCTTTTTATGTGAAGCACTTTGACCTACATCAGTCAGAAAAGTGCAAAATTAGCATTTTCAAAATGTTCAGTTTATTTTTTTTAGTTGTGTAACATTTTTACTCATCCCACAGACAGAAATGCTGAACTTTTTGTGTTGTTCTAACACAAGGATTGTTTGATCATCACTTTCGTTCCTGAAAACAATTTTTGTTCTTCTGTGGAAGTATATATATTTTATCTTTATACTGTATTTTTATTTATTCAATCCATTTTAAAAAATGAATTTTAGGTTATTTTATTTATATGTTGTGGTGTCAAAGCAAAGCTTGGTCTGTGGTCAGTGAACATTTGGTCAGAAACTAAAAAAGCGAGTGACACACTGATGTGTTGGTCATTTGTTACCTCACACTCTAGTGCTTGTGTGGGTTTTTCTCTGAAACTTCAGTTCCCCCACCTGATCAAAACTCCAACTTGGAATTTCACTGAAACTGCCAAAAGCAATGATCGGTCTGTAGTCTCTAAAAGCTTTCGTTGTTGGCTATCAGATGACGGCTGTATTGGTCGTTCTTGATTAAATCTTCACATTTGGGGTCATTCGGGTTTAGAAGATTTTCAGAAGTAGCAGTAACACTGTTTAAAACCACTTACATTGATCACAGCCCACTTTATTTTACAACCCATAACAATTCTGGTCATGTCAAAGTCTGAAATTAAAATCTAAAAGCAAAAAAAACAATCCAAAATGTAAAAGTACTTCAAATCGGTAGAATTCCATTCATTCTAAACATCAGACTCAACGATTCATGTCAACCGTCCTCAGCGGCTGCTGACTGTTGGGTTGGAACAATTTCTGATTACCAGTAGAACATATTTCAATTAAAGTCATGAGTCAGTGGCGGTTTCACTAGCCTCCCCCAGGCGGGTAAACCCCCTCCAGCACACGCCTAAATTTGACATCCTTTTCCAAATAAATCAAACTTTTTTTTTTTTTAGCGCTTCTCATACACTGCATAACTTGTATTGCTTTAACATTAAAAAAACAACACAATATTACAATAAAAATAAAAAAACACCCCTCACCTTTCCCACTCCCCTCCATTAAAACATACGACCCTTGACCCCACACACAATGAATACTAGTAAAAGTAACTACTAAAAACTCCACGCTTGGCTCTGCTTGTGAGGAAACACTATGTGGAATCTCCTCATGCAGGGCAGCTCAGCCATAGAAGCATTGCCGCAGTGCCCCACACACACACACACACTGGGATGGCAAAGGGGTCCAGTTTACAGCCTTTAGGCTGCAGTGTTAAACTCCAGCCGCCCCAGTAAGGGCAACAACTGCGGCAACAACCACCAACCAAACCAGCAAACCCTGACAAAAGATCCCCACAAAAAAGACACTAAAATTAAAGACATAAGATGAATATAAGAACATCAAATTGAGAATAAGACTAAATGCATACAATGATAAATACATCAAATAATATATACTAAAACTAACAGAATAAAAAAAGCAGATAATATCAACTTAAGCAGATTATAAAGGTGGTCTTGCAGGCCTCTTCTTAACAACCTCTACAGTCTCTGCGGCCCTGAGGTTCTCCAGCAGAGCGGTTCCACAGCGAGACACGTGATGGTGGGCCTCCCCATAAGTTTTTGGTCCTCACCTTAAAACAACAAATCAAACAACACATGTCACTCAAAGTGCTGTTCATAAAATACAATAAAATTTAAAAACAAGATGACAAGACAAACAGTGCCAAACAACCCCCCCACACACACACACACACAGACACACGTAGGCACACCATGATAGAAAAGTGCTAAAATGATGGAATGTAGAGACCTGGCTTCCTCCTGAAGTGGGGAAACGATGTTTTGGGGACATGTCCACATCAGTGACCCCCCACCCAAGTTCCAGAGAGTACACTACCAAAGAACCCCCAGATCTCAGATCAAGAGTCAGACCCAGGAATCCCATTGCAGCCACCCCGTTCACTGAGAAGGGTCAGTCACCGATGTGGAGGATCCCTCAGAAAAAAACACTGGAGTGTAATAAAATGTAAAATGAATAAAATTAAGACTAAAATATATTTAAAACATGAACAAGAAACAAATAATTACTTAAACCCTAATAGACACATGAAATGGTAAGTGTGACTAAAAATTTTTAAAATAAAAAAAATAAATACAAATAAATAAATACATGTATATACATACACATAAAAAACTATTAAAAAGAGAAAATAAATAATTAAAATATCAAGTAAATTCTAAATTCAATTAAAAAAGCTAAATTAAAAAGGTAGGTCTTAAGCCTTCCTTTAAAGAAAACATAGACAGTCTCTGCTGACCCTGAAGCTCTCTGGGAGGCTGTTCCACAGCGAGTCGTAAAAAGCAGACAGAGGCCTGCGCCGTATATTTTCGTTCCTAACTTTTGGGATGACCAAAGGCCTGTATCAGAGACCTCCAGGGTCATGAGGAGCTCATCTTTATAGTCATGTCAGATAAATATGAAGGCCGAGACCATAAAAGCGACTATAAACCCATAAAGAACTTTGAAATCAGCCCTGAAACGCTGAGAGCCAATGCAACGATTTTTAAAATGGGTGTAATGTGTCCACCTGGTCTCCTCAATACGCGTGCTGCTGAATTATGCAGCAGTTGAAGGAGTTTGCTACAAGAAGTCCAGCACCGAGAGGACCTCAGGCTCACGAGGGCTCATAGTTTTTAAAGAATAAATTTAAATAAGAAGAGCCCAAGACCATTAAAACATTTAGAAACCATTAAAAGAATCTGAAAATCTATTCTGAATTCTGAATCTATTCTTGTGTTCCCTATCTGTATTTGCCCATTTTACACAAAACATGCATGAATTGTAAACTTTTATTACAGGGGTCAAACTCAGTTACTGGGGGCCTAAAACCAAGGCCAGCACGGCTTTAGGTTCGGGTTGAACAAGATCAACATTCATTAAATTCATACTATTATGTATTTATTTAAGTAATTTTTCCTTTTTTTCTTTTCCTTCCACCACTCATCCTCTGTTACTTACATGCTTGTCTAAAATGCTGGACCCCAAATAATAAGCAGCTGCTTGAGGTGTCCATTTTCCATTCTGTGTGTGAAATTTGTTGTTTTTGACACATTGTGGAACAATAAACTAACTAAACACACAAGAGCTGAACTTTGAAACATCTTTAACCTTTAAAACTGAACTTTTTGAACATAAATAAGAATAAAAACAGTCATGCATATTAATCCAAAATAAATCAAGTTAAACCTTAAACAATGTATAATAACTTGCTCAAAGATATATTCAGTCAAAATTATACAAATATGAACATGCTGCAGAACAAAACAAACAAAGCCTCAAATATTAATAATTAGAAAGAACCAATCAAATCATTCCGTCTTCTTTGCTCTTTTGACATTTTGTTAGAGCTGGACGGACGCCTGCATCATTTTTAGCAAAAGTTCATTTATCTTGGTGTGTCTTTGTGAAAGCGGATCAGAGAAAACCTGTTATTGTGAAGGTAATTTTTAGGTCTTGTAAAACATTAAAAACTAAATCATAAAACTCATCATTAGGATTACTCTAAAATATTTATTATTTTCCTAATTTTATTGCAACAGCAACAGTAGAAATCTTCAAAAAACAGCAATACATTTATAAACAAATGATCTATTTTATTTGGCAACATGAAGCGGTTAAGACACTCCTAATAAAATGGGAGCTCAAACCAAGAATTGGAAGCACGGTTCCAAAATTAAAGAGATTATAAATAGTGTAAAAGACAGAATAAATAAAAAAACAAACTAGCAAGGGACCTCAGCCACCTGGAAACAGAGCAGGGCCCTGTTCCAGAAAGCAGTTATGCTAGCTACCACGGTAAGTTTGAGGCTAAGGAAGTGGATAACCTCAGTTTTCGGTTCCAAAAAAAGTATGTTTCAGGGTATGTCAAGTTGCCATGGCAACTCATGCTCTGAACATAACCTGGTCTGGAGCAGAAGGTTAGTTTGTTTTCAGAGAGGTGAAGCAGCATGGCGTGTCCATTTGAAGATGATTTAGTGGATGAAGAAGCTCAGATAATACTTTTTCCACCGTGAGAGGGGGATAAGACCACTTATGGATGTTGGAAAGATAAACTTTTTTACTTTGATCTAACTTAATTGTTTGCTTCAGTTAAAATAAATATTTTTTGGAGTTCAGTCAACTTTAAAATAACACATAGTTATCAGACAGTTATTTTACTTTATTGCAAATTAATTCAATTAAGTAGGTGTAACTCTGGTGCTGCAAAAATGCAACAATAGAATTATGATTACAGAATAAACGTGTTACATTCTTAAGAAAATTCTAATTATTAGTAACAATCACAAAAGGGAATCAAAAATAAAAAATAAAATAAAACAAAAAAATAAAAAAGAGAAAATGCGAGAGTAAATTTATGTCAGCAGTCCAAAAGATTTACAAATGTCAATTGTTTTTTGAGCTTTTGTATTTTTTGGAGCTGAAATTAAGTTTAAATATTGCTGCAGTTCTTTGAACTGAAGTTTTTTTTTTGCTTCTTTTTTCTTTTTTTTGCTGCAGTTCAAGTTTGAACACAAAGACATCAGGTTTTTTATTGGAAAATTTGCTTTTGTGAAAATGAAATTTAGCCATAAATAATAACATGTTTACACAAAAGAAAGCATCACGGTCTTTGACATCAAAGCTATGAAAACCAAAAAGTACGTTTTTATAATAAAGTTTTATATCAGCAAAAATAGAATCGGTGATAAATTTGTGAATGTTTTTCCAAAATTTGTATGTGAATTCACAAGAGCAGAATAAATGAGAGCAGGTTTCAGGTTGTTTCTGGCAGAAAGTACAGCTGCTGTTTATGTCAGCCTTAAATTTAGTTAAATAATGCTTTGCTGGATAAAATCTGTGTAGGAGTTTAAAAGAGATTTCTTTGACTTTATTTGTTAAGAAGTATTTTTGTGGTAAAGACCAGACTTTTTTCCATTGGCTTCCCAGGTTAGTTAAAGCATAACAGCATGGACAAGTTTGTGACAGTTCTCCCAGCTAAACCCAAACCAGATGATGAATCTTCACCAAATGTAGCAACTTCAAAGGCAAAGACAAGAAAATATGACGAGGCATATCTCACACTCGGCTTCACCAGCACAACATTTGACTTGCTTTTCTGCAAACAAGTGATGAGCAGAGCCACTGCAGACGAACTGTTTTAAATAATTGAAACTTACTTGAGAGAGGCACTAGCTGCATTTTGGATTGGAGTGGAGAAAGATTTCCCACTGCTAGGTAAAAGAGCTCTGGCCACACTCCTTCCATTTGCCACGTCTTACCTATGTGAGACAGGTTTTTCTCACATAGGTAAACTGAGTTTGAGACCCCTGCACTAGACAGTGCGCTGAACCTTTATTGACAATGATTTGTGATCTTTCACATGAAATCCTCTTCACCTTTATCTACCTTTCTCATGGTAGGGAGAACACGTCAATGGAAGGGGGGGGGGGGGGGGGTCATAGGAGAGCAGAAGGGTTTAAGAAGCCAGCGCAGTGATACAGAACATTAAGGCTATGTGACCGGAACTTCCTTTTGTACATTATCACTTTTTAATCGACACCAAGCAGCCAATCAGAATGAATTGTTTACCTCCATCATTGTATAAAACAAATGAACTGAACCTACGAACCCATCACTTATTTAAATCTCTAACGTTTTTTCTTTAAAACCTAAGATCCATCCTGGATAACAGAGCAGCATGTGGCTCCAGAGCCTCTACTGTTTACACTGAGGTTTATGGGAAACCTTTGAAACCAGACAGTTTTAGGAAATCATTTATTTTACACAAAAGGAAAAGGCATAAACAATGGTATCAAATTTCTCTTGACGTGTAAAATCAATCTCAAACAGGTAAGCATTTATCTCTGCACCGGTGGAGTTGAAGACAAACCAGATCACATCTCTTCAATCCAGTTAGTATAAATCCGTGATGGATGCTAAACTTGAGAGTCCGTTTTCTGTCGGTTAACAAATGAGTTTGTTCAGAAATAGAAAGTTCTGGATCCTCGTCGCAGTCGTCCGCTTCAACTTTTGGGCTGTCGCAGCAAACCTCGAATCCTGCGAACCAGAGCCTGGATGAAGGTGTAGCGGGAGCGGACCTGGCTGTACGAGCTCTCCACCTCCAGCAGCTTCCTCTGCAGAGCTTCGCCGAAGCCCGCCGCCATGTCGCCTTTCAGCTGCACGCACCAGCACAGCACAGCACACCGTCAGCATCAAGCTGGAGCGCCAAGGCGCCAAAGTGCAGCTGAGGCCTTACCTGATCCAAGTCCTGCTGGCTGACTTTGGACAAGCCCAGCCCACGGCCGCCGCCAGCCTGCAATGCACCAAAGGAGTCTGGGAAAAACAAAGAACAAAGATGGCAATCACTCCCTTTGCTCTCATCTCTGAACGTGACCTAAATCTAAATTAAAGTGGCGTTTCTGTTGGTTTTATCTCCATAGCAACCATTCCAGTTTCTGGTCCCCTAGTGATGACGGACAGGTCTGTGTCATTTTTAGAAGAATTGACAAAAGTAAATGTTTGGATTTCCTTGGCAACAGAGGTTTATGTTAACCACGCCCACATTCCTAAAATGTTTATATAGTTTCATTCAGCTTGAGTCAACGATTCATGTTTTGAAATTCAAACAATAATTCAGGATCAAATGTGCGAGCAACAGCAGAACGCCACTTTTGTGAGCTTCGCCACGCTAACACCGTCCAAAGTCTACAAACTTTAACCCAACTTTTATTCCCAACAATGGAGTTGGAAGGGCGATAGGTTGATGTCTTTAGAAGTTTAAATTTGTAGAAGGTAATTTTTTTTTTATTCAAGATGGTGGCCTCTTCTCGAGTTCAAAGGTCAACAAAACTCCGGTCGTGGTTGTAGAATTAACCTGGTGGTTTCTTTTCACATATTTTGGGAAAACTTGAAAATGCTCCTGTGGACATCCCATAATAATATTCAAACGTCCTCTGGATGTCCTCGACATGTGTGTTTTGGTGACGTTTTCACAGCAAGAAAGACGAGTTGTGAAAACAATCTGGTCGGCTGGCGGGCCAGAAGGAAATTCTCACCGTCTGCGAGGCGAGTTCTGAATGATCCCGCTCCGGTCAGCATGGAGTCTTTCGGATCAGACGGGGTGTAGTGCAACAAATAATACTCTAGGTGGCGCCACAGCACAAACAAGCAGGTTTCAATGACATCTGAAGAAGCAGGTCAAGGCTTTTCACTGTGAGATCCAAACAGAAACTGATGTTCATCTGCAGAAGGATGACGTCTGTGACTCTCAAAGAGGAACCGTAGGATACATGAGCACAGGGCCAGCAGCTTGGCTCGGTTGTTGATGAGCTGCACCAGTCGTCTCTTGGCCAGCAAGCTCCTTTGGACTGATGAGATCTTCTCCACCCCTCCAGGGCCCGACACCAAGCCCTGACACAGCTACACGGGAGGGGAACGCGGTTAGACTATCAAGCGCCTGACCTGCGATGCTGCGGACTCGACCGAGCGGTCATCACCTCCTTGAGCTCCTCGGGGGGCAGCTGGTCCAGGCCCTGCAGCTTCCCCAGACTCTGCCTGTGACTCTGGTGGAACTGGAAGAAGTCTCCAGCCGCGGTCTTCAGCAGATACAGGACCAGCCCCAGGCTGGGGGCTCGGGAGTACACCATCGGCGGCAGAGAGGAGGACAGATCTGAAACACGGAGCGCCGACAGGGTCAGGAAGTGTGGAGTGTTGAGCATGGCTGCCTTCAGCTGAATCTGTTTATATAAATGATGGAGTGAGACCGACCGGAGCGGCCTCCGTCCCTGCCAGCCGGCTCGCCGCCTGAGGGGCTGAAGAGGCAGATGCTGAACTGAGCCTGGGCCGAGCTCTGCACCAGGAGGGTCTGGCAGTACTCCATTATGTTGGCGCACACCTTAGGGCGGGAAATCACCAGTCAGGTCACGCAGAGGGAAAAAAAAACCTGGAGGTCAGACGCTGATGGACTGAACAGGAGCGTCCCACCTGCAGCATGGCCACCTCCATCTCCTCCCTCCGTTCTGCTGACTCAGCGGGCGCTTCGATCTCCGCCTGCTTCAACAGCCTCTCCCTCTCACTTCCAGCCAGTCGGCTGAGCAGAGACAGACACAGACGCTGCAGAAGAACAGATCAGATGAGTGCTGCGTCTGCTGGCCCGCCGGTCCCAAACCCCCGTCCCGCGGACCGGTACCGGCCCGCAGACAAAAACAACACCACCTACATTGTTCTGTTTCGCTCGCCTTTGATTTAAAAAAAAAATAAATAAAGCTGCATTCAACCAACAAAATGTTTACTCCAAGTATGAATTTTATGTGACAGTTGTTCCCACAGACCATAATAATAATGCAGAATATTCAGCAACCGGCTGTTTAATGTTAGCAGGACGCTGCTAATAAAGTTCTTCAAACTGTAGATCCACGTTTATGATTATTTTTTAGAAAATACCTGGAGATAAACTTTCCCCTCAAAAGTTAAGGGAAACTGGAAGCTGAACAGGCCGGTCCATGAAAATATTTTCTTGACATTAAACCGAGCTGTAGGCTGAAAACGATTAGAGACCGCTGGTCTAGATCTCACTTGGATGGTTTGGGGAAAAATAAAAAATAAAAAATAAAATTATCCCCACACCTGAAATCTGGTAATGTGACCTTGGAACTCCAGGAGAGCGGCGCCGTTGACCTCTCCGCCCATCTCGAGTACGCCTTAAGGAACACAAACATTCACGGTCAGGGCGGGCCGTGCAGAGCTGGAGGGTAACACGAGGGCAGAGCCATTGTCCAATACCAGGCAGCGCGGTTTTACTGATGATGCCGGTGAGCAAGGACAGTTCCTGCAAAGCTCCCAGACTGAGCTCCTGGCGGCGCAGCAGAGACTGAACGGTGTCTGCGTGGACGATGAGCCACTGGAGAACCTACAGAGAAGACAATTATCCATCTCCATGCATTTAACAGAAAAGCAGTCATTTCATTTTTTCTCTTCTTCCAGTCTCTATAAACTTAGGAGTCTCCAGGACTGTTGTGCTTACCTGTGCTGCCCCCTGCTGGTGGTTGATGGACACAGAGGTCAGAATGACCTGAAGGAGTCTGAGGGTTGGTAGCAGAATCTGGCGGTAGCGGTCCATAGGGGAAGGGATGAAGCCCGATGGGTCTCTCATCAGTCTGAAAAAAAATACATAAAACAAGACATACAAACTTCAGAATGTCTCTGAGGAAAGCTCCAACTCAAGCTTTGATTCCTTTACCTGTGTGCGTCGCTGTCAGGGACCATGTCAAACACCTGACACTCCATCAGCAGAGCCATCAGGCCACAGCGCAGCAGCTCCACGGCGCCCTGGGAGGTCTTCGCCACGCGGGTCAGCAGAGCCTGACACGCACAGACGTTAGTGACTTAACACAAGCAAACCTTCCAGGTATGCGGCAACCTTCAAAGCCAGCCTCACCATCTTGCTCTCGTAGAGGTACAGAGGTTTCAGGATGGGGGGCTGAGGGGTGAGAAGGCCCTGCAGGGCGACATCATCCTGCCTCAGACTCTCCACCAATGAGCGCAGGTAACCGCTGTTGCACACGTACACCAGCCACTGGTTCTGACGGTCTATGGACAGGATCCGGTCCAGCACTGCCAGAGCCAGCATCTGAGGCCCGGAGAGCAGAACTCTCAGACGTTTTGTCATCAGAACAAAGTGAAGGGAGGGATTCGAGGCTCACCCTGCTGATTTCATGGCCGTCACACACGTCCCTACACACGATCTCCATGAGAGCTTTGCCGTAGCTTTCGATGATGGCGAGGTTCTCCCTCTGCAGTTTGGAGAATCCGTCCTCGGGAGCCGTCAGACGCTCCCACATGGCTTTTCCTGCTCCAAAAACGTTCAGCATTTATCAAAACCAGACAAAAACTGATCGAAAGTCTTCTTCCGTTAAAAAATAAGTGTGTTTTTGTGCGTTTTAGCGGTTCTTTCTCCTGTGTCGTACCTGACTGCAACGTGTCTGGCTCCTCGGGTTTCTGAGCGATTTGCAGGTAGTACAGCAGAGAGCCGTACAGGTGAGCTCGCAGGCGCTGGTATCCGCCTCCTTAACGGCACAAAGGACACTTCAACGTTTGTGGGGGCGAAGGAGGATTTCCTCAACCGTTCAGGTCGACCACTAACCGGTGCAGAGGATGAAATTCAGCAGCTTGCGGAGGATCAGGTGCAGGGCTGAGTTGGCGATGGAAGCAAAGCCCGAAGACGCTTCGAGTCCCCCCACCTGCTGCTGCTCCGACAGCACAGACTGGCTGAGGTGGGCGGTCAGAGTGAAGACGGCGCCCGCCACGATGGGCATCAACTCTCCCGCTGCATCCTCTGACAACACCTACAAAAAAAAACATGGACATATTTCTAAATAGTCATAGGGCTGCAGATGGTTAAAATCAATAATTCACAGATCAAATCCCAATGACTGTTTCATATTATATTCAAATGGTTGCTATACATTTGTCTTTATACTGGATCTATGACAATTCTAATAATATTTAGAGACCAGAAACAACCAAACAGATTTTTGTCACGTTCAGCGACGTCACACTCAGAAGTTATTCAGTCAACTTCCTGGTTAACTTCAACAGTAAACTAAACATAAAACATCAGTAGCTGCGTTTCTATGGACAAAAGTAATCGGAATAGACGCCTGATCAGAATAAAAATACGCCGCTCGGAAGACTCCACCCCAATCAGACTCATTCAGACCCAAATTTTTCCAAATTGTTGATCCGATCGTGGGTCACTACTGCTCTGGTTTTACGTCACGCATAGACACTGTGGCGCTCCAGAGGAGTCTGGGAAATAAAGTATTATACAGTGAACGTAACCGCGGCTACTGGTAAATGTTGTCCAGCGTTCCCTCTCCTTTTCGTCGGGCTGACAACAGTTCCAGCAGATCATGACACGAAGACACAACCCCTTCATAGAAACCCTCAAAGTGCTTTCATCTAAACGGACAACAGAGTTTCCAACAGAAAACATCTTTTATTCACTGACTTCTTTCATCTTTAGTGGAAAAAAAACTCCCAAAACTGTACATTTTACAGAGGCACTCCGATACTCCTCCGCCATGGTAGCAGACAGGCAAATGACTAATTTTATAGTAACATGAATTAAACATTTATTATATTTTTTATTCCAATTGTCAGCTAGAATTAAAACCAAACTTTTCTTTAAGAACTTATTTTAGTAAAATTAACTTAAATTTCTTTTTTTTTTTCATTTACAAAGGACACTCCCCAACCTTCCCCAACTTTACTGTGAAGATTATTTACTTCCTGTGACATTAATGCATTCGGTTTGTTAAGTATATGTATTTAAAATCCAACATTATATTCTGCATCCTAAAGCCACAATTACATTGTCTTTACTATACTTGTTTTCTTGAACAGATCACAAATTTGGATACTTGTTATATTTTTTGTGTCTTTTTCTTAAATCTTCTAAAGTGCAAACAGATCAAAGATCTACACAAACCTTATCATGCAGATCCAGCAGCAGGTCTCTGATGATGAGCTGCCTCTCGTCTGCAGGAAGGAGATCAGCTGGGCAGGCGCTCAGCAGCGTTTCCACCAAACTTCTCCAGGACTGCAGAGCGTGGCGCTTGGCGCTCAGACTCCGCCGGACACGGTTCCGCTCCACCACCTGCTGCAGGATGGAGTTCACCTCCTGAAACATGAAAAAATGTTTAAGGGTTTCAAGTTTAAGGGTGAAACATCAAGGAGCAGAACAAAAAAAGGAAGAAGTTCAGAAACAGACTGATCATCACTCACTTCCATTAACAAGGGCCTCTGTCCAATCGCGGCCATTCCCTGCAGAGCGTTCACCTCAGCGACCAGCACTCTATGGAGCAGCTGTCAGAACATTTGGACACGTTTGTGGAGCAGGATTCAGAGGAACGTCCGTGAGGCCAACAGAGCGAGCACCAAGTCTGAAAAAACTCACCTTCACGTTGCAAACGGTGTGTCCCTGTTCATTCATGTGCTCGCAGTTGGAGATCACCTGCTCGATCTGAGCGCGCTCAAAGAAATCCAGCTGCAGCAGCTCCGGCATGTCCTGACTGAAGTCGATGGCGTCCAGTACGCTCAGCAACTTTCTGCGCACTGATCGGAGAAAGTTAAAGACAAAATGTCAAATCGCTAAAAAGATATAGAATGTCAAAACATGACGTCGTGTGCTGCCATATCTAAAAAAAAAAAACCCAGACACATACCCTTAGAAACTGTGTCAAAATGAAGGAAACCGCTGACGGATCTGGTTTCTTCTTCCATGACTGATTCTCCTTCAGCTAAAGAGGGAAAGAAATGGTGTGAATTACATTTGTCTTTCAGTTTCTCAGCTCTAACCAGCAGAAAACGCAGAATAACTTGAACGGCATACATGCATGCTGAGCGTGCGGCTGGTCATCAAGCAGCAGGCTGACGAGGCGCTGAGTGTGCGAGCGCTGGCGGTTCAGCGAGGTCACTCTCAGCTCGATGGCAGCGGTTTTCATGAGCCAGGACATCTGGGAGAGGGCGGCTATCTGATTACCTGAAAAGATCCTCACTTAAGACGTGTTTGTGCTTTTATGCATCCCTTTCTGTTTGAACTCACCTGGCAGGATGAAGGGCAGGTGCTGTAAATGAGAAAACAGGAAGTCCTGGCTGGTCCTCAAATAGCGCATGGTGGGTCCGGATGTGTCTGGACAGGCGCACAGCTGGTAGATCACCTGGAGGAGGAGGAGGTCATCTTTGCTTTTTTATCCTTTTTTTTTTACTTTATTCCAAAGACATCTTTTCCAAAGCCTTCGGTCACCTGGTAGCAGAGCTCAGCCAGGTGTGGGGCCTGCTGTGTGAGGATGGGCCCGGACCTCTTCTCCGTTCCTCTCTGCAGGAGGCTCAGGATGGCGTGCAGGCAGCTTCGCGGACATCCCAGCACACCTGTGGACAGCAAACCCCGCCTTCAGTCCACTGAGGTCCTCTCCACCTGCAGCACAGATGCCGCCTCCGGTACCAAAGAGCTTTCACGCCCCTTACCCGGGTCCTGGAGGTTGGTGGAGGACACAGGCTTCTTGACTTCATAGCCCAGAAGATAAAGAGCCAGGTTGGGCGACTTTAGCTCCAAGGAGGTGATGAGCAGGTTGAGGATGTGGATCTGGGTTTCGTGGCGGATTCTTGACACCTTCTTTTGGGAATCCGATTCTGAAGATCGGCGGGGTTTTGATTGAAACGAGGAAACGGAGACGAAGCTTCACGTTTAATCATCTCAGTGATCCGTCGCAGGTTTGCAAACATTTGATCATTTTAGAGCCTCAGTACGATAGAACAGGAAAGAACCGACTTACCGTCTTCTGTTTCTAACGCTTCTTCTGCTTCTTCATTGTCCAGACATTCCACAAAACCAGCCATGAGCTTCTCGCTCACCGTCTGGAAACACAAAACAAACCTTTTGACTAAAATAAACAGATGTTTAAAAATATATATATTTTAACAGCAAAAAATCTTTAAGAAAACTGTGTGCTATTTATGTCTATCCAAAGTGTAAATACTAGAAAAGTTGCATTTGATTGCATAACTTTTAGCGGAAGAAACTGGCATTGATTTGACGGAAAAGTTGACTGAATTGTTGAAGCTGTTTGCCTAGAGTTTGCAGACGTTTATAGGTGAAAAGCTGAAGAAGAGCCTCACCGTTGTAATTCAGCAAATTTTGTTTAATTGCAGAAAATCCGTTAGAGGCAGAAAAGTCATATGTTGCAGAATTAATTCCAGAAAAGAGCAATATTGTCCATGAATGGGAGAAAAAGTCATTGAAACTACACAAAAGGAGACTAAAAAGCCCAGGTTACTTGATAAAAATCCTTTGATTAAAATAAAAAATGAATTCTAACAGCTAAAGATCTTTAAAAGCACTGTGTGCGACTGATGTTCCTAGAAACTATATAGTAAATATAAACATAAGACCCGATAAAAACAAGTCGAGCAGAGAGATTTGAGCTGGTTAGACCTTAACTAACCTGGTCGTGTGTGAAATCTCCCACCAGTCTCATCTGGATGTTGGGGTAGTTGGCGATGCGACGCAGAATTTTGGCGCTCTGGAAAGCAGCTTCTGGGTTTGAGCTGCTGTGGTAAAGATACCTGCAGGGGAGAAAAAAATAGACTATTGTCCAAAACAAGGAGGGTATATTTCAGAGGGGAAAAAAAAAGGCTGTAGGATCAAAACCTGGCAATGTTGACAATGTGATCGGCTCGTCGGGTCTGAGAGCTGACGCCCTGAAGGAGCTGCTCCAGAGGAGAAACCAGCAGGGAGGCCTGGCTCTCCCTGAGGAGGTCCATGAACACCACCTCCTTCTGCAGAGTCAAGTCCAGAAGACACAGGCAGCGCAACACTGCCGACTCCAAGTGCTTTTTACCTGTGAAGAGGAGGCATGCGGTCAGACCCAGACAAACGCCATGCGTTCCAGTGACGGCAGTGGAGCGCTCTCCCACCGGGGAAGGGGGCGTAGGTGTCCAGCTGGCGTACGCCTTCCTCCAGCAGGCTCAGACAGAGCGCCAACATGGGGGACTCGTTGAGCAGGTGGAACATGATGTTGTGGCCCGGGAGCTTGTGCGTCGGAACCTGCTCGCCCTGAAGCTCCACCATCTCTTGGATGAAGTCTGAGGGCTGCGGCTCGTAGTCCCGCAGCAGCTTATGGAAAACCTCCAGGACGGCGTCCGCCACCTCCCACTGACAAACCCGCAAGCAACCATTTAGCAGGAAAAACAACAGCAGATCACGCCGGTGAACGGGACTCTACCTTCTCAGCCGGACGCCGGTACGCCCTGGTGGTAAAGGGCAGGAACACAGACTCGCGTAGGAAGTCCAGGTAGGGCTGAAAGCCCGGCACGCGCAGCCCGGCGCCCAGATTAACGGGCATGCTGCTCTCCACCAAGGTGCTGATCAGGTGACAGAAGGCTCGCGTCAGCGGGTATTCCTCGGAGCTCGACTCGATCTCACTCAGCTCCACCTGAGAGACGAGACGAGAAGATCCATTTCCTCAGAACTGTGTTTATTCCACAGCAGAACACACCTTTTAACCAAACCCTCAGATATTCCATTTAAGTCCATCTGGTCTTGTAGCTTCCACTTTTCTGAAGGTTTCACAATAAATTTACTCCTTTAGGGAATCTAACATGCTTCATCTGGTGGTTTTTGAATGAATGAACGAATGAATGAATGAATTAAATGAACAAATAAGGTGGCAGAACTGATAGAAACTTGCCTCTATTCCTGCAGCTTGCCGCTGTCCTGGGACTCGAACTGTCTGCAGAATCTGTGGCACAAGAAACCAAGTTACAAGATTCAAATGAAAAAATAAAAACCAGACAATGAAAGCCTCAAAAAAGACCGAAAAGCATTTTCTGATCCAATTCAAATCCTTATCAGCTGCTTTGTTTTCGCTCAGTCAATTACTAATAAGCATTTTTAGGAGTTAATCTGATCCAAATTCCTTTTTTCCCTGCCTTAAATACCAGTAGTCCTGTCACAAAATACAGAATTGATGTTTAAATCGACAATAGCAACAGAAAAGGAGTAACTATAAGATTTCTATTTCAATAAAACAAAAGTACTGATATACAAAAGCTCAAAAGATGCTTTAAAGTCCTCATTCAATGCTCTTTGATCAATTTCAAAGTGTTTCTAGTGGTCCTTTAAGTAGCCGTTTTTAGCCAAAACCTGTGGTTTTTTGAGCACAGTTTCTGCAGAACGACAGGCGTTCATTAGAAATTCACCTCTGGGTTGTTAGCGTGGAGAAACTCCGCCCCCCTTCCCCTCCCCATTACTGAGAGCTTGTGGCTCGCCCAGCATATGAAAAATAGGATCCTTTTCAACCTGCAATTTATCGTCTGCTCCTGATTCATGATAAATTGAATGAAGAAATACTTCTAAATGCAATTTAAAGCTCAATTTTCTTTTTTCTACATCAGAAAAATGCTCAAAACACCATTTCAGTGGAGTGAGACGTTTTCTTTTGTTCACTCGATCGACATCGTTTCAGCCCCACCTGCGTGTACTCCAGCGACGGCCAGAGCGACGCAGCGATCTCTGGGGACTTCCCGAAGGCCGCCAGGCAGTGCAGGAGCTCCGCCTTCAGGATGGGTGGAACGCTGCACTGCAGCAGACCCAACATAACCACCACGGGGGTCCACTGCGGGTGCTCGCACAGCGCCAGCCGAGCATTTTCGCTCTGCGAGAAAGATGGACTTTAAAACCCCCAAGACAGACGTGGCCCTCCGCGTGCTGCAGGCCGCCTCATCCATACCCATGTGATGATGGTGGTGAGCAGCTGCAGGAAGGAGGTCAGCGCCTCCAGCTCTCGCTGGGTGATGCCTCTGAGCGGCGGGTGGCGGTACTGCGCGGCGTCCGGGTTAGGCAGGTCTCGTCGCAGGTTCTCGTGGTAGAGCATGAGGGAGTGAAAAAAGTGTTCCCATGAGACCGGGCTTCCCGAAACTCCCTGGATGTTGTCACCTGCACAAGAATACAAAAAAAAGAAAAGAAAAAGTCACAACCCATCAATAAAAGATTGGGGAATTCTGCAAAAATAACACGGAAAACCACCAAGAAAAACACTTTTTCACAGTCTAATTGTTCAATTCAAAGACCTTCATTTATCCCAGTTGGGCAATTCTTTTCAAGGTGCAGACAGTAGCTTAGGAAAGAGTTGACCTCACATAGACACCTTAAAGAACAATACAATAATGATTGATAGAAAGAGAGGCACAATAAAAGATAAATAGTAGTAAATGACAATAGGGTGCTAATGTTCAGTTGAAGGGATTGCACTGGTTACATTATTTGGTTGAATGCTATAAAGTTTTCAACCCATTGTTTTCCTGTTTGTCTTTCTTTTATCTTCTGCCATTTTTTGTCTGTTATCTCCTTCTATAATCTTTCAGCTATTTTAACCATTCAACTATTCAAATGTTCAGCTCTTTCAGCTTTTTCCAGCTATAGACTTTTGGTCCTTCAAATCAGGAAATTCCAGGGTTTTTGCCTGCATTGAAACACACGGGGAATCCTTGGTGCAGAAGCTCGCTGGTTCGATACCCGGCGCTGGCATTTTTCACAAAAATATCTTTCTGTTGTGCCGTTTTCCCTTCATTTATGGTCAACTTTGATCATTTCTTTAGTTACTTTTTTTTCTCCAATTATTACCCTTTACGTTTTCTTTTCATTCTGCAATATAGCGTTCAACCCTGCATTTTCTTCTGGAAATGCAGCTCCTTCTAGTTGTATTTTAGCATTTGGCAGCCGGTCTGTCCTGAGGACTTTATTCACGGTTTGTTGATCACATAAAGCGACAAGTGTTCTGATCAGCCTTTTACAATAGGAGTGAGACACTCTCCCCTCTGTACAGTTAGTGAGTCAGACCAGCAGGAGAACCGGTCTCAGCACAAATGAATATATTTCTGATGATGGAGGACATGCCACAAGCTCCCTGCTTCGAGCTCCAGCAAAGGCAACGGGAATGGGGGTGGGGTTGCCAAGCACCAACGGTCTCGACCGCAACTTAGAGGAGACTTTCTAATGACCTCTTCAGAATCTATGTCTTAGAAAATGACTTTTTTTGGCTAAACACAGCATAATCCTAATCAAAAGCTTTGAACATAGATCATAAGATGCTCATTGAAAGTGGGACTTGAAATGAAAAAAAAAGTGAGTTTAAAGTAACAGTGGATCTTACTGTGTGTGGCTCCGTTTGTTTTAAGCAGACTGAAGCAGTAGTGAGCGCACTGTGGACCGTTGGAGAGGCCTTTCAGCATTCGCAGGTAAGAAATGTAGAGCGTGGAGGGCAGAAGATCTCCCATCTGACGCACAAATTTGGACAAAACCACCTGGAAGAAAGACGGCCACAAAGGTAAAAGAAACCAACAACAAAAAAATGTTGTTTTCTTAACAATAAAAAACGACTATGGCAGGAGGAAGTAAGAACTTATTGTTAATGAACTCTGACCTGTTTATGAGGCGGCCTTTGCAGAGCCATTCCCAGGTAGGATCCCTGCAGCGTGGTGTGCTGAAGCGACTCCGTCGGACACCAAAACTCCAGTCCCAGCTCCAGGCCAAACTGATCCTTGCTGTAAAATTCCCCAATCTGAAAGGTTACAGACAGGTGAGGCCTTGTGAGGTCTGCAGGACTTTCTTCTTCTGCCACCTGTAGCTTTATTGCTGCTGCTTTACAAACGCATTCCCGTGTTTGAGGGTAAGACTGACCAGAAGCATGAGGTGCTCCAAGTCCTTCCTCAAAGATGACGGAAGCTCACTGTCCATCTGCAGAGAGATGTGCACCAGACGAGCGTCCTCGTCAGCGCGGTTCCGCAGCTGCTTCACCTGCAGCCACAAAAAACAAAAAAAATGAAAATGAGCATCAAAATAAAAAATAAAGAGGAAAATTAATCTCTCTAACCTTCATAGGCATCAAAGCCAGGAAGTCTGTGATGAGCGAATGAAGGCGGCGGATGTAAAACTCTTCCTGAGTGAAGTTGTCACATCCCAGCATGCCCTCCTTTATGAACAGGAAGACATCTCCCAGCAGAGCCTGGTCAGCCAGGCCTTCGTCTGCTTCTGTGAATTCCACTAGAGCTGCAAAGACGCGCACATGTTTTAAAAAAAAAAAAAAACAATCTTTATCCCTCAGATCAAAGGAAAAGATGTCTGACCTGAGCCCTGTGGTAGTTGAGACAGGACCCTCAGAGTCAGGGCCCAGGCAAGCTTGCAGACAGCCTGCAGTCCAGGAAGCTTCCATGGTTGGTTGTCCATCAGACGGCTGTGCACTGCCGACACGTACTGCCTCTCCGTGAGCAACGGCAACGCCTGGAGAAGATCTAAAGCAACAAAAAAACGTTTTTCACTGCAGGTACAACACAAACTGTCACTGTCTCATTTAAAGCATCTGAGCCGCTAGCAAAACTGCTTTCACCTTCTCTGTCTTCAGTTCCTTGCTCTATAAAACTAACGTCCAAACAGTAGAGAAGCGCCATCACGAGAGCGAGGTTCACGCTGTCCAGCGACCCGTCGGCCTGAGCCGTAACCGTCTCCAGGTGGCCGATGAGGGCGAGGGTGTCGTCCTTGGTCAAAGGGGACTGGCAGGTCCAAGCAAACAGGCTGTCTGCCAGAGCCTGCCGGCACTCTTTGATGAGGTCACCGACCTGGAGACAGACATGCGAGAGAAACGCATCCGTTTCACTTCTCAGTCGCAACTAGAGGAACAGGAGCAATAAGAAGGGAAATGCATTTGAGATTCCAATGATTTGTTCCCACCTCCTTCCTGTGCTTCTCATTACCCAGACCTCGCTCCTTCTGCAGCCGCTCAAACTCCTTCGCCACGCTTATCTCCGACACCAGGGCGAGGATGCGCTTGGTCAGCCCCTGGTTCATCAACTCATCTGTGAAGCGTGTGGTCAAAGCCACCAGCTCACCGCTGGGTGAGAAGAGACGATGCATTTCATCAGAGACTGTAGGGGATTTAACCACTTCAGAATGTTTTTTTTTTAACTCTTCTTTGTTTTTATCGAAACATTTTTTAATGCTCACCTTAAATCCAGGGTGAACGTTTTGCCGTGGCGTGACTGGATGAGCGTGCGCAGAGAGTTGGCCACACACAACTTTCCATCCCAGTAGAGAAGTACGGCGACTAAACCTCGAGTCAGGCCTGGAAACTGAGGCTGCTGTTGTTCACCTGAGGAAACAAACATCCAGACGTCAGCCGCTGCTTTCCATCTTCCAAAGCCCCATGGGGGGCTGATGAATGAGAGTCCTAAACAGTCAAACTACCTGTCAAGAGAAGCTCTAAGGCTGCCATCTCCCCAATGTCAAAGAGATCGCTGAGGATGAAGGCCTCCGTCAGAAGCTGCTCGGGAAGGAGCCGCGACCCCTGCTGACCCTGGATGGCGATGCCTTCTGTGCTGGCTTTGCGTACTTTCTCTTTTTGGTCTGCACTTTTTGGCTAAGGAAGAATGAAAAGACAAAAAAAAACAAAAAGGTGTCTTAGAACTCACACTGGGCTTTTTATTTAAATATAACCTTTATTTAACCAAGTAAGTTATTAAGAACATGTTCTTATTTAAAATAACAACCTGCTTTTAGGGCATACGATAAAGAAATGTTAGCAGGTTATCTCACCGGGTTCCTGAAGAGTGAGAGAAAGTGTGGTTTGTGCTTTTTCAGCTGCAGGTCCAACAGGTGGACACTCTCCGTCTGTCTCCTCAGGATAGCTCCATCTACAGTCTCCCAGAGCTCTTTGAGTGGCCCCCACAGACTGGCTCCTGAAGGGGGTCAAAAGGACTTTTACAGATATTTTCACTCTACTGACGAGATGTTTGAGTTCTCTCCATGTCAAAACCCCCCTAAACTGTCAGCCCCACAAACTAAAATGCAGAAACAACCCAGATTGAGCAGGAACAATGTCCACGTTTGGGCTTCATATGCTTGATATCGTGGTCAGAAGAAAAAAAAAAGTCTTGACATTCATTCAAAAAATAAAGGACAAAACAAATCCAAGTAATTTCAAGTCATAAATTTTAAAGCACTTTCAGTTGCGCAATGCATGAGAAGCCATTTTTAATAGATAAAGTTTGATTTCCATCCAATTTAATCCCGATTATTTTTGATAAAGTCTATTTGCCCTGTTAGTATTTTAACGGCAGCCTAAATGAATGGCCATTTAAAGGGTTTCAAGTGTGAACCGTGGAGAGGAAAGCATGCTCTTAGGGGAAAAGTAGGAGGAAACCTCCAGCAGAGACAACCTCAGAAAATCCATCTTTTACCTGCTCCCTTCAGAGATCATGACAGTAAATCTTTGTTTAAAAAAACAGACAGAGATACGAAGTAAAAAATGGATCTAGCACTGGGGAGTAACAGCAGTATATCGGCTAAAAACCACAGCTAAGAACACGATTAAGGTGGTAAAAAGTATCAATTCGATCAGGAAGTAAATGATCAGTTTCAGGTAAACTTTTTGTTTCTCTGATAAAGTTTGGCTTTATTCCAACTGTCCACAGCAAGGGATGCCAGGTGTTTGCACTAAACATAGGATAAACCCTTTTTCCCCTTTAAATGTTGCCTGAACAAATTAAAATGAGACACAGAAAACGAAACAGTATAATAGGACGTTTAAACTTGCTACATCAAAGACATTTGGATTTTTTCCCCCCTTAAAATAAAATTGCCAGTTAGGGGAATAAAACGTTTCTCTGTTACAAGACATTATAATTTACAGTTTTAAATGCCAAAAGTGTAAATTATATCTAGATTGTATACAATTTGGGTAAAGGTATTGGACTGGACCATGTATTGAGAAGCGCATCAAATCATGTCAGAGAAAAAGATACACACCCCTAATGTAGGATTTAAAAAACATAACTAGTTTAATTAAAATAACATGTTACTGCCCAATCAGATTAATTCCATTCTTGAAGCTCTCATTTTACTAAAAACCGTACTTCATGTCACGGTCTCAGACTTTATTTTTTTACAGAACGTCTAGGTCTTCAGAATAAACCACCTGCTTCTCAAAGCTTTAGTTTAAAGAGAAAATGACTGATTTTTATCAACTTTCTGCCCTGAATGATTTGTTGGCATATGATGAGTTCTTTTGACATGAATACAAATTGAATTAAGTCGCAATAATGGACTGAATGTTTTAATATGGACTTTAATTATTGCCATTTTCTTATATCTTTAATTAACTGAACATTCCCGATCGCCACAAGTCTGTCTTATGGCCTCGATCTGTCTTAACTTGAGTAGAACCCGAGTCAAACTAGCTTCCTTTAGTTTGGCCTGACATGATCATGAACGAAGCTAGGCTAAAGTAGCAAACAGTGCCATACTTGGAATGACTCAAACGGGTAAAAACGCGCTACAACAGAAACGCCGGACCAGGTTACACGAACCTACACCTAAATAATTATTAAGACAAACACATTTGTAATCAAAGGTTCAAAAAGAGTCTTTACCTAAATTTACCGCCATCTGCCCCGCCATGATGATCAGCTCAGGATCAAACCTGGACGTAAGATGCTGCGCACGTGCCCGTTTGAAATCTAACACGATAAATTGTTTAATCCAGAAGATATATTTTTGATTAGTTGGTTATGTCACTCGTTATTAAATAATGTATGTAACCAAACACATTTTTTTTCAATAAAATATCCATTAAATATTTTAAAATAGGATTGCACAATTAGTGCAGGCGGGGTCCTCGGAAAGATTTGGGCAACCTAGCATTCGTCACACCCTGTGGGAGTTGTAGTTTATAATGAAGTGTGTGAACACTACTATTTCAAATATGAAATCAAGGAAAACATCTTAAATATATTCACGTTTTTGAAATTGTATTATTTTGATTAATAGTTACTGTTAATATGCAAAAATAAGCTCACATTCTTTATTTAAAAGCGACTGCTTTAGATGTGTGGATATTAGTTCCTCCTTGTTTTAGACGGAACGACCATAGTGTTACACCACTCCTCCCATGCAGTGTGGGTTTTGACCGCTGTCACAAAAACACTAAATCGTCAGAATCTTTGCATTTTTAGTATGTGACAGAGGTAGACTATTTTTTGTGGGATTAATAATCATGGCTCGGGTTGTAAAAGTATTTAAGACGATACGGAATCATTGGAAAAAGTCCACTTTAGCTGTGTGCGTCCTGTCCTATGGGGGGTATTGGTTGTATGGTAAACATTGGTGAGTTTTTATATATCTTTTGAAAATGTCATCTAGACTGGGTTCATGTGTGTAGATCTTTCTTTATTCTGTGTTTTATGTGTTTGTAGCGACAATCTCCTGCGCAGAGAAGCTTGTCAGTTGGCCAGGGTAAATGTGAACTTACTGTCCTTTTATTATTTTTATTATTATTTTATGTGAGTCAGTATGCCTCTAATAATTATTGCTATTCTAGGAATTTGGACGGCAACAGATTTCCCCACAGGAGCAACTAAAGAAAGCAACTGTAATTTTAAATCCTGCAGCTTGCAGCGGGTAAGAGGACTTCAAAAATGCAAATCTGATTTCTTCCTTTCCCTCCTACTAATTATGCATTTATTTGTTATAATTTTCTCCAGGAAAGCCAACAAATTATTCGAAAAGAATGCAGCTCCAATTTTACACCTGGCCGGTGTGGAGATAAAAATAGTGAAGGTTTGATGGAATTTTGTAAACATGGCTTTGGTAGGTAGAAATCCTCAAATATCCCATCATGCCTTGCTGAATGTCATATCATGTCCTCCACAGACAGATTATGAAGGTCAGGCCAAAAAACTGATGGAGTTGTTGGAGCAGACAGACATGCTGATCGTGGCTGGAGGAGATGGCACCTTGCAGGAGGTCATCACAGGTTTGCTGAGAAGGCCGGATCAAGTATGCAAAACTAATAATTTAATTACATAAACGTTTTTAGGTTTATTTATAAGATGCAAACTGAGATATGTTTTCTGACTGCAGGATAGTTTTAGTAACGTCCCGATTGGGTACATTCCTCTGGGTTCTCACAATTCCCTGAGTCCGAGTCTTCATCTCCTCAGCGACAACAAAGTTAGGTAAGTTTATAACAAATATCTCTTTTTTAAATTCAAAAAATGAACTTATATTTGATGTGATAAACATACATTTTAGGGACATTACTTCAGCCACACTGTCGATTCTGAGAGGAGAAACTGTACCTCTGGATGTGCTGCAAATCAAAGTAATATAATAGGTTTTTTCCTGTTAAAAAAATATACATTTTAATGCCTTAGTTACTTTAGCATTCATATTTCCTAGAAAAAAAACCTGTGAGTTTACGCTGCAGTGCTGACGTGTGTGTGTTTGTTGCAGGGAGAGACGGATCAGCCCGTCTTTGCTCTGATGGGTCTGCGTTGGGGGGCTTTCAGGGACGTGGCCGCAACAATCAGCAAGTATGGTTGTTTGGGCTGTAACCATGGTTACGCGATTGATCGTGCATACGAATAAATGGATTAATGCACTTTCCAACAGATACTGGTACCTCGGACCATTGAAGACAAACGCAGCGCACTGGTTTCAAACTCTGAAGGTACATTTTCTTCACATAAAACCTTTTTTTTTTCCACTAAGAAAGAAGTATTCCTTATGCTGTGTTTCCAACTAATAGAATTGTGAAATAACACGGAGGAAAGAGAAAAAACAAGAAATACAAACTGGAATTTTGGAAATTCTATAACGAGAAGCTTAATGGGACAATGTGCAAACAGTTATGACTTAATGATGCTGTTTTGGTACCTTGATGCTTCTTTTCCTTTAATTATTTTGTGTCTGTGAGAATAATTATTCAGTGTTTAACATGAAAAATGTATCAAATATAAGAATATGGTGGGAATTAATACGATTTCTCCTCTACCCACTCTTTTTTGTTTGTCTGTTTATAATGATATTTTACTATTGGGTGTTTGAAAATAAAATGAAATGAATCAATTATGATTTCATGAACAGTCTCTGACATTTCGGTCATTAAACGTAACAAATATCTGAGAAATATTTCTGTTCTTGCTCTGAGCCCAGCGGCTCAGTTTGTTCAAGGTGGAACCAAACTCAATTTAGTTCCCTGATTGGACAAACAAAGGATTGTGTGACACTTAAAAAAACAACATAAATAGTACAAACAGACACCGTTCTATGTCACTGCAGTGTGATGCCGTTCCGTTTACACCTGCTTTTCTTTTTCTGCCTTTTCGCAGGAGTGGCCCCTGGTCCGACAACTTTCAATTTCCTACCTGGCTCCCAGTCTCCGACCCCCCGATCTGCCCCCTCAGAAACCCCCCAGGCCCAACCTGCTCCGCCGCATCGTGCGGCGACTAAAAAGCTACTGGAACCCCCCGGTTGAAGGTGAGCTTGTGTGATTGTGTTGCAGAAGATCACACAGTAATGTCGTATTTATTCGTGTTCTGCCGGCTCGTCTGCTCAGAGCCTCCTAAAGTGGAGGTGGCGGAGAAGTGGGAGGAGCAACAGCTCGCCACGGTGGAGCTCTACGTTCAAACGCACAACAAGAACCCGGTGGAGAGGGTGGGTGTGACTTTGAATCACTGCTAAAATCGCCCCTCGCACGTTAAAATTGGTTGTTTTGTGTTGCAGCGCCTCCATGACTCCATGATGATCCGGGCAGAGCCCGACAGCTTCACCGTGGGGGAGTTCATCAGCGTGGGGTTAGGAACTTCCTCTTTTATCAGTCAGCTGCGTTCAAAGCATTGACTGAAGTGCTTCTAAAAGTTTCTGTTTGCATCGATTTGTCATTGTAAAGGAGTAAAAAAGAGGCGGATCCGACAGTTTTCACACAAAATTCGACCAAACTGGAGGCCGGAGCCTGCCAGCTCAAACTACCAGAGGTGGGAGATTTCAGAAAAATGCTTTCTTCTGTCAGCTCCTTCTCCTTGATGTGAATGTTTGTGCGTAAACTCCCGCAGGGCGTCTCTGGCTTCTTCAACATCGACAACGAGGAGTACGAAGCCATGCCTGTGGAGGTCAGGCTGTTGCCCAGGAAACTGCGTTTTTTCATCAGCGCGGAGCGCCGGGAGCAGCTCCTCTCACAGCCACAGTGACGAGGATGAAGAGCAGCGACAGCAGCCGGAGCGGAGAGGAACCAGAACTGCCTAAAAATGGACCTTTTACGTGTCTGTCTGGATGAAAAAAAGAGTGAAGCATGTCAACTTAGACTGTATTGTTTTTATATCAATATGTAAGACACTTTCTTTTGCATTTTAAGTTAAATTCAGCTTTTTCCAGGCGTGTAAAGACGTTAGGTTTACAGAACGAAACACGATTTTCATGTCGTCTTGAGCCAGCTCAGTTCAAAGTAGTTTTTTTCTCCAGCAGCGTAACAGACGACGGCTTTGAAGCTGAAGACTTTAAGCCTGTTAAGAAAATAAAGAGAAGCTTTAGCCTTGAAGAGGAAAAAGGCTGGAAAAGAGGAGTGAATAGATGCAGAAAATGAAATAAAAAGAAAAAACTGCTTCATGAATGTCTCTCTGTGCCGGAGGAGGCCGGCCTGAGCCGACAGATGGTGTCGACGGCAAATCTGTAGGATTAAACCGGGATCTGCACACAGAAAGGCACAGACGTCACTTTCCTGCTTATTCAAGGAAAGGTGAGGATACAAAATCTGAACGATAGCGCTCTGAAAAAGAGTTTAGCTTTGCCTATTTGAAATTCCTGTCCTGCTGCTCACATTGTTTTTCTGTTTGGCTCGACTGGGAGCAATTCAGACTGGTTTTTGGAGAAGTTTCCAAAGATCTGTTTACAGAAAGAAAAGATGCGTCTCCACCAGGACCAGAGTGGGAGGGGTTTACTGGCCAAGACTGATCCATTTTTTAAATATTATTGAATATATACATAAATCCACTGAAACTCTTAAAAGCTGATTATCCATCTGTTTTTTTCTGGTATAGAAAGACAATTTTGTTTAATGAAAAAAAGACATTTTATTTCAACGTTTTTGTATCCCATTGGTTTATGTGGGGCTGCACAGTGGTGTAGCGGTTAGCACCGTCACATAACAGCGAGAAACTCCTGGTTCAAGCCCCTTAAGTGAGGGATTTGCATGTTCTCCTTCAGGGTTTACTCCAGCTTCTTTCCTGTCCAAAAGAGATGCTTTACAGGTTAATTGGTGACTAAACTGTCCCTCAGGAGAGAATGTGGTTTCTGTTTCTGTGCGGTCTGATGATGGACCAGCAAACTGCAGGGGGGGGGGGGGTAAAGTAAAAAAAACATTAATATAAAACCATGAAACTGTTTTTGTCTGTGCACCATGTTCCGTAAAGACATATCTTATGTTGAACTCAATATCCCTTGTGCTATCCTAGGCACTTTAACATTGGGAGTTGGGTCATCTAGGCTGCTAGAAGTTGAAGCTGGGGTAACTATGGTGCACTGGGGTTCTGTCTTCTTTTCTTTTCTACTTCTACCCTTCCTCTCCTCCATTCCTGATCATAATTTATCATTTA
Source organism: Oryzias sinensis (assembly GCA_037389245.1). Lineage (NCBI taxonomy): Eukaryota > Metazoa > Chordata > Actinopteri > Beloniformes > Adrianichthyidae > Oryzias > Oryzias sinensis. Next base: position 1,877,945 of record CM074499.1, read on the forward strand.
GTTCTCCATGCCTCTGTCTGGTACAGTGCGATTCATGTATTGTCCCTCTTTTCCTCTCCCCTCTTGGGGAGTGGGAGTGCTTCCAGACTCCAGTTGGCTCATCCGTGCTCCAGTTCCTGACCGTCTACCTCGCCTTTGCTCCCGCTCCTACACCTGGCTGTGGTTCCTGTCTCCGGCTCATCTCTGGCTCGTCCCTGCTCTGTACCTGACCGAGTACCTCGTCTCTGCTCCTGCTCCTGGCTGTGGTTCCTGTCTCCAGCTCGACTCGCGCCTTTGACTGTCCCCACAACCACGACTGGATGAAGCTCGTCTGCTGGACTTTATATATGTAGTTGTAGATTTAGATAAGTTAATTCTTCTCTAAGAGTTCTGGTACATCGCCTGTCCGTCCTGGGGGAGGATCCCTCCTTCATGTGGGCACCCCTGAGGTTTCTTCGTTTTTTCCGGAATCCGGTTTTTTTGGGAGTTTTTCCTTACCGCGAAGGGGGGTCTAAGGGCAGGGATGCCAGTATAGCTTAGTCAGTTTGTTAGTTCATTTTTGAATTTTCCTATTGAACTCTTTGTATTCATGATCCTTTTGAGTTCATGTTTTACTTCGAAGCCCATCGAGACGACTGTTGTTGTGATTTTGGGCTATACAAATAAAAAAAAAAATTGAATCTAGACCCACTAGACAGAGCTCTGAACCTTTTTTCTTCAATGATTTGTGATCTTCACTGGTGTCCATGGATTACATGAAATCTTTCCACCTTTATCCATCTTTGTCATGGTAGGGAGAACACGTCAATGTAAGGGTGGGGTCATATAAGATAGCACAAGGGATAAGTGGTTAACTTTGTCACTTTTGGAGGGCCATTTTTTGCACGGTATTCCATCCAGATGCATGCAGCAAACTCCACACAGAAACGTGTCAACCCCCTGGGATTTCCTTCAAGTGAGACAAGGGTGCTAACCACTACACCACCGTACAGGGACACAAAAAAACACGTTTAAATGTTTTTTTAACTGAAGATCAGCTGATTTCTCAGGCGTTTGGTTGAAATCCCTTCAAATTATTGTTAGATTAATGTTAGCAGTAATGGAGCTACGGTCTTTCTATTGTTGAGTTGCTGTCATCTACATGTCTTTATAAAACTTACTACCAGAGAAGAGAAGAAAAAGGGGGGATGAAACCTGGTGAGGACGGATGAGATAAGATTTAAACACCATGAGGGTTTTTATTGTGTTACAACGGCAGTACAGTGAAGCTGACAGTCGCTCATGCTGTGGAGCTCTTCAAGCGGTACCAGAACACCAAAAGTCTCACGATGGACACTCTCGATTTACAGCACAGTCGAGAGGGAAAACGGTTACACCACGTGGACACGCGCGTTGCCATGATGTGCAGCAGTCGTCTTGACATTCAGTAGAGCGGCACGCCGCACAAACGACCAGCTGCCGTCTGTGGACATTCAGACAGAGAAGGCGTTTGTACAGTGGAAGAAGCGTGGAGGCAAACGCCGCCTTTGAATACCGGAGCGTCAAAGAGCAACAGTCGGGTTGACGCACAGAAACAAGAGTCTTGAACGCCATGAGTTTTAAGGCCCCATTTTAAAAAATAAAGCTTTTTATTTTAATTTTTTTTAGTGCAGTTACTCCCTTTCCCTATTTTTTTTTTAAATCGACTTGAAAGTCCTACCGCTCATGCAGATAGAAATGTCATTATGCCATTTCTTTTAACAAAACCTGAAATGAAAGATGCAGCGATGGATCACGTTCTAATATTTTAGCTCACATTTGGGGGGGGAAACAAAACATCCAGACGAAAAGAGCTTGGCGTGTTCCAACGTGGAACGAATGATTGCTGATGGCCGTCTCTGCCGGCGGCATTCAGACACAGTTGGCCCCATCTCTAAAGCCGGACTCGCTCAGAGGAAGAAGTGGGGGTTGGAACCCTCAGCTGGCACCGACCCCTCCAGAGGAGGTTACTGTCCCGCTCTCATCCACACACAGAGAGAGGAGAGGGAAAAGCAGAAAGATCCTCATCAGCGCAGAGGAGCAGAACGTTCCTTTTTTGTTGTTTGTTGATCTGCTGCTAGCGACAGGAAGAACAGGACCGGCTGTCCTCCAGCAAAATAAACGGCTTTTAAAACGTTAAAGTTAAGCATAACTGTGTGCAGAGGCGGTGCAGGATTCACCAGAAGCTATTTTTACTGAAACTGGAACTCAAATAATCAGGAGCATTTTCAGGGTTACAGGAAAAAAATGTGAACATTTGTGCTGAAAGTGCATAAAGCTGGTGGTATTTACAAACGGCCTTTTCCTTCTCATCAATTGCTTTTTTTTGTTTGTTTTGAAAAAGAAAACAATTTTCTTGGAAGAAAAAGTGTAAAACCCAAATCTGTGAGGCTGAACTCGGTCCACCCATCAGGACTCCTATTGCTCTCTTCTTGAAAGGTAGAAAAAGTGAAAAGACGCTCGTTCAACAGCTCCAGAGGAGGAAAATCCAAAAACGGCCAAGCCTGTGAGGTTCCCAGCATCTCCGAGCGACCGCGTCCTGTTGTGGACACCTTTCAGTAAAGCTTTTCAAAGTGAACGAGGAACGGTGGGACTGTGGAGGTGTCAGTGACTCGTGACAAGAGGAACGATCCATCGTCCCGCGGTGAAGATGTTCGAGTCCCAGAACCCCATCGTCCAGAGTCAAACCAGTTTCCGGCAGAAGAAGTCAAAGTTTTGGTCATGAGCGGCTCTCAGGTGCCGTCAGAGCTTCGAACCCGGAACGTTCTCCTCGCCTCCAGAGTACACATAGTAGAAAGAGACGACAAAGGAAGTTCCCCCGTGGAGACGGTGTCCTCTGTGTTTTGTGTGAAGGCTCAAAAGGGGGAGGCGGGGCTTCAGGGGCAGCAGAGGTTGTCTACAACGAGCGTGACGTCGATGCCGTACACCTCCAGCAGGTCAGCCAGGAAGGAGCGGTCACCCTGGGGGTCCAGCCCCATGGCCCTCACGTGATCCACCGTGAGGGTGGGGTCGGCGCTGCCCGCCACCTCCGACAGCGTCTGAAAGATGCGGTTATTCAGCTCCATGAAGAACCTGTGGGAGGGGGGGGGAGGAGGAGACCACACGGCACACGTGAACACGCATGATCTCTGTCACACGCACAGATTTTGAAGCAACTCTCACAGAATAAAGAGATCTTCCTCGTTTGACGTGCAGTCTTCCTCCACCTCCTGGGAGTAGAGCAGCAGCTGCCTGAGGGAGACAGATTTTGATTGACAGATGAACAACAATAAACAGTTTAGGTCAATGGGAAACGCAAAGACAGCTTTAGCAGAGAAAACAGTCTCTCCATGCAGAATGAAAGCACATATGATGCTCAGAGGGGGCTGACCTCTGCTCCCCCAGCTTCCTGTACTTCTCCTTGTCTGCGGCGTTGAGCTTGAGCAGCGGCTGGAGGTGGCTCCTGTGCGTCTTCACGTTCTGGTTGTCCACGTAGACGTCGTACAGACCCTTCTTATCCTCAAAAATCTTCTCTGTTGTGCCTTAACGCATAGAGAAAGAGCAGATGTGACTTTAAGGGTTTCAAATGCACACATCATGCTAAAGGTGATCAATATTTGAACAGTTCATCCATTATTTCACATACCAAACTAGACAAAAGGAAAAGTTTTTAAAGAACGGTTTTATCTGAAAGTCTATGTTTAGTTATAAAAACCAGACCTGATAACCTCTCAGTCAACGTTTTTGACATGCAACCCCCTCTGGCTGTGACCACAACCAGGAAAAGGGAATTATTTTTTTAGTATATAGAGTTTCGGAGGAAAAACAACACAACCTACATTTTTGTCCATTTTATTTCTAATCTGATTCTGAAGAAAGTTTTATTTATTGACCTCCTGGACTCTCCCCATCTCATCCACAAAAAATAAACAAGTTCCTGTCTTAAAGCGGCTGTTCCAATCGCTACCCAAAGTTAACAAACGTATTTGGAAAGTTTCTTTTCAAACTCAAACTTTATTAATATGCTTTTTTCATACAGCGGCAAACACAAAGTGCTTTTTAGGTTCAGAACAATTCTAGCAGAAATGAGCCAGAGAGGAAACAGAAGAAGAGCCTTTTCATTTCAAAATAAAAGAATATTGGAGTATAAATGGAGAATGGAATATACGGAGAATATTCAGCAAGCGGCTGTCTGTTACGAGGATGCTGCTAATAAAGTTCTTGTTGTGTACTTGTCACACATGGAGGGATTTTTGTGCCGTTGTTCCGAGCGCAACACTCGCCGATTTGAGCCCGAAACGTTCAAAAACTTTGTGTGCTTAAAACTAAATTATTTGTCACTTGAAACTCAGAACAAACAAACTCTACTCTTTTGAATTCTTCTGCTCGCGCGCACACACACACATGATCCAGTCTACGAGCTGACTGGAAGAATTTCTGACCAACCAGCTTTTGTGGCACATTGTAACCACCTTTAATGCTCTGTTAGGAGCACAGAGGAGAGGATTTCTCTTAAATGAAAATTGTTGTGTTTGTGATTTTCCAGTGCATTTTCCAGTTTAATAATTTGAAGTTTTGCGCTCAAAACAGTGAGTGTTACGCTGGAAATAATGGTACACAGATCGCTCCGTAGTCACACTGTAAAAGTCGGACGAGGCTGAAGTTGGCGTTTGATTTTTGTTTTTAAGCTTCCAGTTTGACAGTTATGGGTTCAGGGGAAATCTAGACGACATTTTGATCAACTGATCAAATAAAATTTAAAGCAGCTGCAGATTTTATATGTTGCATAGGATAAAAAATTAACTTTACCCTCAAAAGGAAACTGGAAGCTTAAAAAAAATAATAATGACACTAATCAGACTCTCACTTTAGTCTCGTTCTGTCCGTGGCATGAAAACGGTTGGGTACCACTGCTATTGAGCATTTTTGAGCTGAGACTTCCTCTGAATTTTACTCCCTGAGAAGTTGGGTAGATCTGGATTTGAAATCCACTTTGTCTCTTAGTATCCCTCTTAAAATTTGAACCTCGTTTCACCACCGTTGCAGAGAAAAATTGCACTCACAGGCCACGTAGGACATCTCGGTTTCCAGCGCGCTGATGTCAGCGATGTTGACGTAGAAGAAAGGCCTCAGTTCAGGCACAGAAACGCCGATTCCCGGTATGGAAACGTTGGCCAGGCAGCAACAGCAGTACACTAGAGGAAGCAGACGCTGAAAGTTTACTGCACTCGTGCACCGGCTCGTCAGAGAACGTGCTGCAAAAGCCGAAGCTGCTCACCCCTGTAGCAGACCACCCCTACGGGCGGCGGGGAGAAGATGAGGAGGCGTTTCCGCAGCAACGCAAACTTCCACAGCACCATTATCTGCTCCCCGAAGAACTGGATGAACTGGGACATGCAGCCGGCCGGGTGCGTGATCTGCAGAGAGCAACGTGTTTGAAAACTTTTGGGGAGAAAACCCATCGATAGGGGGGCAAGTTCTGGCGCCCCTCTGACCTTCATTTCCGGGTGCATGCAGCGGTTTATAGCCGTCACGCTCCAGGTTGGACAGGCTGTCACAAGGCCGTTTCCTGTCGGGGGCAGGACCGCCTTCTTGTCCTCGTAGAAGGCCTCCAGGGGAGAATACTGGCCTGGACACTGCAGCTGATGCCTGCCGTGCAAAGATATTTGGATTTGTTTAAAAATATTTCATCAATTCCACGCCGCTCACACCGCATGCTGAGCCAGAGCGCCGCGACTTGAATGGAAACGACTCACTCCATCCATTTCTTAAACATTCAAATGGAGCTAGCGTCTGCATGGGTGGATAATTAAACAACAAGTCCTTGGGGACAGACAGAAAAAAACAATCTGCTTGTTTAATCAGAACCACAGACTCCTCTACAGATATCTGACGTCTTCTCCTGTCAGCATGTTGATTTCTATTTCTCCCCTTTCATTTCAGATGTTTTAAGTCAGTCTCAGCCTTTTTTTTTTCATTGTTAGCATCCGTAACAGAGTTGTTTTATTAACCTAATTAAAAATAAGTTCATTGTTGTTGTTTTTTTTTTTCATTTCAAGACCCACCCCACTCCAATAGAAATTGTGTTTTTTGGTGTTCAAGTGTATTTTTCTATGATAAATAAGGACATATTTAAAGAAAATTAAGCTTAAAATTGCATTTCCAATTATTTTTTTTATTGAAACTGTTGTGAATCAGGGGCAGACGAAAAAAAAGCACATAAAAAAGATCGCATTTCATTAAAGACATATTCATAGTAGATATTTTTCTTAATTTTTATTTAAGGACCCGTTTGATCCCTTATTTTGGTTTATTTTTTTCGCATTTGACATAATTTTTGGCCATAAATATGCTAATTCTGTCTATTTAAAGTCATTTTTTATATATGTAGTTTTTGTTTGATGTTCTGATAAACTGGATATATTTGTGTTTGTTTTTATTTTAGTGTTCGGTGAAACAGAAATGACCTCTGGCGAGCTTAAGACATTCATTATTGAATTCAGAACCCTCTGGGGTCCTTAAGCGGCATTATGTGCGCCTGTTGCATCACAGGAGTAATCGTTTTGTCTTTTTCCTGACACTTCATCGATTTAGCCCACGTGCAACAGGAGCGTGTTTACATCCTAATGCCGAGTCGGGCTGTAAACTGAATGTAATCTGGCATTTAGCTCCCTTTGGAGACCGAAGAGGGACGGAGAAGAGAGGAGAAAAGATGCTGTCGGGGGTTTCTTCCTGTTCTTTTCTTGTTTTGTTTTTTTTGGGCCTCTGCACAAAAACTGCATGTCAACGGGTTCTCGCAGCCACAAAAAGGGATCCAACTGGGGCAGGAGGATCATGTTTAATAGATGAGAACATTTTCTTAACACGGAAGCACAGACAGCTGAAAAATATATATGCAAAAAGACGGAAAAACAAACAAAAAAACAGTTAGATCTAATTTTGATCTATTTTAAAGTGTTCCTAATTGTCTTTTAATTATAATTGGACTGTTTTTAGGCAAAAATAAATAAATAAAGTGCTTTTTTTCTAGCACACAGTTTCTGAAGAGCGGCAGGAGTTCATCAGAAATTCACCTTAGAGTTGTGGGTTGAACCACTGCCGTGGAGTAAGTCTGCCCCCACTTCCCATCGCCCGTCTTTATACACCGTCTCCCTCCCACATAACATTACCGGTGTAACACTGGAGCTATTCAGTGGTACAGTTCTGAGCCAAAACCAAGATGCAATACACACGCAATACTCAGAAATACAGTTTTAAGCTGAGTTTTCTTTATAAATGTCCTCCATTATCACAAAAAGTGCCACAATTGAACCTCTACAGACAAAAGACACGCCTTACCTGACTTGGTTCTCCAGGAAGTGCATGTAACGGTACAGCAGCGTGTAGGAAGGAGACAGAATTCCCACCGACTTCATCCTGGCTCCTCTCTCCAGCTCGCTTTCCACGGGCATGTTGGCGAAACAGGCCAGTCCGAAGTAGGCCGCTTTACGAAAATATCTGAGCCAAGGGGGGGAAACAGCAAGAGTCAACGGAGGAGCCTCTGGAAGAACGGGGATCAAACTCCTGGAAGGAACGTACATGAAGTCGCTGGTGATCCGATGGGAGCCGCTCGCCATGGACTTGAACTCCACCCCGTCCAGGTTGATGTCATGAGGGAGACACCACTCCACCATGTTCCCTGTCAATCACACACAGCAATGGAGCATGAGGTCACTTCCACTGCTGACTTCCCCAAATTCCTCCTTTCACTGGTGGGGCAGCAGGAGGTCAGGGTCTGACTCACCAGCTGTCCTCAGATTCACCCCTGGAGATCCTCACTCATCTTTGATGATTTCAACGAGAAATGTTGGAAGGTTTTCTAAAACTTTAAGGGGTTGCTTTGGGTTTTATGCTATATTTAATATTATACTAAGAATTAACTTCGGGTCCAAAGCTCTGCTCAGGACATCATAAGAGTCACCTGACATCCCATAATGATCTACAGTCCAGGTGAAGAAGAAGGTGGAGAACTGATGGTCCGACTCACCTGACCTCGTGTCAAAGGTGACCACGAACACGGCAACGATCTGGTCCTTCTCCTCCCAGTGATCCTTCACGGTGAGCCCGGAAAACAGGACGTCGGAACCGAGCGGTTCCGGGCGATCGCTCCCAGGGACGGCCTCTCCAGCCCGGTTCGGCGTCTCCCCTCTGCTCGCTGCAACAGCTGTTAGGTTTGGCGTCGGGCTGAGGGTGATGGCGGCGGGGATCCTCCCGGTCGCGAGCGGCGCGTCTGCCTCCCGGGGCGGCTGGGCCACCTGGTTCTGGTCGGGCGGAGGGATCTCCTCCCAGTCCAGCAGCGGGGCTCGGTCCGATTGCTCCACCATGGTTGGTACCGGCGCAGCCTCCGAGGGCACGAGGGGGGGAATGGAACTAAGCGGCACCGCACAGGCTCCGGCGCGTGGATGCGTGACGCGGGCTACAGACGGCGCGCGGACCGGAGCATGGTTTCCTGCTGTTTTCGGTGTTTTTGTATCCCCGTCACGTCCACTGACTGACGGGCCGTGTTTTCTTTTCCTGTCTCACTGTTGTGATGACGTACCTACTTCCGCCCACGTGTCTCTATTACTATTTCATGCTCCGACCTGATTTAGAGTTTCCTGTTATGTTAAATCAATTTTTAGCAAATGGCGATTAATCAAATAAGCATCATTTTAAATGCTTAAATATTCTGAAATACACACACAATAAAATATTTTGTGTATTTTTATTTTTTAACCTTATAGTGTGGAGTTGTATTTTTAATTTTAAACACATTTTAAGCCAAATTTTAAGCCTAAATTATATTTGTCAGCAGTGGAGCTGTTCGAAACTTCCCATCCAATCAGCAGCCAGATTGAAAAACCAGTCAGCCAATCACAGCGTTAGACGTTGTGCCCTATCTGCATAATTGATTTAAGCAGGAAGTCATTTGCATGCATGCCGCGAAATTTGAGCGTGCTGGCGGTGAGGAAGAAGAAGGTCTGCGGGTGAGTTTTTGGTGATTATTTAAACATGATAGCGATTTTGTCACGTGTCCAGGAATTCTGCAGCAGTTTTGATTCAAACTTTGTGGGAAATCAGCAGCACAGCAAAGGCGACCTACATTTAATTAACATTCAAATTGTCCCAAAATCTCAGTCTGATCTCATAAAACAGTCAACAACTTTAGCTTGTAATTAACTGATATTGTTATTAAATCTAGTGGGATTCTCTAAAATCAGTTCATTTTTTTGGCCCACAGGTTTACCATGTAATCCACAAAAATGCATTTAAAATAAAAATGTCTAACCTCTCTATTATTGCAAACACTGTTCTGAATTCTGTTTTTAATAAGATTTTATGTGTGTTGCTGAGGTGTAGAGGTCAGCCAAATGAGCTCTGACCAAAAATATTATTTACTGACTATAAAACAAATGGCAAATAATAATTTGTATTTATCACCAATGTACTCATTGTTTTTTCTACTTTCTCCTAAATAAAAGTAATGTAAGAATGAATTATTTATAAAATGGCACAATTTGATCATGTCTCTTTTTTTTTTTTTTTTAGCTCATAAATTCTCCCCTTTTTATGACAAATTGTTTAGTCCAACTCTATTAGCTCCCAGGAAATGACATCACTAAATATTTCCCAACTCACACTGTGAAGACAGGTGTACCTTTCTTTTGTCAGATTGACACGCCAAGGTCAACATTTTTTTAATGTTGTTTGGGGAAAATAAACAATTGTATTGGGAAACGTATAGATTTCTTGTCTTTCTTGTGCCACATGTTGCTCCATAGTCTAGTTAATGCAGACTTTTTGCTTAAATCTTCAATCCTGTAACAAAAAAACACTTATGGGATGGAATCATAGTTACAGGGCTGAAGCTTGGAGTTGGCATCAAAATAATTTAGAATCAAAGGAAATATTACTAATGAACTGGAAGAATTTGTGTCTATATTTGGTTGAATGCTGTAAAGCAATCTGTTGAGCATTTTCCTGTTTCTTTCCTGTTCTTTATGTCTGTATTATTGTATCTTCTGCCTTTTTTTTTGTTACTTAAATCTTTCAATTCTTCAGCTATTTTAACCATTCAACAATCAAAATGTTCAGCTTTTTCCAGCTATAAACTTTTGGTCTTTCAAATCCTTGAACTTTTCAAAATATTCCAGGATTTCCAGGATTTTTGCCTCCATTAAAGTACATAGGCATTCCTTGGTTCAGGAGCTCGCTGGTTCGAGACCCGGCTCTGGCATCTTTTACAGAGATATCTTTTTTGTTATTGTGCTGTTTTCAACTTTGATCATTTCTTTATTTATTTTTAGCCAATTATTACCCTTTAAGTCTGATTTTCATTCAGCAATATAGCATTCAACCCTGCAGTTTCTTCTGGATATGCAGCTCCTTCTAGTTTAGAATTATAATCATATAGAAGTCAAACTCTCCCATTCCAGGGCTGATTTGAAAACAGTCGCAAATTAATTTCTTATCATTTTGGGGATTTCATAAGGTGTAAAAATGTTTTCTTAGAGGTTCAAATAGTCCCTCCAAGTGCACCGAATTCAGAGAATGACTCTACTGTGCCCTGAAAAAAATACTTTAGAGATGCCCAATTCCTGCTTTATATTCAGAAATTTCTGCCATTTTTTTTTACATGTATTTAATTGCAACTACATAGATTAAAATAACTAAAAAGCCTGGAGTTGATCATTTTGCACTTTCTTGTTTAGGTCCTAGAGCCATGAAGGAGCCCCTCCCCAGAACCCAGACACTGACCATGGCGACGCTGTTTGATGGGATCAACCAGCAGCTGGACTTCTCCAGCTGTGGAGAAGATGGGAGCAGTGGCAACGCCTCGGACCACTTTGCCTCTCAGATGTGCAGCCCCGGCTTTGTTTGCAGAACGCCTCGAGTGCAGCGCCACCGCAGCAGGAGCAGCACCTCAACCTCGCCGTCGCACTGCGCCAGCCCCATACCTTACGCTTCCTGGAAGAAGCTGAGGCTCTGTGACTCTCCCAGCACACCAAAGGTGGACAATTGATCAAAGTATTCTTCTTGGAGGACAAAATTGACTTTTTTTTTTTGGTTCTTTTTTATTTTCAGAGTTTGCTGTCAAAGTCCACCCTGCCTCTCTCTGGCGTTAAGATAAGTCGCCATCAGAGGAGTCTGCGGTTTTCCTGCACCGGTGCGAACTTGATGCAGGTACCTTCTGTCAACGTAAACCCCTTCACCCCTGAGACGGTGCGCAGGAACAGCGAGCAACACTTGAGCTACAGCATCCGAAGTGATGAAGAGGATGACAGGCTCAGGTACATGATCAGTAAATTTGCTGCTTTTCAGTTCTTTTTTATGAAAAGTTTAAGGTTTTTATCTTTGGCATTTAGTTCTCAGGTTGCAGAAACCTTCGTCCTCATCGGGCTCTGGTGGTGTAACGTGATGCTTTTGATGTTGTTTTCCCTCTCTCAGGTTGAAAACCAGCCTCACTTCGTCTGAAGAGGAAGATGAAGCTTTCTTCCCATCAAAGGTACAAATATGAAGTCTTTCCTCTCTGATGCGTTTGATTGCGCCTTGTCGTCTTCATCTGCCCCCTCATTTCTCGTCTTACCAAAACGACGAGCTGCCAAGTCGACTTCCGGGATTTCTGAAGAACCTGCTCATTAAAAAAAAAAAAAGGCTGGAAGAAGAATGTCTAAATTTGGAGATGCATCAAAGAAAGAAAAAAGACGGAGCTGTGTGACGTCTGCCTCTACTTCCGAAAAAACTGTGGAGTTCAGCATCATGCCCTCCGTCTGTTTATCTGGCAGAGACGAGCTGTTCAAGCCTTCCTGCTGTCGCGCTACGAGAGCGAGTTCCTGGAGCTGGAGTGCATCGGCGAGGGCGAGTTTGGGGCCGTTTATAAGTGTGTGAAGAGGCTGGATGGCTGCCTGTACGCAATAAAGCGCTCTCGACGCCCCCTGGCAGGTTCTGCCAACGAGTAGGTGTCGTTTCTGTCCTGCTAGATCTGCTGTGTGTCTCATCAGAATGAATCAGTGAAGAGCTTTGACTCCTCAGGCAGCTGGCCTTGAAGGAAGTGTATGCACACGCTGTGCTCGGACACCACCCACATGTGGTCCGCTATTACTCTGCATGGGCAGAGGATGACCACATGGTCATCCAGAACGAATACTGTGACGGTAAGAACGAGCTGTGAGGTACTTCCAAGTTCCAGCAGCCGTGACGTTGATATTTGTGGTTTTTGTCGAAGGCGGGAGTCTGAGCAACGCCATCGCGAGGAAGGAGGCGCAGGGGGAGCGGCTCACGGAGGCCGAACTCAAAGATCTGCTTCTGCAGGTTTCTATGGGTCTGAAGTACATCCACAGCTTAGGCCTTGTCCACTTGGACATCAAGCCAAGTATGTTCCTGTGAGGTTTTTCATTTATCTAGAATCTAAACCTCTGTGATGGAAAAGGCCTGCCGTTTGCACACTGTTTCCAGGCAATATTTTTATTTGCCTGCCACCCAGCATGAATGAGGCAAGTGAGGAGGAAGAGGATGACGAAGGCACCTCAGCTGGAGCCACTTACAAAATTGGTATGGAGTTTTTGGTTTTCTGTTCTTTTATTTTGGCTTGACAGCGATTGTTTTCTGCAGGTGATCTAGGTCATGTTACATCAACCAACAGCCCTCAAGTTGAAGAAGGAGACAGCCGCTTTTTGGCCCGTGAAGTCCTGCACGAGGTGAACATATGGGGACGGGAAGCGCTTCTGGCGTTTTTGAAAAAAAATAATTGTTTTGTTACTTGTATTTGTCTCCTGGCTTTTGTTTCCCAGGATTACAGACACCTTCCTAAGGCGGACATATTTGCCCTGGGCCTCACTGTTCTGTTGGCTGCTGGAGCTCCGCCCCTGCCACAAAATGGAGATCAGTGGCACCGACTGAGGGAGGGGCATATTCCTGCGGTGTCACAGGAGCTGTCGCCTACCTTCAGATCTTTACTGCAGGTGTCTCCTTTGTCTTGACCTGTACATGTTTGTGAAGGACAGACCTCCAACACAAAGACTGATCCTTTTATTTATGTTTTCTTGTCGTCAGTCATTGCTGGACCCTGATCCGGTGAAGAGGCCGTCCGCCAAGGAGCTCTGCAAGAACCCCGTCTTGAGGGAGAACCGGACCGAGAGGCTGGCGACCCGGCTCCGGAAGGAGCTGAATGTGGAGAAATTTAGGATATCCATTCTTGAGAAGTAAGATTAGGGGCAGATCTTGTTAGTTTGACCTGCATTTTTCCTGGTGGTGCACAAGGGAATCCTTGACCTACTTCACACCTGTGATGTTTTAAAAGGTGAACACAGGTTTGGATTTTCTTCATAGTCCAGCTCTGAAACAAGAAATCCTATCGTGGCGTTACTTTGGACTCACTCTGCAAGGAGAGTTTTTCATGGACATTTGTACAGAACTGTGTAAAACTGTGGAAAAAACAAAGAAACTAATATAAGAATTTCCTTTTTATTTGCTTTACAAATTCCAATTTGTTTTTTGTTTTTACTTCTATTATTTTCCTCCTCAGGGAACTCCGGGAGGCTCGCCTGGCGGCTCTGTCCCCAAAGGAAAACTTCTCTCCAGGGCTGAAATCTACCAAGATGGGGTCTCTGCCCCGAGCCCGAAGAAGGCTTGTAGGCAGGAACACGGCCCGATCCTTGAGCTACGGGTGTTCCGGGTACGCAGCCTGACGTCCAGGCTCGCTTTGTAAACAGTCTGTGGTGAAAAATGTAACTCCAGATCCTCGGCGGGTGTCATAAAAACGGCTTCAACTGTCATGTGAGAGAACTGGTTCATTGAAGGATCTGCGGGCTGATCTTAGTTTTTCCAGTGTCTCCTTGGGCTTCAGCGGTGCCATGCCAGAATTTTTTTTTTTTATGTAAATAAACCTTTTAGAAGCTTTTTAACCGTATCTTTTAACTCTTGTTTGGTTTAAGTTCCTTTTTAATGGGTGTTCTTGGAAATTCTGTTTACGACGTATTTGTTTACCAGGGAGGAAGGTACTTTCCAGCCTGAACGTTGCCTTATCACTTTACTGCATGTATGTGAGTCACACTTTGATTTAAGTTTAGTTTTTTTTTTTTTTTTTTTGTATGTCAAGTGACAGTTTGTCAAAACTCACTAACAATACTGGTGTTTTACTTTTTAAGCAGAGGTTTGTGATGTTTTGTATAAGAACTCAAAATCTGCGTGTGTCAGCTTTTCACAATAAAAATCCTGTTGATTTTCTTTTCCTTTGCTAATTAACTGTGTGTTGGTGCCCTGTTACTTTCCAGACATCTCGCAAATGTCACATTCCAGCCGTGCATGTCTTTAAGCACAGCAAAGCGAGAGATAAAGCTGAGAAGCATTCACGTTTTTGAATTTGAAACTTTTCATTATACTTTGAAATATTTCTGCTATTGATGCATAATTTTTTTTATATTTATTCAAACTTTTAGAAATTCGAGGACGACTGGCTCTTTTGGCAATGAAAAAATATTTATTTGACCTATTTTTTTTAAAAAACTTTATATCAATAATATATTTTTTGTGGAAAAAAAAAGGTGCCATGAGGAGTGCATTTCTCCGAGATAAATTTGTATTCATTACGATGTTTTTGTAGCCATTGTCCTCTACTTGACTTTTATTTTTATGCTTCCTTTTAGTTATCTTGTTAGTCTAAAAGTAGGCTTTTATTTTGGTACTCAAATGTGTTGGCAGGAAATGACTTTTTACATAATTATTTTAGCTTATCGATGCTATAACTCTTAATTTTACTGTAAGTGCTACGAATTAAATAGTGATTGTCAGTTTCTAAAGATATCTAAAATACGTTACCGTCTTTAAAGTAAAGATAAATGAAAATGTTCCACAGATTGGCTGAAAGTTTGTTGATGGGCGTTTCCTAAAAGCGCGATGGTTCCGCCCAATCGCTTAAACTCGTTGGTCCCGCTAGTCTCAGACGCCTCAGCTGCTAGAAAAGACGGATGCGCTTGTTCTGAAGGATGAACTAAAACTCTCCTGACATTGCCAGAAAATAAGGTAAGTGGTTTGGGTGTCCCTCGGAAATGATTTGACGAGGCTATTTTTTGTTTGCCAGCTTTTTATCTGTTATTCCAGCTGACGTCGTTCAGAAACTGTTAGCTAACACTCGCGGCTAACGTTAGCAGTTAGCTAAACTTTTTCCTTTAACCACTTTAAGAAACTGCCGAATAAAAAACGAAATATTGGAAAATGTCGTTTAAAATATGCTTTTGTGTTTTTTTTATTGAAAACGTCGAATTGCAAACCGAAAAAATCAAAACAATCGGGATGTCAGTCTTGAAATGAAGCGTTTTTCATGTGTTTAATTACACGTTTTTTTTTTATCAGTTTCCACTTTTTTATTCCAACAAAGTGCCAAATCAAACTGAAAGCCAAACATTAAAAGCTAGTACAAAGAAAAAGCAGTAATGTAATAAAACAGCAGGCCAGCCACAAAACTGTTTTATACATGAATTTTATTAAAGGAAATAATATACAATCCTCTGCATCTGATGGTACTTTGTAAATAGGTATTAGTAAATAAATCCTGCCTAATTGTGTTTATTTGTGTATTAAGTCAGTGAGTCTTTACTTCTGTTTTAGGAGTATTTGCAAATACAAGCATCGCTATGACTCACCAGCTCATTTACATTCTACTTTTCTATGTCTACTTTCTTTTTTGCTGCGTTTTGTTTGTGTCAGGTAGTTCCCTTAAAACCATTTTAAATAACAAAAGAGATGAATCCAAGTTTGTACTGAGAGACCACTTTCACATCATTCGTGTGTTCAGTTGTACCTTCAGGTAAACATCTAGTCAGCTGGTTCTTAGTCTCATGAATGTTTGCAACTTCCTCCCTTGTGGTCAAAACTGTTCTCAGCTGCAAAACCCAAAGGAAACAGTCGGTGGAACGTCTTCCACTGTTCTCCGGTGTAGTTTTGACTCCGTAATTTAATGACTGCTCTTCGTCTTCCAGCACAGAGTGGTCTTCCATGGATGTCAACAAGTATCCAGAGAATGGAGAACATATCTGCTTCTTAATTTTTGCCTTCCTTCAAGCAGACTGTAGAGACTCGTATCTGAAACAGGAGCTTTTTAGTCTGGGAAAGGATTTTAACATCATCAGGGACAAGAACTCTGACTCAAGAACAGCTTGTGTGGACAATGAAGGCATTGAATCTGATGGACACCTAGATGAGAGCATTTCGCTTCCTCTGGATGACATTCTGCCCCTAGTGGAACTGCGGGGTAAGTAAATCTTTAAAAACGGACCATAATAAAAACAGTCAGATGTAAAATTCTCGTTGGTTTGGACTTGGTTTTCTCCTTTTTATCTTCAATTCATTTGTTTCTCAAGTTAACTTCAGAAATGCTTTGTCTTGTTTGAATCATTCTGCGGATTGGACTGATTGTAACGTGAATCCCGTCTGTCTACAGGAGACCATGCAGTAGCAGCGGCCCTCTGGGACGTCGCACAAGGTCTGAGGACAATTGCAGACCAGTTTGAGGACAGAGTCGTCAATCAGGCGACCCAGGACTTGAGAAGCCGCATAGAAAAATCTCTCCCTGAGGTAAGTCTTGGACTTTTTTTTTTTTTGTTTAAGCTGTGTACTGGCAGGAGCAGGACATTGATGTCGGCGTGCTTCTCTCTGGTTTGCAGCAGTGGGCACAGCTGCTCAAACATGAAGTCACCCGGATGATGAACCAGGGACTAGGTATGGAGAACTTTGCCCAGGAGCGGGTGATCATGGCCTGCACCTTCACCCTGGTGAAGGGGGTGTGCAAGCAGGCCCCCCACCTGCTGAGGAACCTCTTTGAGGCTGCGCTGCAGTTCGTCTGGTGTGGAGCATGAAGATCGAGGGAGGAGCGTCAAGCACGAACAACAGACGTTTGCAGCGAGAGACGGGTCAGAAAGGGCCGTCTGCTCCTCGGGACCGCCTGAGCGTGGAATGAGCCGCGGCGACTGGGTTTTTAGGATTTAAGCTTCAGAAATGAGGTTCAGTTTAATTCTGAAAAAGTGACTCGGGGAGCTTGAAACTTGAAATCTTTACGTTGAAGACATTTATTTTTGTATCGTCGCTGGCATGGACACTTTTTGTGAAGTCCTTCCATTGAGACACAGTGGCTTTTCCAAAGCTGAAGAGGAATTCAGTTGAAAGTATTGTTTTCTTTGTGGTGTATGCAAGCAATAAATCACCAGAAAATAGTTTGGATTTGTTTTTGTTTTTATTCAAACCTTTTCCAAAGAAAAGATGTTAACCTCTTCAATTTAAGGGCAGGGACACCTTTGTAGTAATGCCAGATATTAAACAAAAAGAATAATTTTGGACCAAAGAAAAGTATTGAACCTTGTAGTTCTGTCATGCATGAGTGACGCATTTCTGTCCAGTACAAATAGGGAGATACCAGCTTTTGTTTGAGAAAGTACCCTACACGTATTTTTGGCAGGAATTTTGATGGTTGAGGCAGATAAACAAATTAAGTTTTAAATGTGAACCTCAAAGCTGCTGAGGAACCACACTAACTGGAAAGAAAAACCAACATGTGATCAACAGGAACGGCAGACAGATGGGTTTCCTGTTCTACGGAGCATCAGCTCTTCATTTCTAAATTAATGGAAAGTTAAAAAAATATATATTAAGCAATAGAGGAAGTAACTTGGGATGTTTTTAAGCTCAAACTAGTTCAATCCACAATTTCATAAAAGGAGCAGCATTTCTGGTAAACACAGAAACTTTCCTGTTTGGGGGGGGTAAACTCTTTAATGTTACAAATCACACCGTTAAAAACATGCATGTGCAAAACATGCCCCCCTCCCATGTAACTTCTTGTTCACATTCAGACTAAACCCAAATTTCCATTTGACTGGTTTTTCACAGTAACGAGAAAAAAGAAAAAACATTTAAAGCCAAAGGTCGGCTATCGTGTGACTGTGAGGTTTGTTCAGGTTTTCTACCTACAAATGGAACAAACCACTGAAACTGCTTGAAAGGGGAAACCAAAGCTAGCAGATAGGTGAGATACTGGACTCAGGAATTTCAAGATGTTAGGAAGACCGACATACTGCAGGGGTTTTGTCTGTACCTGCACTGATGAGGGGGGGGACGTTTGGTCAGCTCGTGGGCACTTTTAGAGTTGAAACCTTTACAAACATCTGTGGGGTTAGTTTCAGGTTGAGCGACCTTTAGGTTTCATGTCTATCTTTTTCTCAGCCTAAAGACTCCATAGGCCACAGCGGCCAGCAGCACCGCTGCTGCACTGCCGTAAAGCAGCACGGGCAGCTCGCATGCTGGTTCTGGCGCCACAGGAGCCTCCACAACCGGGACCACGGGAGCGCCAGAAGGTGGGGCTAACAGAGGAGCAGTCGCCGCCTTCGGTTCTGGCTGATGAGACGCCAACGCCGGTTCAGGAACTGTCTCTAATGGGGCTTCAGGCTCCGCAGGAGACGCTGGGATTTCCTCGACTGCAGGTTGGGTCGTCACTCCGGAAGGCACTGGGCTGGTGGTAGCAGCTGGTTCTGGTTTGGGTTCTGGTTCTACTGCAGGAACAGGCAGCAATTCCTCAGGTTGAGGGTCAGCAGCAGTTTCTGAGAGAGGAGCAAGCAACTCGGCTGAAGACGGGAGAAAAGGTTCAGCAGACAGGCTTTCCGGCGTCTCGATCACAACCGGCTCCTCCAGAGAAAGCAGGGCTGCAGGAGGTGTGGAGGCGGGGTCAACGGGAGTTTGGTCACCAAACTCGGCCCGGAGCTCAGCCAGCTCGCTGTCAGTGCCCAAAACGCTCATCATGCTGTCCTCTATCACTCCGACTTCCCCGCCCTCCTCCAGGAGCTCCGCCTCCTCGCGCTCAACGTGGACAATGTCTGAGTTTGAGGAGTTGTTCTCGCTGCGCTCCTCCGCCAGGGCCACGCCCTCATTGCTGTCCAGACTCTTCACGTCTTCAGGGTCCATCACGCCAACCTGCGCCCACGACTCGTGTCCGGCCAGAGACACCGGTAAGCTCTCCGTCTGCCAGGAGCTCTGCTCGCTGCTGTTGTCTCCGGCGCCGAGCAGCGACAACGGGGGGCTCAGCTGGTCGGGGGGCTGCTCCCCAGACAGGATGTAGATGTCGTTGCTGTCCTCAGCTATGCCCTCCCCGCGCTCCTCCTCAGGAAACACGTTGAAAATCTCACCCTATGCCACACAGACAGGAGTAAAAATAGGAATCACTTGAATAAATTGTTCAAAGACAACATTGCAACTAGAGCCAAGAGAGGCGTTATACGGCCTGCAGGCGGCACCTCCCCTCGCCGCCCCCATGACCCGCCCTCATCAGAGCTACATGTGACGAAATAATGAAATAATACTTTTTTCAAAATGGCAGCTTTTCTGTGGTTTTGTCTCCATAGTAACCATTTCATTTATTGGTCACATGGAGGAGACAAACAGATGGATGTAATTTTTAGAAGAACCTGCAAAAGTAAATTTTTGGATTTCCTTAGCAACAGAGGTTTTTTGTTAGCCAGGCCCACATTCCTAATGTGCCCATATCGTATGTTATATCGGCTCACTCGGAAAGAGTGATGTTTTCACAACATTACAGTTAAAAAAAAAAAGTCAAGGCGTGGGAATTCTGGTGCGTTTTGGAGTTTGTGGCAGGGAAATTTCCACTCAAAGGCTCAGTAATAAAATTGCTAAAACAATCTGGTCCTTCAGGCCGAGTCGGTTGTGAGACATAATATCCAAAAAAGACAACAACAAACTCTGAAAGACAGAAACATTTAAATAAAGTAAAAGCTTTTACTTTGGAAGTAAAAACCTACAGTCAGAAGTCGGCCACCTACTGACCAATCACAAACCAGGAAGCACCATGGCCCCTCCCCCATTGCATAAGTGCTGTATGATGTAATCATAATGGAAGTGGCCCCATCGGAACAGAAAACAGGATATGTGTAGCTGCTGATGAACCCAAACGTCTGCCGAAGCTGCAGAGACAGTCCGTTTCCATGACAACAAGGTTTGTAGTTTTCTGAGGTAGGGATGCTGAAAATACGATGGTATAACACAGCAACACTGCTGCTGAGCTGTGACCAGAATTCCCCATCCTGTAGCAACAAAACGTCCTTTCAAAATAAAACAGTTCCAGTCTAATAGAGATCGGCGATGAAAGCCTCTCACCTGCGCATCCCATAAAACACGAGGGCAGATAAAGTAACCAAATGATTCCAGGGCAAACGCTGATTTGAAATCATGCCAATTTTTTATGTTTCTCGATACCATTTCATCACAGACGTATAGAAAATGTGTTACACTGATTCTTTCTGAACACTTCAGTTATTTTTTCCATTACAGGGACACTCAGGGTGATGCATCCCAGCTGTACATCCAGAGAGGCAGGAAGCAGATTAAATCTAACAGTGCTTCACGGTTATCCAACATTTGCAGACGGTAAGCTGCTTTGCATGTGGAAGAACAGGAGAGTTTCATAAAATCCTTCATAAAAATGCTTCATATATACCATCATGTTCCTCAAAAGCTGCTCTAACATCTAAAGACTTCACTAACCTGAAGTCTGAGCTGATATTTAACATCAGCTTTACCAACACAAATATGGATGCACCGAATTTTATCAGGCCAAAATATTAAGTCACGCAAACTGATCGATGATTACCTCAAAAATCTAATTTTCTGATGCACCAATAAAGCAGAACCGGCAGATAAAAGGAGAACGTCAGCATTTTGCTGCTTTGTTCTCCCTCTGAAGATGTCACCAAGGTTTTTGAATGCCTCAACAGCTCAGCTGATAAAATTAGACCATAAAAAAGATCCCCTGCTTAAAAAAAAAAAACAGACAAACACCACCACTGAGCTGAAGATCATTTATCAGTACAGTTTAAGGAAAATAAAGCACTGCATTGTGAGGATCGTGTCACCTCAGTTTCGTTTGGTCAGGAATATTTAAAGGTCACACAGCAGCTGACTAAAACAGAGCCGACAGGCTGCGCATCAAGCAGACGCAGCACGGAAAAACAGCAAGCCACTAGCTTACAGTTAGTGAAGCTCACAGGACTCTGTCCTCCAAGGACAAAGATGTTTGTTTTTCAACGCAAAAAAAGACTGAATGGACACCTGGTCGTCTTTATTAAGGTGTGAAGATGTTTTTTTTTGTTTAAAAAGCACACCGCAAGAAGAAGCCGTCATGGAGAGATCCTCTGGGATGTTGAGGCCTGTGCAGACTTATGATGAAGCGCACGTCTCCCCCTGCAGCTGGACGGTGGAGGCCTTACATAACAGAGGCGCTGGTACGTGGCGGCGGATGCGATGTGCACGGCTGAGGCGCGGGGCTGGAGCCCTCACACCATCACAAAAAATATCCTCTCTGCAGAAGCACAGACAGCTGCCGCCAATGCAAAAACCAGCAACCGATGAGTCCGTGTGATTGGGGGGGGGGCTGCTTTGACTATCCAATGGCGTGTGCCCTTTAGGAAAATACATCATCTGTGTCTGAAGGTCAAGTGAGAATGTCAGAGACAGACGTCACATCAAATTCACAGGAACTGCTGAGCAGTTTGTGCTGAAACTGTACGATTCTTTACGTGAAAAGCTCAGTTTTAAATGTCATATTTGGATTTCCTGATGGCCCTCCCAAATCAAATGCTCCTCCTCCTTGCCCCCCCCCCCAGCTGTGTACATGGTTTTGTTCCTGCCAAATGAAGTGAAGGGGGCATCAAGGTCAAAGGAACCCCCGTTGGTCAGGCTGTAGTTGGGGAACCGGGGTTGACGGAGCTCCACCAATGCATGGAAGGAGCATCCAGGTCCTAAAAATGTCCAAATGGAGGAGCGATGACATCACGCATCACCTCATGACCCCCGTTTGATTCAACACCAACATGCACGGGGACAGGAAAAGTTCACGAGGCTCCATCTTTCAGGATTTAGGGATGCAAAATCGAGGTATTGCTCACCAGTAGGAAAACGCTCATGCTAGCCATGTCAACAGCAAAAGATGGCCTGTAAACATTTGTTCGTACCCGTCCAAACTCAAAAGCTCCTAACGAGAATCCTACCTCCGCTGGAGGTCCCGAATCTTCTCCAACCAGAGTCAAAGACGGGAGGGTTGAGCCGCGAAGCCGGTGTCAGACGGACGCACTCGCAGGCAGCTGTTTAAAGTAACGGGCGCTGCACTTCGCTCTCTGTGGTTTCGACCTGCGTCGCTTAAACCCCTCCCCTCAGTAATGTTCCCTCCCTTCCTGTCTACTCATTAAACCCCCCCATCCATCCATCCCTTCATAACAGATCCGTCTATCATCTGTTCATCCGCATGACATAACGCCCTGCAAGAATGTGGCTTTGTGTGGGGCTAACGCGCCGTGATCGCTCTGCTTTGTATGAAAGTTGGCGACCAATATCAGATCACATGACGTCATGACCGTGACCTCATTAAATTCAGCTCAATTCACGTTCCAATGTGCAAAATAGAGTTCGTCCAGTTTGAAAAAAAATTCAAGGTTATATTCAAACAAGAGACGATGCAAAAACATGAACACAGAAATGAAAAAAGTTCTGCCCCTTTTTCTTTAAAACTAATTTGAGCTCCAACATATTTAAAAAAACAAAACACTTAATATGTAGAATTATGAGGAAATATTCAGTCATTAGTGCTAAACTATTGGTACCCAAAGCTAAAAGTCGGCAACAGAGAACACATTCAGACATTGTAATGACGGACATCTAAATGATGCAGGTGTAGTTAATGCGCATGTGCACAGATGGAGACACTCTGACTGTAGCTCACTGGCGCCCCCACATGGTCAGAAACGTTTCCGTTAGTTTGAATGGAGACAATTGGAATAATTTTACCCATTTTTCTGGACTGCTTTAATAGATTTCTGTTCAATGGTTTTCACTTTCCTTTAAAATAATCTAAGGTTGTCAGGATTATTATTTTATACAGACATTAAAATCTTTATCCCCCTTTTTGTTAAACAAAATAGCAATCCTCTTTTAGCGGAAAAACTTCACTTAAAAAAATACTTTTTAGCAAAATTAGCTGTAAAAACAAAAAATACTAGGCGTTACTTTGAAGTAAGGTCTAGTACTTTAGGCCTTACTTCTACGCCTAAAGTGTCAGTACTAGAAGTAGAAGAAGCCAAAACTGTATGAACTTTGTAACAGGATTTTATTATCCAGAAGGAAAAGGTTTTTTATATTATTTTACAGGAAGTACTTTAAGTATTTATTTTATTTTTACCTTACAATCTATTGTCTCTTTCTGAGTTGTGGGTACCGGCCAACAGAATTCCTCCTGATGGGGATGAACAACATTTGTCCGTCCATCCATGTAACAAAGTCAACTTTTGAATTAGGTTTGTTAAGACGAAGAAACTTAAACAAAAATGTCAGCAAGTGTGAATATAAAAAGAAAGGTCCAAATGGGAAAAAAAACAAAATCAGACTTTTACCAAAAACCAAACCGCATTTTAGCACGAAAACACAAACCAAGTCTGCTGCACGGCAGAGGAAGAGTAATGATTGGGGCTGTTTTACCACTCTGTGGGATATAAACATATAGACATGAGCCTGACATGATTCTATGAAAATGTATTTACAATAAACAAAGATTTTATAGGTTGCGAAACATGAAGGTTTAGTCATTTGGAAATATCCAACTATTTTTAATTTCTCGTTAACAGCATTTCTGAACGGTTTACCGTTTCATCTCTTGAGTCGCAGCGTTTTGTTGAAACTCACCCATCCTCCTTGCTGGATGATGTAGTCCGCCTCTTCCTCCTCCAGGCAGCGCAGGCCCACGTTCAACAGACTGGCCAAAGGCTGGCCCTTCTGCAGCAACGCCTGGAGCAGCAGCAGCGGCACAACCACCTGCAGGTGCAGCAACACAGCCAACAGGATCGCTTTGTACTTTTATGCATTTTGCTGCCCATCAGCATGGTGGCGCGAGCGACGACACACCTTACTCCAGCCGCCGTGTGTGTGTGCCGACAGATCCAGCGCTGCTTTTCTGAATGTTTGGTAGTCCGGAGGTCTGAAACGCACAGACAGGTAAGAGCTCGCCATGGAGAAGATTACTCTCAATGTCAATCAAACAGGAGAACATTTTTCAGAGAAAATTAAAACTTCCTGTTTGATTTTACGTCAGAGGGAAAATAAAAAACCCACCTATGAGATTCTGAAGCAGCGGTGCTAAACGAAACCAACTCAGTTAGCAAAGGAGCCGTGGTTTTAAATGTAAATCTAAACAAAACTGCCCAAATAAATGATACCAATTTAGATTTCAAGGTCATTTCATGGGTATCATGAAGACCGCTTCCTGTCTGAGACCCCGCCCCGTCGCACATCCTCACCCTGCGAGGAGTGTTTGCACGGCTGCTTCCAGGTATGCGTCCAGCTCTCGGGCCACTTTGTCTCCAACGGCAGCGAGGCAGTCTTCCACAGAGATGTCCGGGTTGGCCGGGCTGAAGACGGGTGACGCTCGGCGATCGAATCCCGTGCTGAGAAAGGCTGAGGGCGACACAAACGATCTCAGTCAGGCAGGCAGGGCTGCTCGAGATAAGATAAAGTTTAACTTCTAGGAATAAAGAAAGCTTTTAGTGGCTACATCTGTGTCATATTTGCACATTTAGCTTGTTTCTACATACTGTTCTTCAATAAAAGCCATAAAATGCAAAACATTTAGAAAAAAAAACAAAAACTTCCTATAATTCTATTCATAAATCGCACACAAAAAAATGATGAAATGAGCTCATTTGCACATTATCCCCTCTATGGTGGAGAACATACCTTCAGAAATGTCATGGTCCAGCTGCTTCAGCTCCTCCTCTATCTGCCCTTTAGTCTTTCTTGCCCTCTCCCTCTCATCCGGAGCGCCCCCTGACACAGAGGGAAACATTGACGACACTTTAATGGCATTAAACACAGCTCACCCCATCACAAATATCTGTTTTCTAAACAAATAAATACAAGAACTGTGTGATTCTGACCTGAGCTGATAATTGAGGCGATAGAATCGAGCAGAAAAGAGTTTGAGTTTGCTGCAGCATGAAAATGAGGTTTCCACCAACATTATTGGCAGTTCAAAAGGATAAAAATGATAGGAAACATTTGAAAAAAAGCTGACCTTTCTTCTGCAGAACACTGATGGTCCCTGCACCCCAACATGACTGAATCACACCCCCACATGTCCACAGAGGAGGTCCCCTTCTCTACAACATGTGCATAAAACCAGTTCTGCACATGTTGCTCAGGCGAAACCAAGTCTAATTCTAATGTTATCCCCCTGAGCTTATGAGGAAGTGAATTATTTATAAGAGCGAGTCGACACTGCTGCCGGACGCTAAGAATGCACGGCTGAATCACGATAAGTGGTGAAGCTCAAACAAAAACCCTTTATGAGAGTCCTTTCAGCGTGGAAGCTGCATTTCCCACTGCAGGTTTTAACTGCAGGTTTGACGTTTTAACTTCTCTTTGCTCTACTTTTCCAAGTTTTTCACAGAATCCATCCAGAATTTTTGGCCTCATTAAGATCTATAAATAAGGATATTTTAAAATAAAATGAGTAAAAGTCCTATCGCTCCATAATCTTGACAATAGAAAAACTTGATTTTAGACTTAAAGCACTATTTGCTCAGAAGTAACAATAAACTTAGGCTGCATAACATTCAATTTGAAATAATTTTAACAGCTCATTTTAGTGGAACTCTTTGTTTCTAGAGTTTGATCATTTACTCTTTCTGGTTAAGTAAAAATAGCTGCATGGACAGAATTTATACTACGTTCTAGTGATGTTCTTCTAAGGATTCGTGTTGTCCTTTTTCAAGGCTACCTCTTCTTGCCGTCGTTCTCAGTTATGCTAAAACACAAAATCATAAAAACTAAGACAAAGCAGAAAAAATAAGTTCTTTCTCTGGTGGTTAAGATCTTTTTCCACAACTGAAAACGCATAATGTTCTTGTTTTCTAACATCAAATGGTCAACGGCATAGACGTACACATCACTTTACTAAAATAAAAAAAAAACTTGCCGTCCCTCGGGGGGGAGAGCTTGTGCCTGAGGACTTGTGTTGGTCTTTCCTCCTGCGCTCTGTGCTGCCTCAGCATTTAGCCAGGCAGCCAGACAGACGACCATTCGCTGCAGTTTGTGGATGCGTGAGCAATCCGACAGTTATTGGACATGACAGGCTGTCAGAACTGGGACTGAGTCGAGCGGAAAGTTGGGATTAGCAAGTTAACGGATCCTCTCCTCTTATTTCGAGCTTTTACACAAAAACAACAAGAGAAAATAATAGAAAAAAAAAAAGGTCCCCAAAATTTCACAATTGGGAGAGTCTTCTGGGCTGGACTGCTTTTATCCTCCTCGCAGCATGAACGCATAAATAACTGAAGCCAGAGTGAAGATTCACAGATTTCTCAACATCAAAAAGTCATTTCCCGTTTCCTCGGCATGTGGGTAAAACCTGTTCAATCATTTTGTACACCTGAAAACAAAAAGGGTCCAAATAAAACCAAACCTGGCTGAGCTTAAGTCCTTAAAAAATGTTTTTATGAAAGGACTTTGAAAAAGGAAAACAGTCTGGACTCAATGTAAAGACCTTTCACCCCTGGCAATGCTAAAACGGTCTCAGCCGTCTTCTCCAAGCACTTCCATGCCAAAGTAAAAGAGCGCTAAATCGAGCTGGGAAACAGGTGGCTGCATGTCTGCACGCTCCCCGTTAACATGCACGCGCCTACAACGTTTGCCTGCACAACAGCAAAAGTCTTCTTCTTCCTCACCGTCCTCTGTGACCGAAGCCTGCAATCTGCCGGCGGGCGGCAGTCCAAGGTAGCTGAGCACCACGTACTTCGTTTCATAGCAGAAACCCTCAGGCACAGAGGTGGAGGCCGGCGCAGCCATTTAACAGACGTGGGTCAGGCTCTGAGGCGCATGAACTCTCACAGTGAAAGATGGACGTCTCACCTGCAAGAAAACAACAAAAACAAATTCTACATACTTATTACTATGGCTACTTACTTTTATATCCACCATTTACACTTAAGTCAAACTTGGTGTTTGTTTACATCATAAACAGAAGTTTATGGAATAATTACTATGTCACGTCCTTCACTTGCCATGAGTTTAAACCTAACAAAAGCATTTATCAATGAGTAACAGTTCACGCTTGGGGGATAAATGAGAAAGTCACACCCATGTTGTGTGAGGGGGGGAGATTTGATACCTAACCAACTACAAAAAACCGTACGTGGACAAAAACCTTTCAACTGACACTTTTCACGATTATCACATTCTAGGAAAACACACAAGAAAACCAAAACATCATTTGTTTTAGATCAATTCTCTCGTTTGACATTCTTTTGCGCTCACGTGGACAAAAAGTTCTCTCGTGTCAAGCTAGCCAAAAAAGAACTTCCGGTTGAAATGTCAAAATAAACATTTCCATTTGAAGTGGCTGGATATGAAATGACAGTTTTTTCCCCGTTACAATACTCCTTCGGCTTTTGAAAAGTAACGCCTTTAAAACGTATTTCCTTTTTTATTTTAATGCTAATTGTGGCTGCGACAGACATTACTATATAGTAGCTCACGTGAAGCTATGTTAGCAAGATTAACCCGTGACGCGTTTATGGCGCTGTCATGAAAAATAATAAAAGATTTAATTATAAGTTCTGGAGTTCTTACCGTCCTGGTCCAAAGGTCGCTAAGTGTGGAGAAAAGACAAGAAATGATGCGACACGGTCTCATGTGGCGGCGGCAGCAGCTACAGAGGGCACAGCAGCACTGTGGCAGGCAGCAACAACGTGCTGTCGGTGGTTAAAAAGCGCGCGAAAGTCATGGCGCGTGAGTTCCTTTTTGTCGTGTCAAAATAAAACTTGTTACGCAATAAAATGAGACAACCTTACTAAAGCGGTTCCCGAAATGACGGAAATAATAATGATAATAATGACAGTAATAATAATAATAATAATTAGCAGAATCTTTTACGATTTAAAATGATCATTTAATGAAATGTTTTGATTTTGAAATCATTGTTTTGTGCTGAAGAACAACGTTTAAACAATTAGTAAAAGAAAGTTGAACAAAAATAAAACTTTTTGAACTATTTGTTAGAAACTAATTACTTTTCATTTATGTTTTTCCACAAAAAAGGAAAAAAATGCAAGTATGTGAAGATTGTTTTCATTCAGTTTCTGTATTAAACCATATTAAAAATGTAAAAACTAAAAATGATCAATAATTAACAAACAAAAAGTTGAAATAAATGTAAGTATTTAAAATATTTTTATTTGTATACATATGTCTATTTATTTAGGAAAGAAGACGGATGGCACTTTTATACCAGGGGAAAAACAATCGATTAGGCAAAGGCCATCTGTTTTCTTCCTTGAATTTGATTCCAAGTAAAATCTCACAATGTGTAATGACAAAGGTTAAAATAATTTCAACAAATCAGTCCATCGCCTTATTTAGGTAAATTCAAGCTTTAAAACAATACATTTTTTATTGTATCTTTTTTAATACCCATTAGAGGGATAACTTTTATTCATGCACCACTTGAAAACCTTGACCAGTGTAAAAGTTTTCAGTCTGCGTGTTGCCTTTGCAAACATTACAATTTCTAAATGACTCCAAAGGTGATGTACTTGTGGCAGCGTCAGACTAGCAGCACTCCAAATGTATTATAGTTAAAATTCTTAATAATTGTTATATTTAGAACAGATCTTACAAATTAAAAGCATAGAAGTGCCCCTTTCTTTTACTAAACCGCTGAGGCTTCTTTTATTTTGAAGGTTTCCGGCGGATGTGAAGCTCCAGCTTTGCTGTTTTTCTACCAGAAAACAAGCGAGGGGGGTTTGTCTGTCCTCTGACTCCACTTTCTTTAGACTTTTTAAATATATTTATATATATAATATTCAGACTCATAACAATAAACCAGGCATGGCGCTGACCGACGCGGACGTTCAGAAACAGGTAAAACCTTTAGTGTTTCAGTTTAAACTTTCAAACTCGACAAAACCTAACGGAGAAATCTGAGTCAATGAATCTGTGTTTTTAAATCATGAACTGCGGTAATTTAGTTAGTTTTAGCACTTTTAAAAAATAGTTTTACTTAAATAAATTAAAATAAATTCCATTTAAATGACACGACTAAAACCTTTATCTCTAAATGCAAATTATGGGGGAAAAGTTCACACATTTGTTTACTTTTTTCTTTAAAAACTAAAAGTCAACAGTGAGAAAATGTAAAGGTAAAATAAATAAAAGAGTTTCTCCTAACAGATCAAGCACATGATGGCGTTCATTGAGCAAGAGGCGAAGGAAAAAGTTGAGGAAATCAATTCTAAGGTAATGGACGCGCGCGCCCGTTGCTCCGAATTGATTGTTTGATTGATCAGCGGGTCACGAGCCCAGCGCGCGTGCGTCTGTTTTGCAGGCGGAGGAAGAGTTCAACATCGAGAAAGGCCGCCTGGTGCAGACTCATCGAGTGAAGATCATGGAGTTCTTCGAGAAGAAGGAGAAGCAGATCGAGCAGCACAAGAGAATGTGAGTTTCTGCTCATTTAAGGACAAAGCTGGGAGGAAAAGGAAGGTTTTCTGTTGAAAAAGTATTTTTTTGGAAGTCAGTTTGTCAAAAATGTTTATAGGATAAAAACAAAAAAAAAGCAAGCAGAACAATAAAAATCTTTGTCCAGAGGCGGCTTTATTGGACGCATCACCTCATATCCTTCCCACTCCATTATGTCGGAACTGAAGATCCCTTGTTTTGTTATGAAGAACGTCCTTCCTGGCGGGTATTCCAGAAAGCAGGTTATGCTAGCTCCCACGATAAGTTTGAGGCTAAGGAAGTTGATAACCTCAGTTTTCGGTTCCAGAAATGGAGGTATGTTTCAGGGTAGGTCAAGTTACCATGGCAACTCATGCTCTGAACATAACCTGGTCCGGAGCAGGTTTAGGCTACGTTCACACTGCAGGGCTTAATGCCCAATTCGGATTTTTTCAAAAAATCCGAATTGTTTGCTAGACCGTTCACATTTCCAAGTAAATCCAAACTTTTGTGATCACCAGTGTGACCGTGACACGACCCAAACAAGACCCGCATGCGCAGAAGCCAGAAGAATACTCAACGGTGAACGACGTCACTTGTTGTTTGCGGAGCCAACGTTAACAATGGATGTCAACAACAGTGTTGTCAAAAGCGGAGCTCTTTTTGTAATATTAAATTTATTTTCACGAAGGAGCAGCACAATTACAATCTTCTCATTTTAAGAAAGCAATGGAGTCGGGATCGTCTGTACCCACTGTAGTGGAAGAGGAATGTGTTTGTGTTGGGGCCGCGCGCCCGCGTGTGTGTGTGCAAGCGGCACGCGCGCTCATTCATGTTGTGTGTTACGGAGGAAGGATGACGGTAAAAAAAAGAAGGTTTCCCCCAGATTAAATGCTATGGACTCTTTATTAACCCGTTCTGGAGAATCTAAGGATCAGAAAAGGGAGGAGGAGGATGATCGCCTCGGGTCCCACGCGCTTGAGCACGGTGGGAAAGGGGAGAGAGAAAAAAAAGTTATCGCGGGAAAGGTTCAACACCACGCTCTGCCATTTATCTGGATTTTTTTTCAAAAACCGCCCAGTTGCGATCAGAGCCCTGGAGTTTGGCCTGAAAAGAGCGATCACCCCGAATATTAATCCAATCAGTGACCTCCCTTCCCTCCACTGACTGGTCTCAGCAGCATCGTCCACCATGGTTGATGTTTACGTTCTCGTTCCCGCCTACTTCAACGCAAAATGATGACGTTTGTTGCGTGTCGATGACGTACGGTTCGGAATCAAGTCGCCTGGCCGGTCAGACGGCGGTCGTAATTGAAAAGAACGGCTACAATTCGGATTCAGGACGGCAAACCCACGGGGCCTGGGTCGCAATTGAAAAGATCGGAATTGTGTCATTCAGACTGTCATGAAAAGATCGGAATTGGGCCGCTTAGGGGCAAAAAATTCGGAATTGGGTCGTTTCAGCCTGTAGTGTGAACGTAGCCTTAGTTGAAGCTTAGTTTGTGTACAGAGAGGTGAAGCAGCATGGTGTGTCCATTTGAAGATGATTTAGTGGATGAAGAAGCTCAGATAATACATTTTCCAGAGTGAGAGGGTGATAAGACCACCTATGGATGTTGGAAAGATAAACTTTATACTTTGATCTAACTTAATTATTTGTTTCAGTTAAAATAAATCATTTTTTGTAAGTCGGTTTAAAAATTACACGTAGTTTCAGACAGTTATTTTACTTTCATTCAAATTAATTCAATCAAGTAGGTGTAACTTTGGTGCTGCTGTTAGAGCGGCACCGCAAAGGATTGTGGGATATCATTCCCTTCGCCTGTCTGGACGGATTTGGGTTTAAGTGTGGGTTTTTTACCAAATGTGTTTAGTTGTTTTACTGTGTTTTGCCATGTTTCGCCGAGTTATTTTGTCCTACTGTGCTTACGTCTCTGAACCATGAGTGAGAGTGAAGGAGAGGATGATGAGTTTATAAAGCACCCCTACGGCTGGGTGTTGTACTGATAGTCATGGTAAATTCTTTAACGAATTTTTGCACTCTCACATTATTCCCCCCGTCTTTTTTATTGTTATAAAAATGAGCATACCTGCCGGCTCAAACTTAGGCATTTGAGAGTTCAAGAAATATAAATAATTAAGATGGAAAAAAATATCAATTGAATTGGCGTAATATGACATTTAGTTAGATAAATACGTAAATTTGAGTTGTATAAACAATTATTGAGTTTTATAGACGTAAGAAATTAGGTTGAATAAATTTAACTCAATTTTTTCAATTAAAAAATAATTCATCTAAGTTGGCAAAATTGGATAAGTGATATATATGTATGTGCGTCACAAGGAAAATGGAAATAAGATCAGAAACTCGTGCGTTTACTTTGTCAGCTCTGTTTCTACACGCAGAAACTCTTTTTTTATGATGCAGCCGTGTTACTTTTTTGATGGACGTGTAATCTTCATACGCCGTCATTAAAACCTCAGACTCCGTCTCACTGAAGTACAGCGTCTTCTTTTTTTTCTCCACGCATTTCCATGGTGACTCCAGAAATCGGCGATCCATTGAGAATGTCTTTATGTACCTGCCGTGCACGCCCATTAACCCAGGGTTACCAAGTCGAGCGTAATTACGCCAACTCATATCCGGTCTTTTGGAACCGACATACCCCGAGTAAGCAAGTTCAGGCGGATTTCAGCCAGAGTTCAGGCTTAAAGTCAGGCTAGTTTAAACATGCTTCCTGGAATACCCCCCTGCTGCTTCCACCACCTCTGTTCTAACTGTAAAGACAAACAACTGCAGAAAGGAGAACAGGAGGTTTTTTTACCTGGACTCACACCAGAACACTTTCAAGGTTTTTCTGTTCGCTTAAACGTCTTTAAAATTGTATTTCCATCCCAGATTTCTCAGAACTCCCTATATATATATATATTTAAAAAGGTTTGAGATACAGTGTTGTAGTGGTTGGCACCTCCACCACACAGCTAGTAGAAAGGGGAGAAAGCTGGTGAGGGAGGGGGTGTTAACTGTGTGTGATTACTTCATTTTCATATTTTATGGCTGTTTTATTTGCTTTTATGTTAACGGTTTTTGTGTTTTCAGTTTGAATGAATGGTGCTAAACAAATAAAGTTTGAGTTTATGAATGGAGGGATGGAGTCCAGGTCTCGTCCTGGACTGCGGCGGTTCTACTCATTTCAGGAGTTGCGCAATCGAGGCGTTCTTTCACCTTGGAGTCTGCGCCGTAAAAGTATAGGAAACACAAAAAAAAAAAAAAAAACCTCCGTTGCTACGGACATTTCAAAAATGACTTTTGCCTGTTCTTTTAAAAAAATAGATGACAGGAAGATGACATCAACATCAAATGGTTGCTATGGAGATAAAACCAACAGAAAAGCAGTTGTTTTTTTTCCTGAATTTGTCACGAGCAGCTCTGAGCAGGAGTGAAGGATGTCAAGGAGTCACTCAGCCAGAGAGGGCAGGTAAAAAGGGGGCAGGTAAAAAGAGGGCAGGTAGCACCTGCGGGCCAAACAACACCACCCGTGTTTTTACTTTTTTTGTTTTGTTTTGTTTTGTTTGCTGGAGCATCTGTTAAGGCTCATTAACAGGTAAACGTACACGCCTGTAACGGTAACTAAACACGCCTGACCTCAGAAATCTTCTGCTCTCAGCCAGACGTCCCACTTGATGAATCAAGGCAGGCTGAAGGTGCTGAAAGCCCGAGATGACATGATCACGGTGAGACATCCGTCTTCATGACAACAAACATTTTAGGACTGGAATTCGGTTAAAAAAACGTTGTTTTCTTTTGCATCATAATTCCACTTCCTTCCTGATCAGGATCTGCTAAATGAAGCTCGTAAAAGACTCTCAGAGCTCGCCAAAGACCCTGAAACGTACTCTAAACTACTGGACGGCCTGATTCTTCAGGTAAAAATTCAACAGTTGTTGAGGAGAAATGCCGTTGATCCCAAAAGGTTGGTTAGATATCCCGTTTTTTTTTTGTTTTTCCAGGGACTTTACCAACTACTGGAGCCGAAGGTGACCATCCGTTGTCGCCAGCAGGATGTGGAAATAGTTCAGGTGGGGGCAGCGTTGATTTATTTTAATTTCTTTATGAAAGCAGCTGTTGGTGTGACTCTGTTTCTTTGGTCTGACCCGGCAGGCGTCAGTCAGGAAGAATATCCCCATCTACCAGGAGGCTGTGAAGAGCAGCATCTCAGTCGGGATTGACCGGGATCTTTTCCTTCCTCCAGACATGTAAGGTGGTCTCATTGATCCCAAGTTTCTAGTTTTTCTGTTCTCAGAAATACCTTTTATGTCAACTTTAAGTTTCTCTTTTCTGTTTTACGCAGCTGTGGAGGAATAGAAATGTGCAATGAGAATGGAAAGATCAAAGTTTCTAACACTTTGGAGAGTCGACTTGAACTTCTGGCAGAGCAGGTAGAGTTCATTTGGTGACTTTGAAGCTAATCCAGGCGTTTAAAGATCCTCTCTGATTATCTTTTGATCTATTTTTAAAGTATTCCCTGTGGTTCTTTAACTATAAATATGATGTTTTTAGCTAAAATTCAAAACCGGTATTGATTTCTAGGACCTAGTTTGGAGAGTTTGGCAGGAGTTCATTAGAAATTTACCTCCGAGTTGTGGTCGGGACTGTTGGTGTGGAGCAAGCCCGCCACCACTTCCCATCATCCATCTATTTACACTATTCTGGTAGCTTACAGCCCCCCACAACCCCCAACCGAACATTATCAATGACACCTAAATGGCAAGCGTATTTTCACAAAACTG
Organism: Oryzias sinensis; assembly: GCA_037389245.1. Lineage (NCBI taxonomy): Eukaryota > Metazoa > Chordata > Actinopteri > Beloniformes > Adrianichthyidae > Oryzias > Oryzias sinensis. Next base: position 1,912,258 of record CM074499.1, read on the forward strand.
TCTTTTTCAAATGGCATTTTTTTCATCTGCTCCCGGTTCACAACAGTTTGAATATCTAAATCCTCAGAAATGCAATTTTGATTGTAATTGTCCTAATATATGTCCTCCATCATCAGAAAAATGCCACAAGAACATGTGGAAAACAACAAAACCATTTTCTTTGGAATGGGTCTTTAAAATCTACAGATGCAGTTCCTGTTTTGTGCCACCAGGGGGAGTCATAGCAAGACAAAGTTTGAAGATGGGAATAAAATGTTAGATGGGTTATTTAGACCTGGATACCACACAAAGTAAAAGATTACAGATGATGTCAACAATTTGCTTCATGTTTTAGTATAAAAGTCTAGATCTAATGAACATCTTTTGTTAAATTAATATTTTATTCATACTGTTGTCGCCCATACAGCTACTTGTCTTACACTCCAAACGGATTGAAGTGAGTTCTCCGTTTTTTTTTTTTTTTTTTCACGTATTTTCCTCCCTCACAGATGATGCCGGAAATCAGGGTCAGCTTGTTTGGTGCCAATCCCAACCGCAAGTTCCTGGATTAATGATGGTGAATATGAAAGTGGGTTGTTTTTTTTCTAAGTCCCACGCAAACTTGGCTCTTCAAAACTCAGGCAGAGGTTCTCGACGGTGACACCGCTCCGCTTCTGGTCTCTGGTGGAGGGAATGAGGGTCTTTTTCTGCTGGCATCTCTGTCTTCCAGCCACGACGACGCTCTGCTGTCACTAATGCGCCTTAGGAGCTTTAATTACAAGCTGAAGAAGGATTATTTTACAAGGTTATGTGAAGTAAAATGTTTTTATTTTTCTCCTTATGGCTTTAAGCATCATGAATGCTGCTCTTTAGCATCTCTCTGTCTTTCGTGTGAACATCATGGGAAGAAGCTTCATTTAGTTGATTACGGGTCAACTTTCCCCACCAGCTCTTCAAAATAAAAGCTTCAAGAGTTTGCAGCTCCTGATTTTCTGCTGCGCTTTCCCCCTTAGTTTGATGTAACCTGAAGTATTTTCACACTGACTTGATTCCTGACAGAATAATCCAAATTGAATTTATTTTTATTTATGGGATTCAGACTTTAGGATGTCTCAAGGGTTTGAAATACCAAGCTGTCAATGAAAATCCAACATCAGAGGGCTAGTTTTGTTTAAATAATGGGCTCAGTGATCAACCTGGTGCTCTTTTAATTATTGTTAAAGTCTTTAAAGTATACCTCACTCATAGTTGACTGGACTTTTACTTGATTGCAATTGTAAGGTATTAATTCAACTGGACTTTATTCAATCTTTATTTTAAATGGTAATCTTAAAAGAAGTCTGCAATAAATCTAAAGCTGACGATACAAACATTTTGTCTGATTTTTACAGCTTTGTGCAAAAAATAAACACAAAAGTTTGACTCTGAGACAAGAGGATCTTTTTATTTACAGCTTGTGGACCATTAAACTGCATCCCCTCTACATTCTGGACATTGGAACGGCTTGGAGGCTCCGGCGACAACACAGCGGGATTTGCATTAAAACACAATTCCTTAAGGGTTCTAACATTTACAAATGTCTCAGATAATAAGGACTCCGTCTTTCAACAGCACCTCGTTCCTCCTTTAGCTGTCTCTAAATAACAGCATTAAGGCCTTGATTATCACCTCCTACACTGATTTTTTTTCTTTTTTGTTGTGATGTATCAAAAATACAAGTGTCCGTTTTCTTTTAAGCCCCAGAAAGCTGCGGGAAATGAACCCTGGCGGTTCCAGCAGTCCAACCTTTGACCTCTAAGCAGGAAGGGACTTTTGTGTTGAGCTTTGTTGTTTGCCAAAACGGGTATTAAAGCATTACAATCAGATTAGCAGATGACTTAAGAGAGGCTTGACAGGAAGCACCTTCCTGAGCAGCAAATTAATCCAAGATCTGGACCTGCAGCGTGTGGCGGGGAGGGGGGGTTAGCGTAGTAAACTGAATATGTTGGCCAAGCCTCTGAGCTCACATGTTATGTCACCTGAAATTCTGGCTGAAAAAGCTATTTCTGACCTTACGTGAGGATGCAAGAACCAAAGAAATGGTGGGATGGCGTTGCCACGGGGGTCTGCGAGCTTCGACACTTAATAAGAGAAAAATCGGGTTCATTTCTCGTTGCCTACAACCCAACAGGAGCCACGAAGTCTCTCTGCCTCCTTTAGGAAAGCAAAACAAAACATTAGTTTTTATTTATCATGATTATGATAAATATAAATGAACTTTTTTTTTGTTTTGGGCATAAATAAAACAAATAGAAAAATATTGCATTTTTTCCTAAATATGAAATGGTTCATATTTTTGACAGAGGTTCACATGACTTCCTTTCAAAATAAGACACCCATATATTCATCTTAATGCAGAAAATAGTAGGTAGTGTTATTTGAACACTTGTGGTGCCTCTCAGACAGAAATCTGTAAACCTAAAAAAAAAACTAAAATGAAATCAGAGCTAAATGTGGACCCTTACTGGATTTCTGGACTTTACGGCCCTCAAAAGAAAACTCTTGAATTGTTTTTAGAAAAAAACAGAAAATCCACCCAATAATCTGGTGCACCTTAAGTATGAATCCTGGTTGATTTTCTGTAATAAACAACGCTCAAAATGTTTTAGTATGCCTTCAATAAATGCAGCTTAAAGAATTGTTGGAGGATTATGGGTAGTGTAGTCTGTGGCCTTGCAGGGTGATAAGTACTGTGACTCATTTGACTGTTTAGTTTAACTTCATCTGCCTTGTAGTCCAAAAAAATATGTAACTTTTTAAAATAAAGTTTTTTTCTTCAACCAGAGAGCCACTTGGGGGGGGGCAAAAGAGCCACTAGTGGCTCTGGAGCCTCAGGTTGCAGACCCCTGGGTTAACGTTTGGCCTCGTTCTACATGCAGAAGTTCTTCATTACAACCAGAAAATCATTGGAAGTGAACCGGCTTTGGCATATTGCACAAAGCACCACTCTGGGAAACCCTGACTGAACATTCAGATTAGTCACACGCGTAAAATACCTTTTTTTTTTAAACCAAATACCTGTCTGTCATCGTGTAAGATCCTAAAGATCTTTTTTTTTTTTTAGTAAAGAACCATTCTATGATCTTCTGTGCTTTGGTTAGCAGAACCGTGTGTAAACATCTCGGTTTATTCTGTGCACCGTGTTAATCTAAACGACACATGCGTGGATGTAAATGCCTTTTCGCTGCTATCCAAAAATCCCCAAGGCTGTTTCTCCCACCCCAAGAAAGTAGACGACCTGTGCGATGCCAAAGAGAGGAGCGATGACCAGAGCGCGGCACGTCGCACCCTTCAGGAAGGCGGACGGGCCTTCGCGCTCCAGGATGCGTCTGCAAGGCAACACCAAGACGACGATGTCAGGAAGACGTTCCAGCACGTGCTGTGCTGCAGGTCGTGACCTTACCGCGTGCAGTCCACAATTCCTCTGTACGTGTCTTCGCCTTCGCCTTTTTGTAACGTTTGCAGACGGGTCTTTATCACTGTCCACATTTGAAGCAAAAAAAACAAAGTCAAGTCAACTTTGGGGATCAAATGAGAGAAAGAATTGTCTTTCGCTTCCTTATGAAAACGATTTAGAACATTTAAAGTTGCCATGACAATGGCTTCCACTGATAAAAAAAAAAAAAAAAAAAGACTGGATGTTTTTTTTTCCACACTCACCATCCAGAGGCGTCACAGCCACAGCAGCCACGGAGCCGGCAGAACAGCCGGCTGCGAAGGACTGCCAGAACGGCGCCCGGGCCTGCGTCTCAGCCTGGCTGCCGGCGCTGTCCCGGCCCAGCGCGTTGAGGTTGGCGAACAGTGGGAAGTAGATCATGGAGAAGGGAACATCCCTGGAAAAAAAAAAAAAAAAGAGGATTTCCCTGACTCGTGGGACTGCGGACAAGCAGGTCATGAAGGACGTGAACCAGTTTGAGAGGAGCAATGGCAGCAGACATCGCTGCAGGACCCCCAGGGATCAATGGTGATTAGGGCTGGGAAATATAACAAGTGATGCTGTAGTTATGTAAGCTGAAGTCAGATGATACCGTTGATATTGAGGCAGTGTAGCATCAGGGCAATGGAAGAAAACTAGTTTGTAAAACTGCTGGATCACAGCGGAGATATCACAAAACAAAGGGCTCTAAAATGTAACAGAAGGGCCGGACTAGGAGCTGATCAGTGGAGCGTTTAGGCGATCTACCTCATAAGAGAAGGAAATGCCATGCTTTAATTTGGAAAAACTTGAAAAATCAGAATGTGGCTGCCAAAATATTACATTTTCTTATTTGCTCCAGTCTTTATGCTACAATTCAGAACAGTGGCTTTTGTTCTCATTTTAGTACCAATTGCACTGATGGGTTGATGTCCCTCAGGGGAAAAACACAAATTAGAGAAATGCTGCGTTCATGTGCTGTTGGAATGATTGTAAAAATGATTATCCGGCTCGGACAACACATGTAAAGTTTAAAGATTATTCTAACTTGGCGGGCCGCATATGGCCCCCGGGCCGCAGTCTTTACACCTCTGTGTATCGCCATGGAAGCGAACCGTGACAAAAATGTATCGCTGCATCCCTGCTGCATCCCATTAGGTTTAAAGTCTGTGCTAAATTTCAGAAGGTTTCATGATACATTATTACATTTATTACATTAGTATGAGCCTACGGGTTTTTCTTCATTGCAACTTGCTAATTAGCAAATTTTAAAAAGAGGAATTTTTCTAATATTTTTGTTTTTTTACACAAATCATATAAAACTGTGACCCAAACTGAACTGAATCGTCAAGAATCCCCAGCATCTACTCACGTTTGTTTGGAATTGTCATAAAATTGAACAATTGTCCTTGTTGTGATTATAATGTAGTTATTCAGTGAGTCAAAAATAATCTTAGGAGACACAAACCCTTTATTGTCGTGGTTTTGGCCGGGAAGTGGCTCAAATCCTTCCAGTTAGTTTTGTGTTTGAGGCATTTGTTCTGATGCATTCATGGTCATGAGAACTTACTACAATAATTGTTTAGGGTCATGTTGAGGAGTTCTGAGATAACAGTCCATCTGCATAATTTCCTGTATTTTGATATTTACCAGCTTAAGAAACAAAACAGGCCCATATGATGACGTTACCACCACTTTCATTACTACTGAATGTTTGAGTTTCGTGCTTTTGTTGCACTTTCTCTTTATCCAACCTCTTTGTTGAACTATTGGACTGAAACTCTGCTTTGATTTTTGCACCAGATCTTGTTTTACTGGATCCAGAAACAAAGCTTCTCCTACAGAACATGAGCGGCCTGTGGATAAGCGGACACCACTGTCTGCTTTTCAGAAGCTCCGTGTCTGGAGGCCTTTGGGTTTGTATCTAGTCTTCAGAATCTACGTTCTTTTTTTTTGTGGAAGAATCGTCAGCTCCTTTAGTTTTCTTTTAAAAATTGGCAAAAGGTTGAAAAGGTGGAGAAGAAAACATTATGGAAAGATGGATTAACACATTAAAAAATGTTGTTAAGTGTGATGAAACACAAAACACAACATTATTGTGTGTTTTTTTTCTTTCCTACCTCATTAAGGTAGCTCCCGCTCCTCTGTAAAGGCCCGCCAGGCCTCGGGTCTTCAGCAGCTGTGCGGTGATGCTGGTGGCGGAGGGCCGCTGTGGAGGAGCTGGCTGTGCTTGTGGTGGAGGCGCCACCAACGATGGGGCTGGACCAGGAGCAGCGGCCTGAGCTGCGGCCGACACCGGTCGTTGTGCAGCTGACGACGGGGGAACACAAACCGTCACAAAAGGCTGAGGATCTGCTGGAGCAGCCGCAGAAATTCAGGAAAACTCACCAAGCCGCCCCGCATCTTGCAGCTGGATCTTCAGCATCTCCATGGGTGTGGTGACCACCACCTGGCAGGTCCCAGCCCCACAGCCAGCAAGGACCTCCCCCCAAAGGGGCAGATGCCTGGAGACACAAAGAGTCATTGGTGGGAGAAAACAGCTAAGACTACAAGAAAATCTGCATGACGCTGCTCAAGCCACGCAGTGGAAACTGTCTAGGTGGCTGGAAATGAGCAAACATTGACTTAAATGAGATTATGTGTAGCCATGGTTACCTAAATCCCAGATTTTAGCTGTTTTTCCTTCAGATTCTTCACTTTACAAAAATAGAAAGGAGTAAAGATTACCCATCCTTCGACAGCTTCTGCCTGAACACATCGTTCGCTGCCAGTTTGATTGCTTTTTCTGGTGTGACTAGGGTCAGGTTCACTGCTGCCCCTGCAGGAGACGCAAAAAAACCATCAGGCATCCCCAAAATAAAAAGGTCCAGGCGAAGCCAGCGGCTCCGGCAGGCGGCTAAGGACCCAAAGGCATCAAAAACCATGAAGAGACTTAAAGGATTTCTGAGTAAACACCAGCGTAGGCGGCGAGACTACCACCTGGAGCGCTGGTGGCGTTTGTTCCCTGGATTAGGACGTGGTTTATGGACACAAAACTTACCCCTGTAGCATCCAAAGTAGCCCTCTGAGCGCACCGTCTTAGCCAGACAATCAAACCTACCAAAAGAAAAGGGGAAGAAAAACAACATCACTAACAATAATCACATGTATTACAATAATATATGCATTCATTGTCCTTCTTCCTCCTCTAATTTTAATAAAACGTGAGATTATTGCCAAAATGGGTGGAGAAAATCCTTTTTTGTCTTTTAAAAAAAAACTTGTGGGAAACTCTTGTGAGGAAAAGTTATCTAAGCTTTTTTCCATGTCTGACTCACAGCGGAAAACCACAGAGTGAAGGACACAAACAGGACGGCTACGCCCAGGCAGCCTGCAGTATTGATGCTCTGCAGAGATATGCTTCACATTTGGGGTCAGTGTGTCCTTTGGGGACACTGTCCTTTCTTCGATTATGCTATGATTTCAAAAATTATCAGCTTTAAAGACCCACTCTGGTGGAAAAAAATCCTGTTTTTGGTGTTTTTATGTGGTATTTTTCTGATGATGGAGAACATATTTTAAAGGAAATGAAGCTCAAAAATGCGTTTCTGAGTATTTCTTTATTCAAATAGTCGTGAATCTGGAGCTTTGAAAAAAACAAACTATTTTTTATGCCCACAAGCTCCGTGCTCTGCTCCATTCTGATGCATCCACTTGCAGACAAACAGATCAATTTATGTCTTTGTTTTCTTCGTTTGAGCCGCATTATTGCTCCAATATTGCTCGCCATTTTTGTTGCTCCGGTAATGTTAGGTTGGGGGGCTGAGGGGCCGTAAGCTAGCGGGAGAGAGTGTAGCCAGATCATTCAGTTATGGGTAATGGGAAGAGGGGCCGGGGTTTGCTCTAACGGCCACAATTTGGAGGTGAATTTCTAATGAACTCCTTCCGCTCTGGAGAAAATTTGCCAAAATGACACAGTTTTTAAAATGTTTTTTGTGAAACACGGCAGATAATTGTGGATGGTTTGAAAATGGATCAAAAGATAATCAGAATTATTTGTATTTATTCTTCTTCTGTAGTTATTATCACTTCTGTTTTTTTTTTTTGTTTTTTTTTTTTAGCTCCTGGGTTGAGTTATTCAGTATAAGGTAAAAGTTTTATTGTATTTTATCCTAAAATTTCACTATCAATGCATGAAATCAGTTCTACGTTGATGTAGACTGGGATTTAAATAGACATAACAATGAAGCTATGCTTTTGGAAGAACTCATTTACTATGTAAATGTACATTTTACGATCTATTGAATTCGTTTTTCTTTGAAAGTGATTTTTCTCAATGCAAACAAATTTTTTTATTCCCTTTTTTAAAAACAGATACAATATCTAATCTTACATGTTTGAATGCTTGATAGTTGACACCAAACAAAACTAGCAGTTCAATCAGTTGAAAATGATCTTGCATTGGGTTGTTAACTTGCGATGACCAACTGAACGGAGTCGGGTTAGTCGATAATTGACCTGTTTGGAAATGTGACCGAATAGTTCTGGAAGCAGATTAGCCGTGGTCAGGGGAAATCCCACTTACATTCCTTTGTAGACTTGGATTCCCTGCTGGTTCTGTAGGCGGGTCTTTGCCAAGTCAATAGGAAATACACATGTCACGCCGACCAGGCCTGCCACGCCCCCATTAATCAGCTTAGCGGGGAGACTGCAAAAGGGATCAGCGTAGGCATGCACACACATATATAAACAGACCCGGCGGGACCAGGCCAACCAGACAAATGGTGCAAATGAGTCGGCCATTTATGGAAATGTGTGCAAATAAAACAGAGGATGGCTTCAGCAGACTCAGAGGGTTTAAAGGGTTAAAGGGACTTGTTGCAAACCTCACCTCACTTTCTTTTCTCCCATCCTGCCAGCTTTCGGGCCCCTCAGGAGGCCCCCGCTCCTCTCCTCAAGAAGTCCTCCTCCTCAGCACAAACCCCAAAGTCGCCAACAGGTATCAGGCCTCACCTGTCGAACGGCCGAGGGAGGGGAGCGAAGGGAGACCCCCTCTGAAAGACCAGGTGCCGAATGTGTGTTTCTTGGGGGGCCAGCCTTTCTGCTTTGCTGCACCTCACATGAAAACCAGATCCCTGTCTCACCGTCTGAACGCACAAACATGCCGTTATTGGGGATTTGCCCTTCAATGCAAAGCAAATGAGAAGAATTCAGTCAGAAGGGGGAACAGCTAGAAGGGGTTGGATGGAACAAAGAGGGCAGAGCTTAAAGAAGTCAGTGGAACTTTGAGGACATCTAAAGTAAAAAACCTGAGAATAATCATCTGTTCTAGAAAGTATGTGTGAAATCTCCTGAATCTCAGCTCTTGTTTTCTTCTCATTCTTCGCTTCCTCTTCTTTCCACTCTCTAATTAATCTCTTTCTTAATCTCTCCACCTACACTCTGCCTCTATTTTTACCCCAGTAAACCTCAGCCAGATCCCTGCCCGACTTTTCCACAGTCGTGGAGACGATGGATCCTAGTTACTGGGTCATTTTACTGGGGATCTTTTTTTTTATTCTTTACTCTTTCGCTCATGAACTCAGCCTTGCCTGCTGGTGACATTCTGAGCATGCTTTTGCGCTGAGCCTCTTTCTGAGAAACTTTCTTTCAGCTCAGCAGTGACGCTGCCAAAAACCCCAAACCAGAGAGAGGCTCACCCACCCAGCCCAACTCCAGCTTTCCCCAAAGCAACACAGAAGCAGACAGTTTACCAAAAACAATTCTTTTCCAGCTCACCTCTGCTGAAGCATCCCACCGCCGGCTGGATCCGTCCTCTTCTCTCCCACTTCTTCAGCAGAGCTGGCAGCAGTGGTAGTCAAGCGAGAGCGATCAGAGAGAACTGCCCGCCGCTCAGGGGCCGTTGCACAAACACCAGCATTGTCCCGCTGCCTAAGTCCCTCCCTCTCATGGTGACTCCCTGTGGGACAGCTCATGGCTGCCCCACAAACCCAACAGAACCTCTGGGCTGATCATCAGCAGCCCCAAAAAGGCTGTCAGGGGTGGGAGTACGGCCTGCCGACCGTCATCCTGCGGATGGATGATGTGGAAAGTCTGAACAAAGACACGAGAAGTTTCCTCAGCGTGACCTCTGTGGGCTGCATTCATTTAGTTACATAACACCTCCACACTCACTGAATGCCGCCAAAGAATTCCAATTACTACCGTCTGTAAATATCCACAAACTAGGGAGGACGTTCACAGAACTCTTTACCTTTTAATGCATTGGAATCTCTCAAAATGAAGAAAAATAAAATGTCTTTGGTTTCACATACATTCAATTATTCCTCCCCCCTCCAACAAATGCACAATTCCCTCACATTAAAAAATATATGTTAGCATTAGTGTTTATTTATAAATATGTTTCTGATTTAGAAAACACGACAAAAAACAGACGTCTTGGTTTGAAGCAGCCACTATTAAAATATGGATTTTTTGGGGGGTTTAAATAACAAAATAATGTTTAAAATTCCAATAGTTTTCACTGCACAGTAAAGTCTTGAGACTGCTGACACATGTTCAGACGTCATCCACGGCCTTCACAAAGAGTGTTAAAGAGTGTTGTGTTCAAGTACAACAAAGATCCACTTTAACATGTTCTTGTGGCATTTTTCCGAGGATGGAGGACACATTTTAAGAAAATTAAGCCCAACATTGTATTTCTTTATTCAAAATGGTTGAGAGTCAGGAGCAGAAGAGAAAAAGACATTTGAAAAAGACAAATGAAATAATAAATAAACAAAATTAAAGTCTAGTGTATAATTTTCGCAGTCAGTGATGTTTTGAGGTGCTGCAACCCCTGCTGCTGTAGGTCCACTGTGTTTTCTAAGGTCCACACTCAGTGCTTTTATTCTGGAGAACTCCATGCTGCCCCCTGCTGGCGAGCTGGGTTTGGTACCTGCAAACACTGCCGAAGGTCTCAAAAGCTGCAGTGTTACTGTTTTTATTTGGAAGAAAATAAGTGCGAACATAATGACATTTTAATTTGAAACCTCGATTGGTCTGACGTGATTTTTTAAATTTTAGATTATCATAATAGGGCATGTTATCAAAATGTAAAATATATCTATTTATCTCTGTGTTTAATATTTGTAACAAATGAGTAAATTTTTGAAATGATTGAAGAAAAGTAATTGTTAGAAAATTGTGTTAAAAATTGTTCCAATTTTTCCCAAACTACAATAGACTTTCTTTTGAATAACAGTTTTTTTGTTTTGTTTACATAAGTTACACGTTGTTGTAAGATTGTTTACTTGATTTTACACATACGCCCGATCTAATTTTTGTGTTTTATTTAATTTGAGTTTTTATGTGCTCTTTATGAAAGTTTTTCTTGACTCTGGTAGAGATCCCTTCCTAATTATACCTGCATAGTATTTAAAATAACCGTAAATGGTCTTTGAGTGATGCACTGGGAATGCATGCATTCATTGTGTTCCTACCAGTGTTCCTACCAGTCCCAAACACACAAAATTCAATTAGTGTGTCAAATCCATTAAACAGAAATTGCACACTATAATTGCACGATATCTTGATACTAATAAAATTTTCTATTTTTAGAAGAGGTGCAGTTTTATGGAGCAAGGAGTGTAAAAATTTACTATGCGACATTTACATGTAGAAATTGGTAATATGTGAATTACTGTTTAGCATCTGAAGTACATACCTTCAGATCACAGGTAAACCTAGAGAATTGGTGACGTAAACGCAGCACGTATGGAAAGACGTGTTATTTAGAGCATGCACTTTTCTCAATGCAACAGCAGGGGGCGCTCCTGTGCAGCTCATGCAGGACTTTCACTTCTCGTTGTTTACAAAATGTTCCTGAACTTTTGCAACATGAGCATTAATGATAAACTGGGCAACCCTCTGGTGTTTCCTGGTATTTGTTAACAGCATTTTTGTTATTAACTAAATAGTTGCTGACTGGATAGCTATTTCGTAGTACTTCCTGAGGACTACTAGGAGGAAAATGCAGATGTCACAACCTACAAACAGAGTAGGATGGTCCTCCACACACAATCATAACTGCCAGTGTGACTAATCCAAAAACAAGTCACTTGGGTTTGTCGAAACAAGTTAAACTTTTTCACTTCTTGAGTCATTCAACATTCATTCCCTTTAAACGGTGAGTGTAATATCTACTCTGAGGGGTGTGCTTATTTATTCCCTGCTCCAAATAGTGCCACAAGAGAGTAAATGTGTTCATAAAATCATATATTAATTACATGTTAATATTAAAATAGATTAATTAAGATTCCATCGTTTTGCTGCATGTTCTTATATCTACTTTGTCACGCTTGGCTAAAATGAGGAACCCCCCTATTGTGAGTGTAGTGGTACGGTCCTTCCCATCTGTTCGGCTCAGTTGTAACACTGATTGAAACAGATTGTGGCGCTCCCTGGGTCGCAATGGCAACTACCCCAACGGGGCGACAGCGGCAACTTTTTCCCCGTTTGTAATGTCGCGGGAGCTCAGCGGGTCGCCGAGGAGACAACTTTCTGATGCGAGAAACCAATGTGACGCAGCGCTACTGGCACCAAAATGACACCGGGATGTGGAGTTTCGGTGGAGGAGATCCAGTCTTGGTGGGAAGTCCCCGCCATTGCCCACTTCTGCTCGCTGTTCAGGACGGCGTTCCACCTTCCAGACTTCGAGATCGAGGTAAACTCCGACCGCCGCCGCTTTCAGCCGCTTCTGTCGGCTTCAACGGCGGAAAAGAGGTGTTGTTTGTGTCAGCGGTTTCGCCTGCGAGCTCCGTCCGCCCCGCGGTTAACCAGCTTAGCTTCAGTTCTCCGAACTTCTCAAACGTTACAATCCGGTTAAGTAACGACCCAGCGGGCGCGTTAGCGGAGCTAGGCGCTAGTCTCAAAAGCTAACCGGAGTTCCGTAAAGTTGGTCCTAACAGGCTTACGCTAAATTTAGCCCACATAATCGTTTGTTTCGGTTGGATCTCCGAAGTAACGAGGACTCGAGCTCCCGGGAAAACTTCGGAGGTCGTCGTGGATCACGCGCCGCTCGTTTGTTTTCGTTCCGGTTATAATGTTGAATTCACGCGCGCACTAAAAATGAACTGAAGAAGAGGGGAAAAACTCAAAAACAGCTATAATCACATCAGTCATTTAATTTCGCACCGAAAACAGTTCCGGTCAGATAAAGTGAAGTTCACGGCACGCGCTCGTGGAGTTTATTGTCTCGCGGGCCATCTGGCTCGGGGTAGCCATAGGGACGCAGATGCTGTCCGGGCATTGTTTGCTCGCCCACGGTCCATGTTGTCACCAGAACCGCGGGTTTGAACGCCCGTTTGTCCCCACCGACCGGCCGTTTTCAGCCGCCGGAGCGAGATCGTACGCATGCGTCGTTACTTTAGCGAGGAAGGTTTGTTGTTACAAGACAAAAATACGTTAACTTCATCACTCAGGGGGCCCCCCCTCCCCTCCCTCTCCAAACACACGCACGCGGACACACACCTCCCATTTCACGGATCTGTGCTCTGCTGTTAACTTCTAAACGTCTGTTTAAGGTTAAAAACGGGATTTTCTTAACTAAACTGTTGTTTTTTGGAGATCCTGATGGGGGGGGGAGGGTCACCGGCGACCATCAGCGGTGCCCGTCACCGTCACCCCCCCCCCCCCCCCCGGCGCACGCTTTGTTTTTAACCCGCGCGAGAGGGGGGGGGGGCACTGCGCCCACTTTCAACCAGTTCCGTAAGAGGCGCGCGGCTGATCCGTGCGAGTTACTCAAGTAATCAAGTAACGAAAGGTTCTCATTCAGAGTACTGGCAAATAAACAACCGGAAGCTGTTTCCAAGAGCCCTGTCAATATAAAAAGTGATTTACAATATGAAGAGCTAAAGGAGATGAAATAATACAGAAAAAGCATAAACAATAAATAAAGCGTTAAGTTATTGTTAAAATAAAATGGGAAAAAATGTAGACTAACAGTAAAATGAACCTATTTAATCACCTTTTGGCAACATTTCTCTGTTTATTTTTCACTTATGTGTAGGAAAATAACTTTTCTGCTGATGTGACTTTAAGTTACACATTTTCTTCAAAAACTGCATTTCAGTATTAAACTTTGTATTCCTTATTTTCAGTAATATTGTTATTTGTCATTACATTTTAATACTGTTCATCACTGGAATAAATTATTCTGTTTTCCCTTAAAGACCCACTGATCAACTCCAGCTGCTCTGCAGATTCTATAGCCGCGGTTACATGGGCAGAATATCTTGATCGGATCAATGGTTGGGTTAAAATTCACCCGTGCACATGAGATCAGAAAACCTTTTTCCGATTAGAACAAACGTTCCCATGGCTCACACTTTCATTCGGAATGAATCATCTGGGCATGCGCAGTAGTGTAAAATCACCCGGATGCGGAACTAGATCCCGTTGTCAACAAACCGCTGCCACAGACAGACAGCATGTGCTGCAGCTCCGTAATACGAGACGACCTTCCAAACGTGCTTTTATTAATGTCATGAATATTATGAAGCGCCTGTTCGCTCATCGTTATATTTAATCCGTGTGATCAGTGCTGTTTTATGAATGAAACAGAGCTGGAAGAAGGCTGAGGGCAGGCTAACACGAGCTAACAACATTAAAATCCAGGACCGTGCGAGAAATGCAGCAATCTGCATCTTAGCTGCACATAAATGTATGGAAATAACATCAGCCTTTATTTTGTCGGGACACAACTGGAAACACAAATCCACGTGACACCACGCGACATTTATTTCTGCTCTGAAAAGTTCACACAGGCCGCCCCAAAGCCACTCTGAGCTAGCGGCCTGAGCTCTGTTCGAACACGGTTCCTCCTGAGTCCTGCAGCCGCTAACCCAGAGCGGCGGGACGGCTCGCAGTCTGGATTCTCCCACACACAACAAAACAACAAAACGCACACGTAAAAAAGCCCCCCACCAACACAAAATTATTAATCCAGCTCCTCTGTTCACTCGGGTGCCAGTGGACCGAGTGAGCGTCGGGGGGCACGAAGCGCTCCTTCCCTGCGTCTCCTTCGTGAGGGGTGAAAGAGAGGGGAGAGCCAGCGGGGCGAGAGCAGAGCGGCGCTTTTCACGGGGTGTCCGCAGAGCAGCTGGTCGGTCCTGTCTGCGCTCCAAAGCTTTCTCTCAGCGAAACACCGTCTATGCATGACGTAACCCAGAGCAGCAGTGACACACGATCGGAATGACCGTTTACATGCTCCACGATCGGATAAACGATCGGTATAACCCACCTATCTCCATATGAAAGACATTCTGATCCGAATGAGTTTGATCGGGGCAGAGTATTCCGAACGGCGCGTTTACATGACGCATTTTCTTTCCGATCAGGCGTTCTTTCCGATTACTTTTGCCGCAGGAAACGCGGCTTATGTCCGTTTTTTTGGTGGGGTAGGGGGCTAAAATTGGCATAATCATATTAAAAGACCATTGGAAACACTTTGAGTAGATTAAAAACTAAAAACTGACAGTAATGGGACTTTAGGATGGTTTTCACGTGTTTTTGGTTTATTTTTCTTTTTAGGTTAAGTTATTCAATGCACAATAAATCGCAAATTTATCGTTATCGCCATATCAAGCTGTACAATATGCATATCAAAACAGATGACAAAAACTGTGATAAATGATGACCTTAAATATACTAAAACAATCTTATGGCAGCTTGAAATATATAAGGAATCAAATAAATCACTTTATGCATTTGACCAATCGGATTGATGCCTTTACGTTGTTTTATATGAATGTTTATTAACTTCTTATTAAACATTATATTTTACTTCAGACAAAACTGAATAAATCAGATGCATTATGGGACTTTTCTTTTTTAACAAGACTCCGTTCTGCAGCAGCTGACTGAGTAGACACCCCCTCCCTCACCCACATCAGCACAGATCAGGGGCTGCACCCCTCTGCTGGGTTTGGAGGAAACATTAGATTGATGTGGTCTTAAAGCACGCCATGGCTATTGGACGCAGGAGGAGGTCAGACAGAGTTCCCAGCTCACAGCTGGTTGTGCTTTTAATAATTGCGTTAGATTAATGTTTACCTCTTTATGCTGGCAGCTTTACTGGCACACTTGTTGGGTGACAACTTAACTTTAATTTTATGACCTTGGATAAAAAAAGGAGTGATTGATTTAAGCTTTTGCTTCGCTGTCAGTAGGACTTTTAAGTCTTGCTTTCCATTGAGCGGTACGGTCCGGTACAGCTTAGAATGGTCCAGGCCGTTCAGGTGAGCGTCACTGCACATGTTGGGTAACGACAACAATGCAGGTCATCCAGCAGGTCATTGGCTTCTGGTTCTTCATAGATGCAAAGCATTTAATGTTGTGTGAGAGAATGTTGCAGGCGGCAAAGAGAAGCTGCTTTCTTGGAGCTTTATTTTGCAGTAATGGTTAACATGGGTTTTTCCATGGTACTATTCGATCTGGCTTAATGGGTCCATTTCATTATGGATAGGCTCAAAAACTGTACTGGTCTGGACCGGACTGTACCATCCTGCTCAGTGGAAACAAGGCTTTTTTTTAGCCTCACAGAAGATCAGTTTTCTCACAAATCTAAGTACAATCTGTGGTTACATTTCATTTTAGTTCAGGCATGTTTAGTGATCTTGATGAAGACAGCGTATCAATTATATTTGAAATATTCACCTTCCCATTGACTTGTTTACATACATTTGAACCTGAAATGACTTCAGCTAAGTTTGAAAGATGTTCTTGTCTAAACTTACCTGAAAATAAGCCTCCTCTAACACAGGTGAACGGTGGCGTTGAAGTTTTCTCTTTGCGTTTCATTATTTGGTTTGTAAAGCAGACTTTTGCATAGATGCCACTGTTAGGTCAGGACAAACATGCACCCTCGCCTGCTTATAAAAATCAATCCTTGTGATTGCTGATTTACACGGTCAAATGTCTCCAAAACAAATGTTACTGCAGTCTGGATTTGGTCAGAATTCTGAACATTTACCCCGCTTGTTTGCTTTCTGAAGACTTTGTGCGGTCTAAATGAGAGGAAACCGTCAGGGCAGCATGTTTGTTTTCCTTCATGCCACATAGCTGCAACAAGGCGAGCTGGCCTGTTCACTTTTGTGACTGCAGGAGTTTGCTGACGCTAACCGGCCTTTGTTTAGACTTGAATTCTCCCAGTTTGATAAGAGGCGTCTTCAGGTTTCAGGTGAATTTCTGGGAGTCCTCCTGCAGTTTTAGTCATGTGAACTAAAATCCCATCTGGGTGTTTAGCTTTGGAAGAGGCTGCCATTTGTTGTGACATGGTGGAGTGTTCCTTTTTTTTTTTTTTTTTGCCATATTCTGCTCTTTACTTTCCTCCATTTCCTTTGTTGACATTTTATACACAAACTGCTTTATGTCTTCTGTTTGTCTCGTTAGAGCGCTCTGTCCTGAGTACTGATAATTGAAAGGAGTATGTAACGGCTTTACATCGCTTGATCTGCTTGAATAAAACCACTGGAACCAGATTGCAAACCCCCTTATTCCTGTTTTTGATTTGAACGTCTTTTTCCAAAAGATCCTTTAAACATTTGCTCAGTGCAGTTTTCCTTCTCCTCCTGTCACCTTTGGGAGATATCACCCCTCCTAAAGGGTTGGGGTCAGCCCTTTATCCTTCCATAATGCACTTTATTTTTACAAAATAATGAAAAAATTATTTTAACAGAAAAATCCGGTCTGTGCAAATGTATAGGTGTTTATTTATTTACCTGTTGTAGTGAGCTCTGTTGTTCCTAAGTAAGTAAATCTGTATTTATAGCACTTTTTGCAGAGAACGACTCACAAAGTGCTTCATAATGTTAAAACAATAAAAAATCTGAGAAAGAAGACAGAATGGCAGAGGGAATCTAACGCATGTAAAAGCCGATAAAACACATTCAGGCATAGAAGTAAACAAACAAAAGTGAACACAAGTAAAGGAGACCTTTAAACTCAGTCGAGTTTTAAAAAACACCACTGGGTCAATCTGACGCAGAGACAGAGGGAGGTCACTCCAAAGTCGGGGAGCGACTGCCTGAAAGGCGAGGTGGATGATCGAGGATAAAGTTCACTAGAAAGGTCAAACAACCTTTTCATTTGGGTAGTTAGGGTGATTACAAGACTAAAAGTGTACACTTTTTTTGTTTTTGTTTAGAGGAGCATGATCAACAAATGGGGCGGCCGTGTTGCAGCGGTAGGGCGGTCGACCCATGATCGTAAGATTGCAGGTTCGATTCCCGCCTTGCACGCCCATGAGTCGAAGTGTCCTTGGGCAAGACACTGAACCCCACCTTGCCTCTGGTGGGAGGTTGGCGCCAGTGTTCAGCAGCGGAGCCGCCATCAGTGTGTGAATGTGTGTGTGCATGGGTGAATGGGACTGTGACTGTAAAGCGCTTTGGGCCTTCAAAAGAGGGTAGAAAGTTCTATATAAATATACGCCATTTAACAAATGTCATGTTTCACACCACACGTCCCATCAGCCAGCATTTCAGGTACCTCTTTGTTCTTGAGCAAACTGCACCACCACAGAATGGCAGGGCTTTTTCTTTTTACTCTTGCGAGGCGTCTTTATGAGTGCTGCATGAATGGAAGGGCTGCTTATCACAGTGTGGCTGCTGTTGGTTCACTAGCTCTGTGATTCTGGTTCAATTCACAGCCTAAAGCTTCTGAAAGCGAGCAGCGGTGCTTTAACGGGCATGTTTTTGACACCAGGACAACACAACTGCTGTGTGAAAGCGGGTATTGTTTTTTCCCATGGTCTTTTCAAATTAGGTAAACATAAAGTCAGGGATCTAGTTGAATCCACGACTGTGATGGTATTGTGGCAGCTTTTACAGGGATGGTCAGTGATAATGGATGCCGTCTGCCTTACGAAGCAGCTCCTTGCACATTCACTTCACCGTCGCTTCTTTCTGTTTTTAAGCAAAGCAGAGAAGAAAGTGACTAAAAGAACAAGGAGGGCAGAAAGGAAGTGGAAAACTATCTAAAAGACGAAGCACGTGTATTTGAGGAAGTGATTTCTTCTTTTTCATACACAAGTGCATTTTCTGTCAGAACAGATGGCGTCTAAACATCATCTCATTGACTCAATCAAAGCCAGGACAGATAGAATCAGAAAAAAACATGAAGAGTCTTTGTCGTGAATCTGACTCGCCAACATCTGCAAGAGAAAGTTAGAAAGGTGATTATTGATTTATTTTGTGTGAAATATCTTATTCCCTTATCCGATATGAACCATGAAAAATCAATAAGTTAGATGATTATTAACCAATCATGGCTCTTTTTGTCCAAAAGTCCCACATTTTTAGTGACTGTTTCTGTTTTTATGCAGACACTTTGGTCAACCAATCAACTGAGAAAGATTCCAATGGACAGAAAAATATTCACACATCTTTTATTTATATTGTGATACTTCAAAAATTTACATTTTTCAGTTGTTTGTGCACATAATGTTTATTGAAATCTTATATTTGTTGTATGGTGACTGTCCGTTTCACTGTTTAGAGCTTCTACTGAAGGACATGAACCCAGCCTTGTAATATCTGAGAGGTGTTTAAAAACGTTTACCAGCTCAGTGGGGCAGGAAAGCGTTTTTTGGGGTGACTGGCGCCATAGTACGCAGGATGGATGCAGTTAGCTCAGTATTATTAAGAGTTTGGTGTAAATACCAACTGCCACTTACACCAGTGACTCATGTCTTTAAGTCATGGTGTTTACTTTGTTGACTCTATAATTATTATGTAGTGTAGTTTAAATAAATACGTTCCTTTTCTTTGTGTTTACCTTCACTGCTGAGTTTTCTATTCATAATAGATCTACACATGACCTACATGTTATCTATACAACTGCATCATGTTACCTAAATTGTGATTAATGTCTGTGAAACATTTCGAGTGCATAACAAGGCTCTTGATCTGAAAAACCACAGAGATGGTTTTTATGAAGACAGAAGAAGGGTGGAGTTTCAGTCTGCTCAGATTTTCTGAGTGTTTTCTCTTTCACTCTTTCGAAACTCCTTGTTCTCAGAATTGTCGTGATTACGTCACGTAACAAACGGTTTTGCAGTGACTTTCCTTACAATTTGAAAGTACTATTAATGGGATTATAACCCACATAAAGACATGTAACCAAAGTATTTATACCATACAGGATAATATTCTTCTTTTGTCTGAAGAACTCAGTTGTTTTATTGGACAGGTCTTGTAAAAGTAGATTTCAGACGGATTGAATCTACTTCCTGAATGTTCATGTGACTAAATGCCTTTAAAACCGCCGTGAATGCTTTGTCTTTAAATGTCTTTATGAGTTGTTGCCTTGGACTTAAATCTCAAGTTAGTTTTCTCTAATTTTTCTATTTTTGTGGCTTTTATGTCCAAACAGTTTCCCTTGAAATTGATGATGTCAAGTCTGTTTTCTGGGGTTTTGTAGGTCCTGCTCCACACAGAAAATGAAACCTATATATACTGTTGAAATACTTTGTGGGTGGAAACGCTGCTGCTGTTGTTTTGATCACATGGTGCTATTGTGGGTAAAACTCTATTTCAGGTGCGCATGCCCCGTGTTGGTTTTTACCGCACCTGGATGTCACCTTTGTCGTGTGCATTTGCATAATTTTCTGCCTGCTAGTCTGCACGGTTACCACTGTAAATAGCTTTACCATAAATACAACAAAACCTTACAGCTGATAGAAGTTTTTTCTTTCTTTCTGCCTTTTCTAATGATCCACCCTCCACCATTTGTCCGCTCAAACTCATACTTAGTGGCAGCCTCCACCAAATCCTTTGAGCCCCATCCCCTTGCATCACCATGACTAAACCCCAGATGGTGGTTCTTTCTTCCCCTTCCCCCTGGAGGGTAGAGGCTCTTCACTCTCACTGGATGCGTGATGCTGCTGCTGCTGTTGTTGGGAGGGGGGGGCTTGTGTTTGTGTGCGCCTGGAAAAAAAAAGCGTGATTGTAAAAGAAGAGTTAGGCTTATTAGACCTGACAAATAAGTGAGAGCAGGCTGCCAGCAAGCATGTCCTTGTTGTCTAGACAGCAAGTGGATTAACGTGGGAGAATGGGATCAGTGCTTGTGAGTTGCTCAATCGTGGCTCAACTGCAGACAGACATGCAGTCTCCCAGGTTCCACTAATTGTGCGTTGTAATTGTAGACACTTGCTTAATCTGTGTTTCCATTCTAGACTCTGAGGAGGCTTTGATGTGTGGCCAGGGAAAGCGGTGGTGATGCTTATGATGCTGTGAAGCTTAGAATGACATGAAAAACGTGTGTGTGTGTTTGTGGGCGGGACGCAGGCTCTTTAATATACGTGTTAAAGGACGGCATGTTTACGCTTTGACATAGACTCAAGATCTCTAGTAAAATTGTGATGTCAATTTCTGCCTTGTGTCACGCTAAAGTCTTCTGATCTATTTTCAAAGTGTTCAAGGTTGTCTTAAGTAAGTAAATGTTTATTACTTTTGCACCTTTCCCAGATAAGTTCATTTGTTCTTTTTCGGGGTCACCGGGCTGCTGGAGCCTATCCCGGCCACTTGTGGGGGAAGGCAGGGGACGCCCTGGACAGGTCGCCAGTCTGTCACAGGGTGCGTCACAAAAGTAAAAAAACGCATACAATTACAACCAGATTATGATGAGGGGGTTTTACGCAAAGTGAAAAAATAAAATGAGTAATATTGCCCAAATTTCCAATCATGCCTTTGTTTAAACACTCTCCCACTAGCTTACAGCCCTTCACACCCCCAACCTAACATTAGCTGTGAAACAAAAATGACGAGCAATATTGGAGCAATCCAGCTGTACAGTTTCGATCCAGATTCCAGCTCAGACGAGGAAAACAAAGACGCTCATAGATCTATTTGTCTGCAGCTGGATGGTCAGAATGGAGCAGAGAAGAGAGCATCGGTCTTGACAGTGTAGTTCCTATTTTATCAACTCCTGATTCCCAACCCTTATAGTAAATCAGGATTCAGGAATGCAATTTTAATCTTACATTTCTCTTTATATGTCCCCAATCATGAGAAAAATGCTACAAGAACATGTTTAAAATGCCAAAAACATTATTTTTATTAACTTTTCTTCTGGCCTTTTGACCCATCTTCAGTTCCGTTCTTCTCCCAGACATCAACCTTTGACATCTTCCTCTCCAGATCTGACTAATGCCCCTGCTGCCCCTACAACCTCTCTCATCAAGTGCTCCTCAAGGATCAAAAAGCATTCGTCATCTCTTTTAAATGCCTTTACTCATATGCAAAGTGAGGGGCATGGTAAGATGCAGCAGCCCCTTCCCCCATTGTGACTGACAAGCAGGAGCAGCAGTACATGCTTCAGATGGGTTCACGAGTAGGTGCATGGGGCACATGCCCTTTTTTTTCCCTCTACCGGCCCCATTGTTTCAGCTCACCACGGGTCCCTTGCACCATCTCCAGTGAAGGACGCGTCTTCAGTTTCACTTTGTCATTCTCGGTCTTTGCAGCTGGATGTGGAGCTAAAAACGAGAAGTGACAAAAATGCCAGCATAGCTGTTCTTATCCAGTCTGAGTACTCTGCTGTTGATGTGAATGTGCTGTCTGTGATACATCTATCGGTTTGTCCACATGCTTTAGGTTTTCGTGAGCCGACCAAATTGAAAGAGAAATTCAGTTCAAAGGGATTTTTTTTATCAATCGGTGGCCTGGAGTCTCGTAATGCTGTAACAGTCCTTGTCAGCGTGTGAAGAACAGTTTAATGTCAAACAAAGTTGCTGTGCTTGACATTAAATGCATGAACCCCAGTTTAATCCTTTTAATCCGAAGCATGGCAACTGTTAAAGAAAAAAAAGTAAATGCTGAAAATCAATGTCAAAAACAAAATCAGACTTATGTGAAATTTATGTTTACTAAGCCATACAAAATGTAGATGAAATGAACAGTACAGGACATGTATCAGTACCTATAAAAAAGACACTTCTAGGCTACATAGCCAAAGATCTAAATGCTTTTGACAGCCTAAGCCGCATTTCCTTTTTGAGGGCAAGTTCTGTGGAGGAAGATGGATGGAAGTCTAGTGACAGAGGATCATAATTCACGTAGCCTAAAAGAAAAGTGAACCATTTACTCGTGTTAATGCAAATGGAAGTGGAAAATGATTCAATAAATCAACAGGCCAACCACGTCTAAATGTGTGGCTAGTTAACCTTCATGCTTTAATCACTGGAAGAAAAAATGGGTCATCCAAAGTGTAAACAAAACCAGCTGATGACCTCACTCACTCACTGCTGACAAAGTATTGGCTGCACAGCAGGATAGACACAGAAGGTGTCTTGGTAGTAAATTTCTGCAATCCATCTATTTCTTATGAATAAAGACAGCAGATGCTTAGGAAAACAGTTCTATGTTTTGTTTTTTTCCATCTAGATTGTGGCATTTCGGACATCAACTGTAATTTACTATAGTTTCATTTGACACTCTATTGATCATAATCCAATTAAGCAGCAAATCAGGTTACTACCAGTGTTTTGCATTACAATCGCAGCCTCTGTCTCCAAGACACAAAGTAGTTTGTCAAAAACTTGTTTTTAAACCAAATGGCTTTGATCTATGGAGTCCCACTGGAGTCAGTCATGGGATCTGTACATGCATCCTCCAGAGAGGTGAGAGTGCAGTAAGTATGTATCACAGCAACGCAGATGACACTCAGATTTATGTTAAAGCTTTACGCACAGCAGGTAGGTGTTAACCAATAGACCTGCCACTACATGTAACAGATGATGAAGAAGACACAAGTTTTTGCAGTAAACATAGACGTGATTAAAACGACCATGTTAGGTTCTCTAAGACGCTCCTCAGTAGCCGCGGTTACATGGGCAGAATATCTTGATCGGATCAATGGTCGGGTAAAAATTCACCCGTGCACATGGGCACAGAAAACTTTTTTCCGATTAGAACAAACGTTCCCATGGCTCACGCTTTCGTTCGGAATGAATCATCTGGGCATGCGCACTGCGCAGTAGTGTAAAATCACCCGGATGCGGAACTAGGTCCCGTTGTGAACAAACCGCTGCCACAGACAGACAGCATGTGCTGCAGCTCCGTAATACAAGACGATCTTCCAAACGTGCTTTTATTAATGTCATGAATATTATGAAGCGCCTGTTCGCTCATCGTTATATTTAGTCTGTGTGATCAGTGCTGTTTTGTGAAGCAAACAGAGCTGGAAAAGGCTGAGGACAGGCTAACACGGGCTAACAACGTTAGCCTTGATGGACACAAAATCCAGGACCGTGCGAGAAACGCAGCAATCTGCATCTTAGCTGCACATAAATGTATGGAAATAACATCAGCCTTTATTTTGTCGGGACACAACTGGAAACACAAATCCACGTGACACCACGTGACATTTATTTCTGCTCTGAAAAGTTCACACAGGCCGCCCCAAAGCCACTCTGAGCTAGCGGCCCGAGCTCTGTTCGAACACGGTTCCTCCTGAGTCCTGCAGCCGCTAACCCAGAGCGGCGGGGCGGGGCGGCTCGCAGTCTGGATTCTCCCACACATAACAAAACGCACACGTAACAAAGCATCCCCCCCTCCCGCCCCCCGACACAAAATTATTAATCCAGCTCCTCTGTTCACTTGGGTGCCAGTAGACTGAGTGAGCATCGGGGGGCACGAAGCGCTCCTTCCCTGCATCTCCTTCGTGAGGGGTGAAAGAGAGGGGAGAGCCAGCGGGGCGAGAGCGGAGCAGCGCTTTTCACGGGGCGTCCGAAGAGGATTCAGTCGGTCCCGTATGCGCTCCAAAGCTTTCTCTCAGCGAAACACCGTCTATGCAAGACGTAACCCAGAGCAGCAGTGACACACGATCGGAATGACCGTTTACATGCTCCAGGATCGGATAAACGATCGGTATAACCCACCTATCTCCATATGAAAGACATTCTGATCCGAATGAGTCTGATCGGGGCAGAGTATTCCGAACGGCGCGTTTACATGACGCATTTTCTTTCCGATCAGGCGTTCTTTCCGATTACTTTTGCCCATGTAAACGCGGCTAGTGTTCAGCATCAAAGTACATTTCTGGCATGCTAGTCTCAAATGAGCCACTCTGAGAAATCTGGGGACGAGCCCTTTGCTGGTGCCCAGAGTCTTCCTGACAATCCTCCACTTTCACAAAGTCGAGGCTAAAAACTATTTCTGTATCTTTGTGTACGTCTGGTATGCTACTGATATGCCCGAATTTACTCAATGCTCCCTTACCCTAAATGACACTATAGTGGCCTGGATCTTAATGCAATTTGGACACAGGCTCATTACTTTATCACCTTTTATTTTTTTCAATGCCAAATATGACATCACCATCATCAAAGCAAAAACCTAATGAACATTTTACAAGAACGAAAATCTGAATCCACAGTGATGAAAACTTAGATGATGTCTGAAAAATAAATGTTCATACATGATCCCAAATCGTTGAAATGCAATGGATTGGTGTCTATATGTGACATTCTAATGAACATCGGTGCCCACTGGTTTTTCATAAAAAGCCTTTAAACTGTGCACTGAGGAATTTGGACAAATTTAATTATATTTGTTAACGGTCATTATTTTACACTTTTAATTTTGATTTTAATGTACAAGTAGTCGTCTGTCTTAAACGAGTCTCTTTCTCTAGTACTGTGAATTAACCTGTGTATGACTAGTCAAGTGAACCTGCCTTGCTATAAATTGGCCTGTTGTATTACTAAACGACCCACTTTTTCTGCTTCTGAAAGTGTCTGATCAGACGCCCTTACATTGTGGTTTCAGTGACTAAAGTCAGGGTGGTTTTCTTTCCCATGCAAAGGTTAACGTAGGTGTGAATATTCCCAAAGACCCTTGGGAGCAATTGCCCCGCTTGGGAGTGTCGAGACCCACTCACGCAAGGCGGACTTCAAAGAGTTGAGCTAACAAGATCCTGTCCTTTGTTACGTCACGTCTTTTGTTAGATGTGACATTGAAACATTTCATGGTGTACAGCCAATTACAAACTAATGTCAAAAAGGCTTTCACTCTGAGAATGTCTTTTTTTTTTAAAGTGGACTGAAATCGAGTAATCAATGAGCGCCAGTTTGTTCTTTTTGAAATGGCCTTCACGCTTTGTTCATGTGAAGAATATGCAGGTCCAGGGGTACCTCACCTGAATCAGGAAGCTCAGTTTTATTTGAGGAAGTAGGTGAAGTTGTTTCCTCAAAGCTGTAATATTGTAAATAACAAGACATAGATTGGAAATACTGCTTTTCTTTTTCTTTTCTTTGAGTCATTCTAGGATTTTGTGATCGGAATACATTTTCCAGGTACACCAGTCTTGTCTGGAGACCTCAGACAGATGTGTGTGGCAACAAGTCAAAAGATGCTGATGCTTTCATCTGATTAGCTGAGCCGTACATCCTGAGGATGTGAGGGCGTTTTCCTGTGGTGTTACGACTTTGCATGCTGTCATGTGGCAGGAGGTGGTTACGCGTGGGGGTGGAGGGTGTTGTCAGATGACTTCTGAAGGAACCAAATGTGAACCGGGGGGGTGGAGAAAGAAATAAAGAAAGACGTAGGAGAAGAAGAGGGGAGCCTTTTACACAACAAACAGGTCTCCCTTCCCCCTCCACACGTCCTCCAACTGTTGGTGATATAGACCCCAGAGGAGCTGTTAAGAGCCGTGGCATGGAAAGTGTCTGTTCTCAGTGGAGGGGCCCACCCCCCTGATAACTGCAGGCTCCGTTAACCTGCAGCGAGCTGCTGATACCGCCGCCGCCCCACCTTTATCCCTACTTTTTCCTCGCAGCTAAGTCATAAACACACAAGTGCTTTGTTTTTGAAAAAATAAAAAAGTAAATTACTGAAATTATTGGGTCGAATTGGGTGTCTTAGTCTGAAATAGAGATATTCTTTTGCATTATTACTGTTATTTTATGATGTGACTCTTCAACTCTTGAGTTATTTGTGTCTAAGGTGCAAAGGTTTCATATTGCACCATCACAACTATTTTATTTTACATCACAATTCCTGTTCATTCACTGCAGTCCTGATAGTTGTGGCAGGCCGCAAATGTTGGTCCTTAACTCGTTTAGTCTCATCGACATGTCTGTGTAGTTGGTTCTCTTCGATAAGGCTAGATCAAAATTATGTGTTAATTTCTTTGTTTTAGCCTCCTTTATGTAATAATTTTTTCTGTTTCACTGATGTCTCCAAAGTTTGTTTTGTATGTGAGTGTTGGTTGTAGAAGTATAGAAGATCTTTTTTTTTTTAAGGTAGACAGAAATATATTTATGACAACAATGTAAATTACTCACTGTTACTTCATGTTTATATTGATATTGAAGAAAAAATGCCCAACTATTCATAAATGTAGATAGACTACCAATTCTTTAGCTGTCACTCGGATAAATTATCAACATTGATGACCTGCTTTATTTGGATTGTTAACCTACATACATGCAGTTTGTCTGTTTGTTTACATGAAGAAATTGTAAACACTTCTAGACATTTAAGCTAAATTTATAAAAGAGTCACTGATGAATGGACGTATCCAGTGAAGCAAAAAGTGTTTTGGTATTTCTTCTCTTTGGACCTGTCCATGGTGGAGAGGTCAAAGTCTGACAGTTTCAGGGTGTGGGTAGGTATCCTTGATGACGATAACCAGTTCAAATAGGTGACATTAATGCAGGTAACTTTCTTAAAGGGTTTATATCATTCATAATCAACTTTTCAAAGCTTTTAAGTGTGTTATGATGTCCATTTCTCACAATATACAACCCTGAAGTGGTATTCTGATCCATTCGCGCTGTTTTGAGAACCGGCCCATCCAGGAAGAGTCTGCGCTCTTGGCACCGCCCCCCCTGGCTAACACACAACCACTTTCTCCGAGGGGCTAGTGGTGATCAGCTAACACTTACCTTATATATGTACAAATGCTCATCCATCTTTGCAAAAATTCTTTTTTTTGTTTTTTACGTGGGCGAAATCCACGCTGCAGAGGCAGACTATGAAATGGGCGGGGCCCAACAAGGAGAGAAAGGCGGAGCCTCAGAGATCAATTCATCTTACTTCTGGTTAGAAAAACTAGTTTTGTAAATAACTAATTGTTCATAGAAAAATTGTTCTTTAGTGTGCCAAAGGTAAAATATCATCATGCATATGGATATAGTTTACTTTAAAAGCCTTAAGAATGATAAGAATAATAAGAAACATGTCGTTACAGACCAAACCCCCTTTTGTAAGTGCAATAACTTAAACGATCTGTCCTGACAAATACTTTTTACTTTAAAAATAAATGTTAAATTAGCAAATAGCTCTGACTAATATCTTCTACCTAATAAGCAACTAAATTAGCCACCTAAGTAACTCAACATGTCCACACTATATTTCAGACTTTTCAAAACACGTGAAGCATCTGTGAAGGCAATAAATGTGGGCATAATATTTTATGAGCCGTGGCGGTGCAGTGAGAAATGAGGAAAGGCTTGCATTCAAACTACTACTAAAACCAATAGAAACACAGCAAAGGATCCAGCCAGGAAAAGCCAGAAACTGGCTGGAGTGTGGAAAATGTGAGATAAGGACGATGATAAAAGGAAGCGGGTGATGCAGAGAATGCAGCCGGGTGTCGTCAGGGGGATAATAAAATACCTCAGAGGCCCTCGCAGACACCGGGAGGAAAAAGGCGAGAAGAGGGAAAGAGGTTTAACTGGTGAGAAGTAGAAAGAGAAATGGCGGGGGAGAGGTGGTATACCCTCAGGGGGAATTTGTCATTGCAAGCCAGACCCACCAGGAACGGAGGTGATGACACACCTTTTGACTAAACCTTGACTCACCCTCCAATCTTTCTCCAAATATGTGAAGTGAATGGCCTGTTTTGGCCACAGCAGTAGTTCATCATGGAGTCTAATGGTTCAACAACAGCCATGAAAAGAAAGTACACCCTCTGTTGGTATAAACAGAGATTTTTCATGTTGCATCTATTCACTGAGATTTGCAGGACGTAGACCAGTATCACCCCTTAGGGCTTTCGAGATGGGTTCATATACTATTTGAGAATCCTCTAATATATAATATGACAAAGTAAAAACCCAATAAATATGAACATTTTATGAAGACCACTTTGTTCTGATAATGAAAACTTTGATTTGTAAGATATTGCATTCTTTCTTTTTTTTTTTTTTCAAATGACAAATTGTTGAAATGCAATGCATTGTGGTCTCTATTCACCAATTTAGTGAGCATCGATGAGTCTCTGATTCTTCGCAGAGACTAATAGGGAACTTTTCAGGGCTATGGATTTTTGAATTGTAGATTTGGGCAGCCCGACAAAATGGCGCACATTGGATATAATGTGTTGAAAATAATGGACAAAACCGATGAGGTTCAGGGAAGGCATAGCTACGGTTTGCACAGAGGCTGGAAAAAAACAATGTTTTCCTCCTCCAGCCCCTCTTTTTCGTTGAATTATGAGGAAAGCTTTATTGAGTAACCTGTTTTTAACTTTGGTTAAATTCAGCCTCTATATTGCACCTCTGCAGGTCTGAATGCACGATGTACCAATTCTTCCCACCTCTTTTACGTCTCTTTACCTCCTTGTGAGAAAGTGAAACGGCTGAAACCAGATCTCTGGGAGCGAGTAACAAAGCGCTGCCTGAATCTTTTTATTGTATAACTTTTTAGAAATGTAATGCCATAAGGTAAAAATGCTGCTTTTTTTTCACTAACAGTTTCTATTACTTTTTGGAAAAAGTGATGTGAAACAGGAAAAATACTGTAGCGTTTGTTCAGGTGATACGTGTCCATGAACAGATTAGGATTGGGATTTGCATGCATGCCGCTCTTATGTTTTGTGTTTGTATTGATACAAGCAAAAGTTCCCAGCAGGTCAAACTCCAGGCTCACCGCCGGTCCTGGCAGACTTTTATCAAGCATTCGTCCTGACCAGGCGGCTGTGGGATCGGCAGAACAGGTGGAAAACCAAAGAAGGGCACGCGGCCAAAATCGATCCCTCCTTCCTTTTTGCTATCTGATGAGATGTTATGTGGCACTTCAAAGTTCAGGGTGGGTGCTGTTAATTCGTGGGTTGCAGCAGGGCCTCCAATCTCGACGTATTCCCCCTGCTGTGGCCCCGGGTCCTTTCAAACTGTGATCAAAGTCCCTCAGAGAGGGGCTCGCTTTAGCTGACGAGGAGCAAGAGATTGCAAAAATATCTGCATCTTTTTCCGCGTGTTTGTGTTGGGAGGATGCACATATTCTCTCATTGGCTTTTGTAGCTGAATATTTAACTATAAGAAGAAAAGACTTCTATTTAAATACAAAATTATTATGTTAATAATTAAATGAATAAAAGAATTCCTGTTGGAGTGTTGTTTACCTATGAAATTAAAGGCATGTCACTCCTAGAACCTTTTTTTCAATGAAAAAACAAACAACCAACCTAATAATCTATTATCTTCAACCACCATCCAGCTGCCGTCCATGTCATTTCATTTGTACTTCCAGATTGAAACTAAGCCATTTGCTGTTTTGCTTGAGTCGATGGCTTGACCACAACATGTCTGATAATTGACTCATTTCAAAATCTGTGCATCTCTGGGCGATGCACTACCTGATGCACCTTCAAATGGTTGACATGCTTCGTGTTAAATGAGCGTTTTGTTCATAAACTGCCGCAACCCTTTTGTAAACTATCGCCACTCAGTAGTTCCATTTAAACTCCTTCTGCTCCTTCCATCAGGTGTTTATGTTGTTTCCTCAGGGGACACAGAAATCAGTTTGCAAAACTATCTTCAACAAACTAGTTGAAGATTTCCATCTTTTGAAAATGAATTACAGGACAGGTGATGTGATTACTGAGAACTTCACTGGATCTGTTATCTGTGCAGTACTTTTAATAACTAAGAATTCAATTGTTGTATTGAGATAATGGGAAAATATTGAGACGTATATCCACTCTGACCCCCGTGTTTGACCCTCCATCCACAGTCAATCCAATGCAGACCATTTACCAACACCTTGAGACCACAGATGCAGAAAATTAGGATCAGGGGGAATTAGTTCTTCTATCCTAAATCAAAGCTGACAGCCTGAATGGAAGCATGTTTTTTTAATGGTTTCAAACAGGAAAAGAAATCTTGATTCTTTTTCATTGTTATTTCTTGCAGGTCAGAATAATTGAATTCAATACATAAATAAAAATAATAAACTTTTCCCTGCTTTTTTTCTCTGTCTGTACTTAAATTCTTCTTTGGTGTTCCAAAGCAGAGGTTTGGTTTGTATATCTTGATGTTTTGGTTATCAAAAGACTCAATAGTTTACTGCCAGAACTGGTTTCTCTATGAACTAAATATTCAGAAGTTCAGTTTTATCTGTTTTGTGCCATGAAGCGACTTTTTTTTTCATCCTTTTACGCCTGAGACATGAAAGGCTTTTAGCGATTCCCTTCAAATTTGATCCTGGTGGAGTTTTTCACAGAAGCAAAGCAGAGGAGCAGAAACAAACGTCTGTTTTTTACCTTTATTTTTTGTTTTCTTTGTTGCTTGTTTCTTGGCCTGGAGCAGAAACATTTATCTTATCCCGTTTTTCCGCTCCTCTGTTCCTCCTCCTCTGTTTGTCATCGTGCTGACTTGTTGACTCCTGCTTTCCGTCAGTCTCCATTGCCAGAAGGTGTGCACGCTGACCTTTGCTGGCCCCTGAGGTCAACCCGGGTCCTCCTGGGACAGAGCAGTCGTGCCTGCTTGACTCTTTTTCCCTTAAAAATAGAAGAATTTGCCTGTTAGTGCATTACTGAATAGACAGGAGTAGAAGATGACATCTCTATTTAGTAGAAGACTATTTGTAGTTTGTCTCCTAATTTACCCCATTTCTCCTTACTTTCTTGGCTTTCTGGCATCATTGTTGAGGGTTGAAGCAGAGAAGGGGA
Source organism: Oryzias sinensis (assembly GCA_037389245.1). Lineage (NCBI taxonomy): Eukaryota > Metazoa > Chordata > Actinopteri > Beloniformes > Adrianichthyidae > Oryzias > Oryzias sinensis. The sequence goes on from CM074499.1 coordinate 1,943,603, forward strand.
AAATGGTGGCTCTGTGCCCCTGCTGGCTGCCATCTTTCCTTGGTGCTTTCAGAGTTTTCAGAGTTTGCTCTGCCGGTTACTGCCGCTTCATAAATTCTCAATGGTGAGCACACAATGGCTGGTGACTGAACTTGAACCTGTGCTGCAGCTGGACCAAAGACCAGCCAGTTCCCTTCATCTGTCCTGGAGTCTGCCGGCTTACAGTTTGGCATTTTTTCCTAAACCCGCCTTTCGTCACTTCTGAGAAATGTCTCTTGAGTTTTTTATAACTGCAACTTAATATTTTTGTCGTTTAAAGTGTTGTGCAGCTTTGTTCTCTTGTTTGTAAAGTGATGGTGTTTGTAGATTTTCTTTAATTTTTTTTTTAAATGAACATCTCTCGTCTGTCCAGGAGCTAGAGAAAGCAGTGTCCGAACAGGACTTGGACTTTCTTGGGGACCTCGTCACCTGTCTGTTGCAGGGATGCTACCAGCGCACTGACATCACGTAAGTTCAACATAAAACGTTCCCCTTTACTCAATGTCATTTATCTTTAGTTGGCAACGTTTTCTTTTTAGGGCAGCACAATAAATAAAAAAAGTCTCGTCTTTGTGATATCAGCCTGTGCGATACATGTCCGTGTAAATTGCAGCGTAAATTTACCCCCAGTTGTCCTCTGAAGAGGGCAGAAAGAGTCACTACAGTTTTTTATAGACCGTCCCGCTCCCTGCCTTCTCTGTTCTGCATCTTTTGCTAACTGTAGAGGCAGAGCTTAACAGCTACTAGCTGTCCACGGTCACAGAGTGAGGAAGACCCCACTGGCATTCGAGGAAGTATTTCTGCATACTTGCTAGTAGTTCACCTTCAGATACACTTTTCAGTACAGCGGGAAACATGCTAACATGTCAGGCACATGTCTGAACCCCTTTAAACATCTTGGACGTCCTGACCAAGAAATGAAACATTCACTCATGAAGGATGTGGAGACGGAGAAACCATTTTGGTAAAAAAGAAAAAGAAAAGAAAAGGCCCAAGTGTACACTACCTTAATTGTTAATTGTTTTTATATAGTGACCCCGAAAGGGAAAAACGGTTAAGAAAATGAATGAATGAAATGAATGGTTTATTTCCCCAACCCACGAGTTTCCAAGGAGTTTGATCTAAAAAGATTCTGATTTGGTCCTGTTGTAGATATACAAACAGCTGACATTTTCCTTTACACCCCCATGTACTGTATTACTGTTCTTTAACCCCCCACTCTTCAGTTAGTGGGGGCGCGCCATGTGATGCAAGGGGGGGGCACGGTAGTAGCGGCTTTAGGCACAGGTAATACGGGCAATTGTCCGGGGGCGCAAATTTAACGGGGGTGGGGGGGTGTTTGTTTGTAACAGTTTGAAACAGCTTGAAACTGTGAACCGCTGTCCCTGCAGCTGCTTCTGTCTCCAGAGAATGAAAGGGGAGGGGTAGTGGGCTCAGGCTGCAGGTGAAACGGGGAACACGGAGAGCTGCAAGCGCTGCCTGTTGCCCATCATCGTGTGCCTTTAGATGACTCAGCTCATGCTAATAATTTCATTCTCAACTATTGTAGACATTTTGACATTTTGATTTGTCTTTATTTTCCATAAATGTATCTTTGTTTGCCTGTGTTTAGTTGGTGTCAGTATTTGACATAAAGACAGCAGGTACTGCAGGAAAACAGCTGCACTTTATGAGTTCATAAATAAACAATCCATCATTTAGAAAAAAAAATCAGCACAATGTTTTAATCTATTTCTTCAGACTAAAAACGTTAAATATATTGGTGATGCCGTTTCAGATCAATTTACATTTAATATTATTTACTGATTTATTTTTCTCAGCATCAAAAGGTTCAGTTGGTCAAAAATGTTTCTAGTTTAAATAAGTAATGACATTTTTTTTGTATTTCAGCCACTTTAAGCTACTTTTGTGCTTTAGACTATAACAGGGTTTCTGTGGAAAAATAACGTTAATATTTGTTGAAAGTGGATTTATGTTCCTCTTTTTCTTTTTAAAAGATACAATTTTAGGTATGCTTAACTTTTTTTTACTTAACTTTTTATAGATACTAACCGAATATATTGTCACCGCGTGGCTGTGTGTGCGGGGTTGGGGGGGCGCGAAACATTTTCTTTTTCGTAGGGGGGCCTGGCAAAAAAAAAATGATGAGCACTTAGTTAGGTGGTTAAAAACTAAAAAATGACAACAATCTGCCATTAAACAAGAGGAGATCTGGCCTTTCAAACGGTCGTGCCTCATCTTTGGGATCGCCTTTAATTGTGGCTGCATCAGGTTAATTCTTTAAAACCCACGTTAAGATGTTTATATTCAGAAAGCTTTAATTTGATCTTTATCTAATGCCTTTACTGGCCTGTCACTAGCTGCGTTTCCATTGAATATGAAATTGCGCATATTGGATTTGCGATAATAAGTTAATGTAATGGAAACATGACAAGTTTGTTAACAAAAACTCATTTACCAGGAAAAAAAAACGTTTTATGTGCTTGAAGAAGGAGGAGGTTTTTGAGGCTTATTGATATATTTCTCAAAACTGCAGTTGAAACCCTTTTTTTAAATGAAATGAGTCACTTGACCAATAACCGCATGGCGATGTGCTTCTTGGTCGGAACTGGCTGCCTTGGGCGCTGCACCGCGGGCGCCACAGCTCATCCAAAGTTGAGCGTGTCGTGATGTAATGAATGGATGGATCCTCAGCTCCTCTGTAAAATCACCAATCACCATTTCCCAAAGTGGCTTAATCCGTAGCCCCTCCCACGTGTAAGGAGCTCGCCGCTCCACAGCCTGAAGAAGACGCCGACGTCTCCTTTGATGGATGAGAATGAGCGCTAGAGCCGTGGCAGAAATCTGAATGTTTCGGTTGTCAATCAAAGGATTGTTCACATCTGTCGCCATTTTTTTGATTGACTTATCGCGTGATTTGGTATGCGTTTATTCCTATAATTATGATTTAATGGAGACGGTGTAGTTAGGATTTTTTTTTTTTACATTACTAGAATTTTGATAAGGTTTTGTGCATATGTGTGATGGAAACAGTGTTGGAATATTCTGTCTGTGTTAGGGTTTTAGTTTTGTGTGAAGCACTTTATAAATAAAAAAAGTACTTATACTGTACTTTTATTGTGCTTTACAGTAAAAAGTATTTAAAAACAGTATGTTGTATCTATTTAAACTTACATTAATTAATCATATTTATATTGTGTATCTTCTGAAGTGCAATTAAAACAGATGTTTTGTTTTTAGCCAGATTTATGAGTTTAAAGTTGGATAACGGGCATGATGAACCATCAGAGGTGCAGTGGAATCACCTTAACTGCTGGCTGGGTTCATGAAGATGCCACAATAACCCCCACCTTCTCATCCAGATCAAATGAGTCAGAATCACCAGGAGCCTGATCAGGAACTCTGAGTCACAGGGCTGTGGTTAGAAGTGAGACACTGCTGAACCGCTGAAAATGAGCTTTCTCTTTCATTCTTGCACGGTGGGAGAAAGTGACGGGTCTGTTATTCAAATCCACAGATGTGTTCGGACTGGCGGGGCTTTCCCCTGTTGGAACCTCCCACTCTCCCGTCTCATTAGAAAACACTAAATAGGTGTAGAAGGAGAGATCCAGCCAGGAAGTTACAGGAAGACAAGCCGGCCTTATTGGACTGGACAGGCAGTGGCATCCTGGGGGTGGTGGCTGCACAGCTCTGGCCTTTTCATCCACATGTGAAATGCTCTGTCAAAGGGGGGGGTGAAGAAAACCAGTGGAGAGCTGGGGTGATGAGAACGGAGAGCCTGAAGCTGTGAGAGAAGAACACAGTGCTCTTTCAAGATTAGCCATTTTCTCTGCTCTCCATTCATTGAATGCCGGTGCAAAGACGATCACAACCCCTGGTTCTTTTCTTCTGAGGTGGAACTAAGGAGTACAGAGTAATCTGCTCCACCTGTACTTGGCAGAACCCTCACAGAGCTCTGATAGAAACCCAAACTGACATATTTCGGGATTTTCTTCAGCTGTCATTTTAAAAAACTTTCCTCATGTTCTTTTTCACATTAAGTCTCAGAAATCGCATTAAATAAAGAACAAATCCCTGTCCAAACATTGAAGATATTTATTTGAAGACCCGTATTTCTTTTTTCATATTGTTGTGAATCAGGAGCATACAAACAAAAGAAAAATCGTTTGAAAAAGATCCTATTTGTGATGTACAAACTACGCTGGGCGGGGCCACAAGCTCCCTGCTCCGCCCCTTTCTGATGCATCTACCAGCAGACTAATAGATCCATGAGCGTCTTTGTTTTCCTCGTCTGACCAGGAGTCTGGATCAGAACTGGACGGCTGGATGGCTCCGATATTGCTCCCATTTTTGTTGCACCCTTTATGTTAAATTGTGGTTGTGAGGAACTGTAAGCTAGTGGGAGAGTGTAAACAGAGAGCTTTCAGCAACGGGGAGAAGAAAGGGGGTTTTTGGGGTTCTCTGCTCACTTTTTGGATTTGAATTTCCAATGAACTTCTGCTGCTCTGCAGAAACTGTCCCACAAAACCACATAGGGTTTGTGATTTTGGCTAAATACGGCATAGTCATTATAAAAAAGATCAGAGGTAAGGCTTTGAAAATCGATTGAAAGGTGATTGAAGTGGGACTTTAGGCTCCGACGTCTGCTAATTAAAATACAAAATAAACTTCTACAGGAGAAGGATCCCAAACGGAAACTTGACTTTTCTCCTCCGTTGTATGAAAAAGTGATTGGGTGAAATCCACAAACCAGACGTTCCTCAGCAGAGCAGATTCTGACTCCGCTGTACCCTTCAGCCCCCAGACCTTTGGCAGTTACCTGGACGACATCATCAGCTACCGCTGGGAGCTGGAGGAGGGGAAGCCCAACCCACTCCGGGAGGGGCCCTTCGAGAGCCTCCTGCCTCGCACTCAGGTGGAGCTGCTGCATCGTCTCTGCGACTACCGGCTGGATGCTGCTGATGTCTTTGACCTGCTTAAGGTGAACTTCTCAAAAACAAGCATTTATACTGTTTTTTTCCTTATAAATATAGTTGAGTGTTGGATTCTTTAGGGAATTCTCCCTTCACCGTTGAAGTTACTGTACATTCTGATGTTTAGATGCGAACCTCGTCTATCTGAAAAGGGGAGGAACCAGGTTCCTTATTCTTTCTTTAAATATCAGGTTTTTCTAACTTTTTATTCATCGTCTGCAGTTATTGATCCATACTTGACAGATATGCCTTCATTACATGCAGTACATTAAAAGTGTACACATTCACCTCAAAAGGCCAGATAGACTTCAGTTTTTGTGTCCTTCTGAAAAAGTTTGGCTTTTATGTGGTTTCTACACACACACTCCTCTTCTGATGCCGAAAGTTTCACGTCAACATCTACTTGGAGAAAAGCAGTGATTTATTTGTGGTTCTTTGTCAGGGTCTAGATGCAGACAGCCTGAGGGTGGAACCCCTGGGGCAGGACGGGGATGGAGCCCTCTACTGGTATTTTTATGGCACCCGTATGTACAAGGAGGAACCTGTGCAAAGGTGAGAAAACAAGCAACACATGCTTTTTACCTCAAGAAACCAACCAGGATGCATTTATTAAAATGTATTAGACTGTGGATCCACTTGGGTGTTTAGAAAATGCTTTCAATTTACCACCAGTGAAATGTTTTTATTTATTCTTTGTTTTCTTCTCCAACAGGGAATCTGATCTTTCAATGCCTGAGAGAAAGAAAAGGGGGAGACCCCCAAAAAAGAGAAAGTTTGAAGACGCTCATTTAAGGTAAGAAAAACTAAAAATATCAGCCACACACACAAAGGGAAACGCCAACAACCTAACCTGTTGTCTTACAGAGATGTACGAGGTTTGAGTTTTCAGACCTGCTAATGGAGCTGATCATATTTGTTCAAATTTTTTCCACAGTCCAGGTGAATTCTAAATTCTGATTGGCTGCAGAATGTCTATTAAATAAGATGCCTTAATCAGGCATTCACTATATAAGGGTTAATGGCTGACGAAGTGTGCATCATCACCTTTTAACACACGCCGTGGATGACTGAACTGTCCTCTGCTTTGCAAAGGACGGTTGCTTCCACGAAGTGCGTTTAAAAGTGATAATGCACACTTCCTGAGCCATTAACCGCCTTATACCATGGACACTTACAAAAGAAATAAATGTTAACCAGTTTTTAGTCCTTAATTCTGTTTTTTTTTTCCGATTTGGATCGCTTTTTTCACGAAAAGCGGACTATTTGTTACGTGGTGCGGCCCGTTGTTATCATATACACACACGCTGATCGTCCCGATGGGTTGAATAAAGCATCAATTCAGAGAGAAAGTTATCCTCTTACTGCTTGTTTTTGTCCAGATGATGAAGCTAGAGGTTGTTTTAAAGAAGCCAGCGCAGTGATACAAAACATTTATGCTATGTGACCGGAACTATATTTTTAGGCGTGGTATATCACTGGTATGTCACTTTTTAATCCACACCCAACAGCCAATCAGAATACAGTATTCACCCGGACCATGGTATAACGGAAATGAATGGACAACGCAGAGGCGTGAACCGTCGGACATAAAGCGGACGGCGGTTACTTCTGTGAAGTCGACTCTTCTCTGATTATTGGCACCTCGTAGGGCATTATCTTGCTTATATATTCCATGGGCACTTATGAAAGGAATACATTATAAATCAGTTATTAGTACTCTAATCTTGTTTGTTTTTTCACTGTACGCAGACAGACGGTGTAACACATTGTCATGTTAATGGCTACAGAGGAATAATGCGTGGAGGAAAGTGGTATTTATGCTGAATGTCATGTTTAGAAATCAAAGTGATCTAGGACTCTACTTGAGGACTTTGTTTCTTTGAAACAAACTTTTGCCTCATCGTCTGGTCAAAAACAAGCGGTAAGAGGTGAACCGTCTTTCTGAACTGACGCTTTGGATCTCTTAACATGACATTTTGCACACAAACCACTTTCCTACCGCCGCTTAGTCCTCATACAGCAGCTGCAGATGAACGAGCTGGTGGTTCCGTAGCTGTTACCATGACAACCACTGTGCATCAAATAGTTTGTTTCTAGTAAAAAAACAAAAACAATTTAAATGTTCAAAGTATCAAGATTCAAGGGCTATATTGATTCAATATTAAATTTTTGTAAGTGACCCTGGTATAATGGCCTCAGATATTATAAACAAGCTTTATTATCATTACAGACTTGAGGTCCAATTGCCAAAAATAAACACAAAATAAATAAAAATTCATAAAAAACAATAACATGAAATAACTGCTTAAGTCAATGACCACGAGCTGTAGAATCATGAAAATGGTGTGAGACGCTGCTTCTTCCACTAAAAAACTGCTCCTACAGAGCAAATGTGCCAATATTCTAGAACGATTTCATATATTGGTATGCTTTGTTCAGAGTAATTTGGTTTTGTGTTCTTTTGTGTATCAGTGAGACAGAGAGTGAAGATGCAGACGACAAGTCAGAAAATGGGCTGGATGACTTTCCACCGAGTCCAGGTAAAAGGATTTCAGAGACGGCCGTTAGCCTGATTTATACTCAGTTCTGCTCCCTTAAGTAGTTCAGGAAAATCTGATTTTTGCCAAAGAGAAACCAGATTTTTCATGTTGTGTGAGACGGTTGTGTTGCATCTGACCGACATCCTGTTGTGGTCCTTATTGCAACATGGCTGTAAAAGCCCTGACACAGGAGGATTTTAGTGACTTTTTCAGAAGCTCAAACTTTGTCTGGAGTCCAGATTAATTTAGATTAACAGCATCATAACCCCTCGTTCTGCCCCCTTATTGTTTGCAGTTTCTCCATCAGATCAGTGAAGAATTGATTAAGTCTGGGTCTTTGTGAGGCTATGATTGAGGCAGGGCTTTGGAACGCACTTTAAATTATAAACCAAAAATGTGCCATTTAACTCGACGATGACTTGATTATCAAACGTGCTTTTATGACCTTTATCTCTCAGCGGTCGTAACTTAACGGTCTGTCCCCTTCGCCGCTATCAGCTCGTGAAAGAGGCGCTTGGTCCCTGGTGTGCGATACGGAGGAGCAGTGGATCAAGCTGGCCGACAGCATCAAGGACAAAACATCCCCGCAGGACCGACACCTCTACCGTGTCATCAGCCAAAACTTCCTGCCCGAGATCCGCAGCATGATCGAGCACAAGGTCAGACCACAGAAGCGCGCCGTCATCAGTCTGCACTGCCTCGTTTCATAATGTCTGTCTTTAAGAAGTGCCTTTATACTTTTTGTTGGATCTTCAGCCATGAGCGTGTCTGTCTGTCCATAAGCCTAAATCCGGATATTTTTTTTTCTGGTGTTAAATAGTTCCTTCTGTGAGAAAACATCAAATATATCGTCCTGTTTTGAAGAATGTACAGACCCCCCTCCAAATGTATGGAAGCAAAACCATTTCCTGCAGTCTTTCTCAGTGTTGCCCCGGTTCACTTGAGCTAATTCCAGTTCAGCTTCGATGGGGAAAATGATGTTTTATCCCAACCGTTTCTTTTGTTTTGTGAAATCAGGGTCATGTATTTTCAATAAAGAGGACGGTGATATTTTATGTATTTGATAAAGTACGGGTTTAATCAGCAGAGCCATCTTTATAACTAAATACACGCTCAGTTTGTTTTTATTTCTGGACGAAATAAGTCGCACCACTTTTAGATTAAAACTTAGTGGCGGTTTGTGGATAAATGTTTGAATTGTATGATTTTTTTTCTTCTTCTTTTCTTTCCTTTTTGTAAAGTTAGGCAACATTTATTGTCTCCCAAATCCGTTCCATGTCATTCTGCTCTGAAGCGTTTGTTTAATTTGCTGTGAACGCAAATCTTTGCCTGATGGAGGCTAACTGGGCGGTGATGACCCTGACAGCGGCTGACGTACCCAGGCAGAAAATGTTTAACCTGAAAAGGAAAATAGTTGTTTGTTGAGTTGAAAGGAAGTCGTGTGTTTTTTTTTAAACAAAAAAAAGTCTGTTTTTCTAATTTAGCTGCTCTTTTATCCTGGAGGATGTGTTTGTGTGCTTGTCTTGATGTAACGATGTAAACGTAGGAGCGGCGTCGGCTATATGGCCTGAAATCCTTTCTCCTCCGTGGGACTGGGACCGCTGTCAACAGCCATTTAACGGACCGCTGACGACCAGCAGGAGCCCACCTTGAGGCAGGACCGGGCCTCTTGAGTGACAGCTCTGCTGTGCCGGAGCATTCTCTCCACTTCTCTGTGGCGACACCAGAAGCCTTCTGCCTCGCGTGGGTGGGGGCTGCGCGTCTGCGGGGGTAAAAATCACAGAGCCTGGGGGAACACATCAGCGGCAGACAGTGGCGGTTTTTGATATGGGCGATGTGGGCGGTCGCCCAGGGCGGCACTTCATAGGGGGCGGCATTTTGCCGTGCCTGAGGTGTTACACATAATGTGCTGCATACTATATTCAAAGAGGAAACTTGGAACTTTTAATTTGAAATTGCTTCAGCAGCCAACACTTGATGGTTTTATTTGGACACATGAGACTCTTAAGAAGGTCTTCCTTCTATTTGCTCTTCACACTTATGGTGCAAAAAAAAAAAAAAAAAAAAAAAAGAATACCTCAGAGTGAAACAACGTAAAACAGGCACATGAAAAGGAATTAGGCAGAACAAACATCCGTGCTCAACCCAATTTCGAAAAAAGCAGGCAATGGAGATTATTTCCCACAATTCTTTGCTAAGACACAGCAGACCCGATGCTCACGTGACCACCGCCCTCCGCTGCAAGACGCTTGCGGCCACACCTCTTTGCGGTAGTCTTTGGAACATAAGTAAAAAAAACTCGAGAGGGGAGCGCAACTCGCGGTGGCTGGCTGAATCACACTAACAGGTGATTAGGAGTCTTTTTCTATCTGACAATCAACTCTGGGCCGCAGCTGCGCCTCCCGTCATAGAGACGGAGCCGCGTGTGTGAGAGGGAAGATGAGGGGGAGGGGGAGGGGGGGATGAGCGCAGACCATTTATTTAGGCTTGAGTTTTTTTTGAGGATTTCTACTGTTGGTCTTGCACAAATTTAGGGAAATGCCTAATATTTTTGGAGTAATCCCACTGATGAGTTCTAAGATTTAGTCTTTAATGTTTTATAAGACCTAAACATATTAATCACAATAAGTTTTATTTTTTAGATCTAATCCCTCTGTCATGTTTCACAAAGACACACACAGGACGTCACACATTATCAGAGATACTTTATTGATCCCACACGTGGGAAATTTGTTAAAATTATTGCTAAAAATGAAGCAGGAGTCCAGCTCGAAAAGAAAATGCTCTAAAAAATGATGAAAGAGCAAAAAAAATGGAATTATTTGATATGTAATTTCTTATTAATATTTCCAGGCTTTCTTTGTTTTGTCCTGCAGCATGTTCATATTTGTATAATTTTGACAGAATATATTTATATGGAGAACAAAATGTTACAGGTTATTTAAGGTTTAACTTGGGTTATTCTGGATTAATGTTCCTGTTTTTATTCATATTTATGTTCAAAAAGTTCAGTTTAAAAGGATTAAAAGTTTAGCTTTAGTGTGTTCAGTAAATGTTTATCTTCTTCGGCCCAAAACCTTTAGCGTGTTTTTAACTTAGGCCCCCTGTGTGACTGAATTTGACCCCCCTGTAATACGAGTCTAGAAAATTCATGCATTTTTTGAGTAAAATGGCTAAATAGAAGATAGGGAACACAACTGGAGTTTAAGTCTAAGACACTAGCTGCATTTTGGATTGGAGTGGAGAAAGATTTCCCACTGCTAGGTAACAGAGCTCTGGCCACACTCCTTCCATTTGCCACGTCTTACCTATGTGCGATAGGTTTTTCTCACATAGGTAAACTGAGTTTGAGACCCCTGCACTAGACAGTGCGCTGAACCTTTATTGACAATGATTTGTGATCTTCACTGGTGTCCATGGATTACATGAAATCCTCTTCACCTTTATCCACCTTTCTCATGGTAGGGAGAACACGTCAATGGA